>NQII01000924.1:498491-559258 GCA_002778355.1 Clitarchus hookeri | reverse complement strand
TTCAAAACGTAAACAAACTGTCAGAAACAGTCACCTCACAAACTTGTTCAATTTTTTAAAATATGTTGTACTTATTTTAAAGCTATGCCCCCAATATATTCGTGTTCTACGTTATTAGTAGAGTCGAAATATACCACTTTCTGGAGTTTTTTTTTATTATTTTCAGAAAAGCCCCTAAACTAGATATTTACCCGTGTGTGTAAGAGTACGCAGTAGCTCTGTGAGTTAAAGCTGAATGTAGTCTATTCGCGGTTTCTTCACACTTTTTGAATCAAACCGGAAAATCACCCCATGTTTGGTTGTTTCCTAAATATGCCATGTATCACAAGCATTTTATATCATTAAATTACCATAGTTTTGGTTAAATTTAATTTTTATTTATAATTTATAATATTTAATTAATATGAACATAAACAGTGAGAAAATAGGTGTGTTGGTAATGCCAGGTAAGAAATAGTTCTTTTGCTAAATATCATTACACTTAGTGCGCACGAATGCGGTGTGTTGTCCCTTTGGTGTAATTTTCTGACTTGGTTAAGCTGTGTGTAGACGAGGCGGAGGAATAATCTGGAAGTAGAACTTTAGCAGGGATTCAGAAAAGTGCGAAGTAACCGTGAGCGGACTATAGTCATCTTGTATTGGGTTTCAGCACGGTCCTACAGGTATTTATTATCATAGTCTTATTTAAAAATTACGTTCAGTTTATTGTAGAGTATTTTTGTGTTCACCTCCACAACTTTATAAAATGGTTTTTCTAGTTTCTATAACAACAGTCAACCCTTACATTGAGATTTGAGAACATGACGTTAGATGAAATGCATAACTGTGCGACTTGATCAATGTTAGGTTGGCCATAGTAAAATTAAAGCCTCAAATTTGTCACCTCCAAGTCTGTCACATCCCTGTACCTCATCTATGGTGACATTTTAAAGTTTAGTCGATTTTTTAGTCAGTTTTTTAAGTTTAGTCAAAATAGGAATAGTATTTTCTCACAAGTTTTCGTTCTCTGTGTAACTTTTTTAAAAATTATTTTAATGTATTTTTAAAAAAGATCGTGCGCAGCTCCGGTTTTGTAGTATCCGACCTGAAAACATTATCCCATTACACGCAGTTGAACTGCAGAAGTAGTTTACGATGAACGCTAGTGAATGCTTAGGAATGAGGTTATTCATAGCAGTGAAAGGGAAGCAGTAAGACGTAAGAGTGTTGTGACCGTGAGGGTAAAATAAGTGTTATAGCGTACCAATCAACTCAAATATGATGAGTAGTCGGAAACTCTGATCAGTCGCAGGTCTGTTCAAAGGAAACGATGTCCAAACGTGAAATATTCCCCTGAGGCGGGGGGCGGGGATTAAAACACAATACTTATATTAGTTTACGTAAAATACTTAAGTTGCATTGTGTAAGTACATATTTGTTGTTACAATAACATTAAATATATCGTAAATAACACTTAGGCTGTAATCCGAATGTGAACACGAACGAAGCATTCCGCCCACCAGGACGTATTTAGCGTGTCCGTGGCCCAGAAGCGCCGAGGACGACCCACGCATGCACATCACATGCTTAACTGTCTATGCGCAAGGCACTGAACTAGTGCGTAATCTTTACTTCAGCTGATCACCGCTGCGAGACACTTACAAATATTTTAATACAATATTGCAGCATTTCCTTATAACCAAAAATAAAGCAAAACACCTGTAGCATCTGGTTTCATGTCGTGTATTTACACAAGAATCTTCGTTTTAAATAACAATAATAAAACAAGAACGCTGGTCGTAAACTTAGCTTTTAATGATATATCAAAACGGTAATGCAGAATATCTGCTAATGTGTGGACAGCATTGTTTGACGTAATCGGTTAAAATGTTAAAAATGTTAACTTGTTAAGTTAAGCCGAACAAAGCTGTCTACACGTTTAGTATTAAATCATCCAATGAGTGGCACGACATCTGGTGCGGACTGTATGGATTTCAAGGTAGTGATGCTAAAGGCTTAATATGTTTTGGGTTTGCTTTTAATTACAAAATGCAATTTGAAAAATTAAAAGAACTGTTTATTCATATTTTGCAGGGATTTTTATTAGTTCATTTACACATATTTTTTTACTGGTACTAAATCAGTTGTTTTATCTACCTACATATTATACAAACATCGATGGCTTGTAGTAAAACAACAAAATATGCATTGGCCAAAAGGATGAATGTGTTATATTTGAATACTCTATGTATCATAACTATTTTAACAAACCAAACTTTAATTTTATTTTCGGAAATTAAAATGGGCTGAAATAAAAAGTTATCTGATAAGGATTTAGCAGTAGTTAGAATAAAAAGAGAACTGAAGCCGAAAAGGTGCAAAGAAAAAATATAATGAACAATCCAGTACTTTACAAAGAATTCTAATAATAGAAGGAAAGCAAATATATAAAAGAGTAAGAGAGGACAATGTTTTTGCTGTTGTGCCTAAAAGTGACATAGGTACTGGAAAAGATTGGCACAAGCCTTGGGCATAGGCAGGAAGAAAAAGGGTGTTAAGGAACAGATCACAGGTATGTCAAAATATATAAAAACAACTTGAAGAAAAGTTCAAAAGTCTTTCGGAAAGGTCTCCCAAATATAAGTCAAAGTACTCCAGATTATGTACAGATAATGGAAGTCCTGGCAATTGTCATATTTTGTAGGCTACAGGTTTTTGTTTACTTCAACTAAGTGTTGCAAATATGTTTATTTATTAAAACTTTGGTAATATTGTTTGATATTTCAACAGTACCTTACAATATCTGTTGGATTTTTGGTATAGAATACCATGATTCATAAAGCTGTAAGTAGTGAAATTGTCACCTGACATTTTTGTTACTGTGGTTTTATAAAACGAGTATATTTTTTTAAAACTGAAATGAGTATCCTTGATTTCCGTCTATAGGTCTAGTATTTTTGCAACAAGTAATTACTGTTAATAAGATCATATCGTAACTTTTAATTTAATTAATTTTTTAAAGAATGTAATTAATACTTTGTTAGATTTCTGAATGACCCTATGATGTGCAAGTTGCTGTAATGTTAATGTTGTGTGTGCTGGACTCTTACAGGTGTATTAAGCACACCACCATTCCATTTCCATTTGCAAATCGTGTACAAGCATGCTGGTTGATACTTGCAGACTTACAACTGGTGGTTCCCAGGTGTCTGCGATGGTGCCGTAAGCGAGGTGTAATGGTGAAAATAGCTGCAATGAACAACCAAGACTGGGTATGATGGCCATAGATCAAGAAGGACGTAACTTAGAAGACCAATTTCTTGGTCTTCAGTGCATATTCCAAACATTGACCCACGATTGCCTGCAGAACTGTGAAAACCACATGACGTGGGTTTTTACGTTTGGTTTTTCAAAAAGAGTTACTCTTTAAAAAAATTGTTTTTGTGTAACTTGGATGTAGGCCATGAGTTTGCAGATTGTAAGAAAGAAACATGTACATGCCCCAAATTGTCATGGCCTTCATCGGGCCACTGATAAAGATAAGTACCAATAAAGATTGGGGCACTGAGGAAAAAAGTTGCCTTTAATGGCCACATACAACTTAAGTAATACTCAGCTGCAGAGAAAATGCAATTGAATCCACACACATACATTGTCCAGACATCTTCATTTCTTTCTGCTTGACCAGGGAATAAAACTTGTCATGTAAGGTTCCTTGACACGGTCAATTATTATATCAATGTGACAAAGTGAGCTTGGATGCACAATACCAACCCATTCGGATTGTAAGAAGACCAATTATGTTGCAACAGCCGCCGAACGACAGTCTGAAGGCTGTGGATGAAGAACATTTGAAGTTGAAGTTCTCGAAAGGCCAACAAAATTGAACGCCACTCGACATTTCCGTATTTTGCAATAACCTGTGAAGTTGACGTAAGTGGTTCAGTATTATTGCGACTATAATCCTGAATGTGAAAAAGCTGCATGGGTTTACCCTCACGAAAATGTTATACACAAATCTGCTCAGGGTCAACAAGCTTTCTCAACCGAACACTTCATAAATGCAGTATAATACCTTCTGTAATACTGTCGTGAAATTAAACACTTTGATTGGTATCCTGGCAATGTGTTCCAATTCAGCTTTGTCAGGACAGTGGCTGGCGGCTGCGAAATTTATATAGGAAATCCCATGTTAAGGAAATTTCGCCCCAGTGCGTTAATTTTAAAGATAAGCGTTTCAAACGAAACGTATTATTCACGAATTTTCTACGAAAACATCCCTACGAGCGCTTATTTTGAATATAGATAAGCAGTATTTACTTTTTTGTAAAGCTAAATTTAAAAAAACCTTGCAAGTAGGCCATACATTATATGGAGACATCTCCGCTGTAGGGAACTTCAAAAAAAAAAAAAAAAAAAAAAAATCGTGAAGAATACATTTCGTTTGAAACAACTATCTTTAAAATTAAAGCACTGAGGCGAAATTTCCTTATCATGGTATTTACTATTTAAATTGTGCAGCCGCCAGCCTGTAGGCAGTAGTACCCGTAAGTGAAAATAAAAGTAAATGAGGAAGTTAAGTTAATGTCATTGTTTATAAATCAATTGCTACGAGACTAGTTCATTGGTCTTGTAGGCCCTTAAGATTACAAGGAGCACCACTTCAGAAATATCTCAGATGTCATTCTATTTCAAGAAACACTTTGGAACATCAAAGCCTAGCAACAGTCTCTCTCTTTTGGATACACAGTATATCATAATGATGAAGCAAATAAATTTGGTGGTGCTATTCGTATCAGCAAAGCATTACAATCTGATGGAATACTGCTAGTGCCGACTTATATTGAAATAGTTGCTGCTAAGATCCGCTTCTGTGGTAACAATTTGTCCTGTCTGTCCATATACACACAGTGTCATTCTAAGACTGCCCACTCCTAAACATCCTTCTTGGTAATTATGCTCAGTGAGCTTATTAGGAGGAGACTTTGTGATGACCACGACCGGATGGAATAACTTCCCTACACAAGTCTTTAACAGTATCTTTTGTGGTACAGTGGACAGATGAGTCACCGAGGAAAGGTGTTTTGGCATCCGAGTTGGAGGCTATTGAGTATTGGCGATACTTAACTTGTAAGCAAAAATTTATTGTCAGACATGTTTCACTCCTTGCGGCATGATTCGCGGCGCGGTTACTTAATTTAAAATATATCCTTTTGAAATCGGATGAATCTTTTGAAATATCCGCCACCTAGCTGCAAACTGTGGTGCCGCGGCACCCCGGTGGCCATCTGTGATGACGTCATGCCGAAACCTCCTGCTCTGTTATTCCTCGCCAATGGTGGCGGCTATCTTGGATTTCCCTTTTCCCTCCTACTCTATTATTTCCGTCCAATCTCTCCACGTTCTTGCATTTCTCTTATTTTTCTCACGCTCTAGCATTCCCTCCAGCCGCTCTCTCTCACGTCCGTTCTATCCCTTGGGGTTTTCTCATGTTAATGTGTCCGGAGATGACCTCACGCCCCGCCGTCTTCCCTCCTACGGATGTGCGGTGCCTGGTGGTGGGCTGTGTCAGCTCGCGTGCAGCGAGGTAGTGTATATACAGCGTTCCACCCCACGTCGGCTTGGGCGTGCGTACGCTCGGTCTATAGTTCGTTTCGCCTTAGGTTGGCATCTTTCACACTAATTTTGTGACTGTTCGTTTATTATTGTTCTTATATATGAATGTGCAGAACTGTGGCCGAAGAACTGGGTGGACTGACGATATTTTTTTCATGCTATTAATTTTTGTAATTAGCTTATACATTCTATAATAAGTTAATTTACTGCTAGTTTATATAGAACGAAAATGTTTCCCGCGCGCAGCGAGGCAGTGTGTGTAGTCCGCTGCGCCTGAGGGGCGGCTGATATTCCCTTATACAACATGCACAGAAGACTTTCGGCAAATACTGGATCAAGGCCAACTTTTTTCAAGATTCCCTACTGCCATGTTGGTATAGATGTCTTCCCTATCCTGCTAAAATTTAGTGGAACACGTGTTCACTGAGAGTGAGTGAAGATAAGGGCGGGGAAACGGGAGATCCCCGAGGAAAACCCGCCGACCAGCGGCATCGTCCGGCACGATTCCCACATGCGAAAATCCGGGGGTGTGGGATGCCAGTAGTATAGAAATTCCACATCATACATACTTTCATTCTAAAAAAGACTTATACGGGAAGAATGGGAACAACAATGGCGAGACAATCAAACTGCACATGTATACGCCATTCTACAACCCCGTCTATTAACTCAAACCTCGTTTAACAGACTTACGGGGGNTATAGAAATTCCACATCATACATACTTTCATTCTAAAAAAGACTTATACGGGAAGAATGGGAACAACAATGGCGAGAAAATCAAACTGCACATGTATACGCCATTCTACAACCCCGTCTATTAACTCAAACCTCGTTTAACAGACTTACGGGGGAAAAAAAAAATTCCACTACTCATCCGGTTATGGATCGCTCGTTCATCTACACAAATTAAAATTGGCCGAGTCACGTTATTGCCGATTTGGGCAGAGAGTGCAGGATATCAATCACATTCTCTTCCACTGTCGCATGTTGAAGACTCGTAATGTGTTCTTTGACGACTAATCAATTGTGGCGATTCTCCACCGCTTAACATGACTGCCAATTATTGCTTTTGCAAGTCAATATTTAAGTTTTTTTTTATTTTATCGTCCATAATAATTTCTAGTTAAAACTCTGAAAATTTGAGATCCTACATCGGTATGTGTGAATTGCCGTAATTTGCAAACTGAATGTATACTATAATGGCGTCACGTACATAATTGACCACATAAAATGGCCCGTAAAAATCGGCGGAGGTTCGAAGAAGAATCCATATTCCGGCTGCTATCAAACAACGTGAAGATGGCGAGACAAACGGGAACAGAGACGTTATTGCAGCGTCTTGGTGTTGAGACGTGTAACGGGACAACACTGTTGGTCTGACGATGACTGTCGTCTACCAGCCGGGGTTTTTGGCCTCGTGGCACGAGCACCAACTGCCCGGTTATATTTAGTGCGTCGCAGCCGCCTTTGTGCATGCCCGTGCTTGATTAGGCGGAAGCGCGACTGCTGAAGACTGCACTGCTCTGGCTTTGTCTGCTGTGCTCAGATAGTGTTCGTGACTAGGGCCGCCTGACCTCACTGCTAACCACCACTCATAGTTCATCAATGTTCCTCAGCAGTAAACTGTAAATAAATTGTTCGTCAGTGAGCTCGTTGTTTCGGAACTATCGACAGTGGTATTCATTTAAATTAAATAAAGGAGATTAAATTAATACTTTAACCATATATTTTTTCTTTCTTGATTTTAAAGACTGTTACCACATAAAAATAACATACCGATACTTGTCTGACTGAAATTTTTATAACTTAAATTATGTTTTTAGTTTATTTTTGCATTGCTTTTGTGCGGAATTTCAATCTGTACTGTTGCACATCTGCAAATATATCTTGGGAACTTATTTGAATCCCTGCCAATATCTTGTTTCTCTGTCACTGCACGACCAATGCAGCTCCAGTAAACTCGACGCTTCAGTAATGAATGTAGCCTCGCGTAGGGTGCCACTCGGAGGCGCACGGAAAATAGTGTTCGTTAGCAGTATCGGAACAGTAGCTGGCATTATGTGCCGGAATCACTGGCCAGCGACATGTGCGAGTTTCGGAAAGCGTCACAGGTCGCCGCACTCAGGAACGAGTTGGCAGGTGGCCGACGTTGCCAGACTTCAGTCTGTGTTGACGACGCACAGTATTTGCCATTATCGGGCTGCGATTCAGGGATTTCCGCGCCAGCTTACTTGCGATCGCGGTGTTAAGTTGTCTTTATCATTCGTCATAAGTATTCGGTTCGCTGTAATTTGAGCAGGTGCTGAGAACAATGCAGTGTGCTGGCATGCTGGAAGTGTAAAGCTACTCGGAGTGGAGGGTGCTTGAAGTGAGGTGGTTGGTCCTTCAGCAGGAGCTGAAATGCCAGTGGTGGCGTGTGAAGGATCGATACGGCCGCACACTATGTTGCATATCACAGTGTTTGCTACACAGGTGATATAAAAAGTAGCATATACGTGTGTATATGTATGTATATACAGGATGATTCGCCTCATGTGGGTACCCTCAAATTTTCCGGAACGGTTGCAGATAACGAAATGCGGTTTTCGCTGCATAAGTAAGGGGGCAAGTAATTTGCCACACAGTGACTATTCGTAATACGTGTATGGACATAAATAAGTAAACCACATGTAATTTTTCTCCTGGAAACATACATTTATTTAAACGGCATCTGAAAGTACGTGCAAAGAGGAATTCAGTGATTTACCATATGCAATGGAAAGTAACACAGAAACGCCAAGAAATAATGTGCAAATATGATTATGTTAAATTGGACGGCAACATGGGGCAGTGGACCTGTACTCACAGCTGTAAGCAAGTTACACGCGCCGTGACTCATCCTGGCGGGACCGCTTAAGTTATTACCACTTTATTACCGACAAACTTTATTCAACCTAATCAGAATGTCTCTTACGAATGTAAATGTGTATTGTGTGCAAAGTACATTCTTATTTGTAGTAAACATTCCGATTTGTAACAAACGCTGTGGTTTGTATATCTTCACTAATTAAAAATGTTCGCAATAAACTGCTACAAACTTGCACATTAGTGGGTGACTAAGGTGTTGTCTACCCACGCAGGCATGCCGCTTGCATCCTTTGAAAATGAGTGCCATCATTTCTTGAGGACGGTTGTCTTGAGTGTATTTCACTAAAGCGACTCAATTTGTTAAATGTCTGCATGTTTACTTCATCTAAATAGGGGAAATGTTATAGGTTAGAATGTTTATTGTGATCATAATCTGGCAACCCCAATTAAGGGGAATGATTTTATGAACCAAATTTTGTGAGGTGTAAGATCTTTTATTAATTGTACATCGTCAAATGATTTGTTGTTTAAACTGACGTGGTTTCTGATAGATTTTAATACATTACCGACGTTTTCGGTGTCATTCTTACGAGGAATAGTCTCACAATGTTTGACGTACATTCAGGGACATGTTGTGTATTAAGGAAAGATGAATGCTAAATGTACGTTATGTACTGCACAAATACGTATGGATCCGCTATTTCAACCCAGTTGCGAAAGAATCTTGGACAGCTCAACACTGGCACGGGGCTTATCTCTCTCAGAATTGTTTATCTCGTAGTCGCTGATAAGACTGCGAACTGTTAATTCCGGATCTACTTTCCGAGGTCTGGCGACCTCTGCAGCAATTTCTTTTGTGCTTGAAATCAGCAGCTGATATGAGCATTTTACCGAACACGTAAAGAAAGTCCATTGTCTTGTCATTCCTCTACTGTGAAGGTCAAGTAACTGCGAAGCTGTTAGGAATTAAGTAGTTGTTTATATAATTCGCTTGTTACTGCTGCAGGCGCGTAACACGAAAAATAGAGACAAATGTGTTGTGGCCAGCTCAGCAACGTGAATATCACATTTGCGGTCATACTCCTTTCGTATTCTCTCAACATTGCTTTAGGTGTGTCACTCAGTCTTTATCTTAAAAAGGTATGTGGCTACGGGCAGGTGTGTGTTGCTGTTGAATGCGCGAAGGAGTCTCTGGGCGTAGTCAATTCACGGCTACTTCCAACTTTCCCGAGCCCCGCTAAAGTTCTACTTCCAAAGTCTAGAAATTACACAAGAGGGACAACGCACCACATTTGTACGCATTAACTCGCCTATTTTCTCTCTGTTTTATTCATAGTGATCAGAAATGAAATATTATAATTTATAGATAAAATATAAGTAAAAGTTCACTTTAGCAAAAAATAAGATACTTATGTTAACCCACTTAAAAAACGCTCGTGATTCATAACATATTTAGAAAACAAATAATAACGTCACACATGGTTTGATTTTTCAAAGGTTTGTTTAAAAAAGTGTGAAGATACCACGAATAGACTACAGTAGTGTGAATGCCAGTTGGCAGTTAACGATTTGTTTTCTCTTGAACGACTTTAAGGCTGATTCAAATTGAAGTTAACATGCAGTGCGTTGTTTTAACGTTGCGTTATGTTCAGGTATGTATCGCGCAGCTGCTTATTCACATTGAGTTAAGAGTGACGTAAAGTTAAATCCGTGCGGGGAGTTGACCCAACCTCAACATAATGTTACGGCAGCGTAGTGTCAGCCAATCAGATTCAAAGTACCACTCTTTTCTTTCCTATATTTGCTGGTCATTGTCTCATCTCGTTTTCTGACATAATATTCCAATTCTCTTTGTAAATACGAATCCGTAGACAGGTCGCTCGATACACCTTTGTCTGTAAGTTTAAAATTTAACCTCTTTATTTATAAAATTATGCATTTTCACTGCCTTGTCAACATGACTGTTGTTTAAGTTAACAGGTTATTTTTATATATACATCATTTGTGCCTATACTGGCACCCATGTCCTGGTGGCTCAGTCGGGAAATGGTGTTCAACTATGCTTATAAGAGGGCTTATGGCATAATTTCCCTGCCACCCTGATGGTTGTCGGGAGCGATGCCTGTGTATGAATTTGGTGACTATAGCTTCGGTGAATGGGAAATGTTGGCAAACTATGCTTATAAGAGGGCTTAAAGTATACTTGACCACATTACTCTGTTCGTCGCCAGAGGTGATGCATATGATATGAATTTGGTAGCTATATCTTAAACAGTTCGGAAATTACAGCCAACTATGCTTATAAGTGAGCTTAGGATATAATTGGCCCCGAGATCCTTTTCGTCGTCAGGGGTGATAACCTATGTTATGATTAATGGTGTGAATCCAAGTTGGGGGGGGGGGCAAAGGTAAGATGGCGGGGTGATTGACATGTGCGCCATTAGCATAAGTGCGATTAGTATATATACAATTAGCATATATGTATGTGACTTGTATAGGTGTCCTTAGCATATGCGTACTCGGCATAGGTCGTAGAATATGTGCTTGTAACAAAGTAGTGCATGAAGTTGCATGCTGGGGCAATGAACTCGAACATTCTTCAGACAAGATATATGGTGCTGGTATGGAATGACAGAGCGTGAAATACTTGTAAATTATTGCATAATCTGGCTGGTATTAGCACAATTTCCGCCGGATTGTGCAAGTGCCAACCGCATTGTTCTAACACATTTTTAGAATAAATTTGAGGGGGAAAGGGGAAATTTTTTAGGTCAAGGTCAAGTTTCAATATGGCGGTCGTTCCGGCGTCCGAAGCCTGCGGCATGTGCGCCAGAACTCTCATTATACAGGTGCACATGAAACATCCCTGATTTCACAGTACAATATAAAAAAACCATTAAACATAGAACCGCGCGGTTTGCACCATCCTGTAAATCAACTCAAAAAGTTTTACACAAAAAATCAATGCGCTTCTACGTGTGCTCCTTTCGTAGTCCTCAAAATGTCTAAGCGATACTCAATCTCAGCCCATGTGCGCCCAAGCATGGCTGGGTGATGGAACCAACTGCATACACAAGTCGTTTGTGCAGCACCTTGTGAACTGTAGAGCTTGGGATGTGATGCTCGGTTAACGGACTTTGATGGGCTTCGCTGGAAGGCATCTCTGATATCCTCTACCGTTTGTGCAGCACCTTGTGAACTGTAGAGCTTGGGATGTGATGCTCGGTTAACGGACTTTGATGGGCTTCGCTGGAAGGCATCTCTGATATCCTCTACCGTTTGTGCAGCACCTTGTGAACTGTAGAGCTTGGGATGTTCAGCTCTCGTGATGCTCGGTTAACGGACTTTGATGGGCTTCGCTGGAAGGCATCTCTGATATCCTCTACCGTTTGTGCAGCACCTTGTGAACTGTAGAGCTTGGGATGTGATGCTCGGTTAACGGACTTTGATGGGCTTCGCTGGAAGGCATCTCTGATATCCTCTACCGTTTGTGCAGCACCTTGTGAACTGTAGAGCTTGGGATGTGATGCTCGGTTAACGGACTTTGATGGGCTTCGCTGGAAGGCATCTCTGATATCCTCTACCGTTTCATCAGCCGTGCGTTTCCTACCAGAACCTCATTGTCTGTTTACACTCCCAGTGGCTAGAAACTTACCAATCCTTAATTGTCTTTACGTCTGGTGGCACCCTATCAAACACACGTCGGAAATTCCTTTGGACAGCAATTGGTGACGATGTTTCCGCATACTACACCACGCATTGGGCTCTCTCGTGGGATGTGGTCATTTTTTATCATTATTCCGCACCTGAAACAAAATAACAGCACTCACTTAGACAAAATTATACAAAAAACTTTTTGAGTTTCTTTACAGAATGGTGCAAACCGCAAGGTTCTATGTTTAATAGTTTTTTTATATTGTACTTTGAAATCAGAGAGGTTTCATGTAGACAACCTGTCTATATATGTATATATATCACTTTTATGTATCTCCAAAATGTAAAGTTTACAGTATTCACTTCTTAAACAGGATGTTCACTCACAGGGGAAAGTCGGGGAATTTCGTGTGACAGCGAAAAGTCAGGGAATTTTTACCTGGGTCAGGAAAAATGTAAATAATTGCTACTCTGCTAAAGTTTTTATTTGTGTGAATACATGTAATTGTAAGCATTTGATTTTTAAAATTTCAATTATTAAGTTTGTGAACTGGCAATAATACGCCTTTGCTAAGTGACATAGGACTTATACGTACAATATGAAATATTTGTGGCGTTTGTAATGGGCACTCGTATGAAGTCAATAGCGTGTATCGCGAGAAATATCGATGGGCAGAAAAAAATGTTGGCCCTGCTTGCTTGGTCTTTTGCGGTGTAATTTATTTCAACTTCTCTGTTAGTAGATATATTTGTTCTACCAGTGGTTGAATATTAATGTATTGTAAGGTTTCGTTCCTGAAAGTAGGTCCGGGAAAAGGGCAAGAGGTTGCCTGGAAAATAGGAAAAAGTCGGGGAATTCCAAAATGGAGTTTCAGTTGACATCCTGTCGAAATGTAACTTCAGTTTTACGTGTCCCAAAGCAACGTGTTGTCAATTTGGATCTGATTTACTTGTAGAGTTACTGAAGTAATCCTCGTAACTAGTTTCCAAAAGTACATAACACAATTACAGTGCAGA
Source organism: Clitarchus hookeri (assembly GCA_002778355.1). Classification (NCBI taxonomy): domain Eukaryota; kingdom Metazoa; phylum Arthropoda; class Insecta; order Phasmatodea; family Phasmatidae; genus Clitarchus; species Clitarchus hookeri. Next base: position 546,143 of record NQII01000924.1, on the reverse strand, counting down.
GTATTTCGGGAATTGATTCAGTGGCATGATACTGTAATTCACTTGTAGTGTTAGTATGATTGACGGCAGTTCTGTCGTTAGACTTGTGTGTGCGAGCCGCTTGAAAAACGCGGCTGATGGCCGGCTCAACCCAGCACAAGTTAGGGATGTTGAAACAGTATCGATATATCGGAATGACGAAATAGATCGTCGATATATTTCAACGATAGCCCTGTTCTGAATACAAAAATTGAATAAAGAAAGTGATATTGATATAAAAACAGTCGCCACATCTTTCTGCAAAGCCTGGTGTTCTCAAAATGTAATAAACCAAGCAATTTTGCATTTTTCAAGTCCTTTAAAACATAAAATATCGGATCCCTATGTACCGAAAATATACATTTTTTTTTCGATATAGTCTTGTAAAACGATAGTTTTATAAACAACCAATATAAATAATATCGATAATTTTTCCCGACATCAACTTCTGTAAGTACAAGCCTTCGCACTGCGGCAGCAGTCAGTGAACCAACAAAGGAACGGTAGTCGCTCGAGTATATACACGACTGTGAACAAATCAGTTCGCGAAGTACTCGCAGCCCGTAAGTACACACGACAGATTTTCACGAAGATGCATTTCTCTCTGGATGCGTTTCAAAACAGTTTTAACTCATCCTCATTCGCAATTAGTTTGCTTTTGCTGCTACGCCTCTAAGACGTCTGCCAGCGAATCAACAGACGCTCAGTATCGGTACGACGTAATTCTGATTGGCCAGTCAGATACCGCACTGTTTCCTGACCGAAGGAAAGCAGCGGCTGTGCGTGGAACTTTTGCAAAAATCACGTGTGTCTACTCGTGTGTGGTGGTGATATTAAACATTAATTCCTGGAAACCTTGAATGAAACTCTGAGATAACAGAATGTTGATAAACGGCATTTCTCTACAGCGATAATATGGCTACGGTCGAGTCACCGACGTGACGGGTACACAAAAAAATATTTGTAATTCGCAAAGGATTTCTTATTATAATATTTTTTCTTTCATTTAGGACTGAAACATTTTGAATACTGTGTAGACCACGCGACCAAATTTACTGACATGATTGAAGTATTCGTACAGTCGCAAGTACAAAGAGAAACAGTATACGTATTGTGTGTGCTCCAGGAACGAACAAATATTATTGCACCTCTCAATACAAACGTGATAAATTATATATGTGTTATAGGAATAACGTCATTTATGAAATAAAGAAATAGTCTTTTTCTACGGAGGCATATTAAGCCGGGCAGAATTATTCGTACAGTTGGTTTTGAATACAGAAACAACGGACAGGCCAACACCCTGATACATTCCGCCGCCTGTAGCTGCATGTTGTACCTCGAACGTGTTGTACCTGTGGTGTGACATGTTGGTTAGAGAACGTTGAAAAGGGTCGCGAAGGAAAATAAAATGCTGTGGAAACGAGGGAAACCATTGTCGCATTATGTCGTTTGAAACAACTCACGTTCTGAAATTGCAAACATTGTTGTACGAGGTCGTTCGACTTTGCAAGGTGTAATCCAGCGATTTAAAAAATCGAAATCTTTATCAAACATGGCAAGATTGGATCGTCCACAGAAACTGGCCAACAGAGGAATACGGCAAGTTGTAAGAAGTACCAATACGTATGCACAATTTGCGTCCTCTGATATCTGCTGAGCGCTGTCCCGAGCGAAGTGTTAGGCCAGGTGTTCCAAACTCCGCCTTCTCACGACAATCTCCTTTGCAACAATATGCTCTGCTCTCGAGTGCCTGCGCCTCGTGCATAACATTCTACAAGTAAACATGTCAATATGTAAATAATGTTCTCGTCAAGTATATAACGCTCAACCAGTTTTCAATGAGGAAAATATGGACAGATGGGCGGACTTGAAGAAGAGCATCGAGAAACTGGGTTTAGAACTAGATTACTACTTCCAGCAAGAGAACGATCCGGCTCGGGTTGCTTCATAATACGTCGCACACCCTTGAAACTCTAGCATGGGCTCCACATCTCAATCCGATTGAGCGTCTGTGAAGTACACTAGAAAAAAGAGTAAGGAAACGTTACATATGCAGTAAATCGCAACTGAAGGACACACTTTTGCAGAACTAGTGCGGAAACGACCAGTGAGTATGTGTAATTCATGCCTAAACGGATGAGACATGCCGCTCGCAGGCAGACGAAGTATACTGAGAAAAGGAAAGCAGAGTTAGTTTTGGGTTCGAAGTGGCATTTTTTCTTAGTGTAAGAGTACTTTTGCCCGACTTAAAATACCTCCAGTGCAAAGACTATTTCTTTATTTCACAAATAACATTATTCCTATGATGGTAATATATTTGCATGTTAGTATGATTAATTACATTTATATCTGAATAGCAATTATGTTTGTTCATGGAGCACACAAAATACCTTAGTTCTATTTGTACTTGCGACCGTGCGAATATTTCTGTCCATGTCTGTATGTCTTAAATGTTTGCAAATTCAAGGAGCCAGTTTACTGAGTTAAGTATTTGCTGTTTGCGTCATTATTATTATTTTTTTCAGTTTTCGTGTACAAATATAAAATTCTTGCCACTAGAAAGGAAGTAAATAATGGAACCGTAGGTGTGTTATGTTCCTTTGTAATTTTTGTTTGTGTTGACGTTTGTTGTAATTTATTCATTTTTCATTTTTAAAAAATTGCTTCTCAAATGAATTCATCTAGTGGATGTTTAAGTAAATAAACGAACTGGGAAATTTTCCAAATAATTTATTTTTCTTGCGTTGTCCTTTAAACAAAGCAATATCGAAATAATCAGGAATGTGGTTCTTGAATGGAATACTAGGAACACTGCTACGTTTCTTCTGATTTCATCACCGTAAATGTTGAACACCGCGATCTTTGGTCAGGTCCGGGCACAATCCTTTGTATTAGCGGGCAGCTGACGCCTTGCAGACAGATTTAGCTCAGAAAACCAGTATTTTCAACGAACTGGTTTTCAGACAGCGTATTCCCTCGCCCTCTTCAGGCTTCTATAAATGACGTGGTTTTTGTTCTGACAGCAGGTTCTGCTGAAAAAGTATTTTGATAGCAAAAACAGAATCATGGGCATGATTTAAAAATTACATGAAAATTATGCTTGAAATTTTAATTTTAGAATAATTTAAACTGAAGATCATTAAAATGTTGTGTTAGAGTATACGCAGAAGTGAATATTTTATTTCTCAATCCGTATCTGTTTTTGTGTAGACAATTATTTTATTTACTATGGCATAAAGTTTCGAGATGGTCTCGTGGTGCTACAGGTATTTTCTGTAATATGTAATTTAATAAAAGGTCACCTTTTTACGCGTGAGTCCTGACCTAACCCAGTAGTCTAAGAGGCCGCGGTGATGCAGTGGTCAGACTACTCGCCAGCCCACCTAGGCCAACCGGGTTAGACTCCCGGCGGTATTTTTTGGATCTTCCTTTCCTCTGCATTCCGGCGCTGCTCCGTACTCACCTCATTTCATCATCATCGGCTCTCAATACCACGATGTTATGAGCCGTTCAAATATCTGCACTCCACTCCACTCTTCTCTACTCCCAGTATCCTTAATTACCAAGCAGGCAGAGAGTTCAAGCGCTGCTTTACGGCCGATTCACACTGACGTTATGGAGCTCGTTGTGTTAACGTTGCGTTAACATGTTCGGGTGCAGATCGCGCAGCAATGTATTCACATTGAATCAAGAGCGACGTGAAGTTACACTTCCCATGAGACAAGTTGACTCAAATTAAAGAAGTGATTTTTTGTTCATATTATGTATTAATATTTCCGTGTAGATTTTATATTGTGATAATAGCATACGATTGCAATGTAAGTTTGTTTTAGCTTCGTTTGTGCGTGCACAAAATTATACATTTATAAAGCCAATCAGTGAGTGCAAATAGGCGTAAATTTAGGTGAGAGATAAGGTTATTAGTAGCACACAGATGCAAATGTTTGAAATATCATTATTAATTTCCCATATATACATTTAAAGTCTGTTTACATGTGCAAATTGCAAACATACAGCAAGCATATTTGGTAGCGCTGAAATACGTCTTACCAGAGACGAGCCATTCTAACTCTAGTCTGAACACATCAACAATTGTATACAAAATGTTGGCTTGGAGAAAAAACGAAGTTGTAACGAACCCTGTATGAACGTGCTTCCGTCGTGTCGAGGGTTTGGTTGTCGCCGTGCCGAGGGTTAGACGCTCGTCGCTATTTGCCGGCGGTATTATCTGACTGTCGAGTAGAGAGCTGTAGCTGGATAGCTTCTCATCCGAGCCCCGAGGTGTGGCTTGGTTGCGCAGTGTAGTCCATTCGCGGTTACTTCCATGTGCGTAGAGGCGATCAGGCAAGTAGTGAATGAACAACAGTCGGCCTTAGAGCTCGTGTGTTTCGAGGCCTCGAACGTGCACAATATAGTCGATTCACGTTTACTTAAAACTTTTCTTATGCCCTGCTAAATTTATACTTCCAGGATATTCCTCCGCCTTTTGCAAACAAAGCTTAACCGAGTCTAGAAAATTACATCAAAGGGACAACGCACCGCTTTCGTGTGCACTCAGTGTAATAACATTTTGCATTATAACTATTTCTTACTAGGCATCACCAACACACCCATTTTCTCTCCGTTTTCATTTATAGAAATTACTAATGAAATATCATAATTTATTAATAGAATATAAGAAGTTTGATTTGATTAAAAAAAAAGAGGTGCTTTTATGCTAACACAAATATAAAACGCTTGTGATATGTTTGGAATACAACCAAACACGCTCTACATGGGGTGATTTTTCAAAGGTTCGATTCAGAAAGTGTGAAGAAACCGCGAATAGACTATAGCAATAGGCTGTATGCATTTAGGGAGAGGGTGATTGTAAAGTGGGCAGTTAAGGGCGGGGCATGTAGTGGTTGCAGCGGAGGACGTGCAGTGCGTACAGTAGCTCGTGGTTGTGGGGCGGCGATGAGTGAGGCCCGCTCATTGTGCCCCGCCAGAAATAGTAGCAGAGTCGGCGGAGGTCGCCACCAATAATAACCCTTCCACTCCGCAGCGCAGCGCAGCGCCGTCTCCCTGTCTCTCCGCCGCGCTGCCACTCTGCCACGCTGGTCCGTGTTCACTCACCTCTGCAGTGAGCAAACAACTTGTTCAGTTACACGTCTAGAGGCGCGGCACTGTACGTCGCCCTACTTCCGGTCAGGGCCCCGGTCGTTTACCGCGTGAACCGGGTTCCATTCCCGGCGGATTCGTATCGGACGATGGCGCTGGTCGGCGGGTCTTCTCGGAGATCTCCCGTTTCCCCCGCCCTTGCATTTCGGCGCTGCTTCATACCTTGTTTCACCATCATCGGATCTTAAAACCTCGATGTTCAGAGCCACCCAAATCTCTCCACTACGCTCCACTACTTCCGACCAATCTTGCGCATCAACTACATGTCGTCTGCTGCACACATACTTCGTGCGCTGATGCCATGTTGCAGAGAATTGCTGACGGGAACATATTTACACAAGGTGAGGTTAAGGTGTACTGTGCAGTCTCCATCTTTACTTTCAGCCAGTGGCGAAATAGGCGCGCGTTTGTTGCCGTTTGCACTCAAGAGTGTATGTATTTAATAACGGAATAACATCGCACTAGTTGACTATAAGGCTGTTCACGGTAAAGTGAGCACTTTTGAAAGCCATATCATTTGGAATTGTTAACGCGCTCGCTGCTTCGCATCCCACGCGAGCGAGTTAAAGTGAATGACAAAGTAGTTATGATAGTGGCAGCGGCAAATCAATGGAATGTTCCGAATGACAGGCGAGTGAACCACGTATATGTTACAAAATGTGAGCCGATACGACAATACCTTTTGCGGCGCGTGCTGCTTGTATTGAGTTTCTGCATTTTTCTGAAGAATTTTGTAGTGGTTTACTGCCTTAGTGTATCTCATCTAGACTCAAGATGCGGTGAACTTCCAGGTCAAGGCCAGCGGCTATAGAAAGAGTGTCGGGCTTCCGAGCCGGCAGTTTGTTGAATGGATGAGTTTCAGCGGTAGAAGACTAACGGAAAGAGAAGCGCGCGACGAGAGAAGTGACCAGTGGGTGGGAAATCTGCGACTACGAACATCAGAGCAGTGAAGAGTACGACTGCAGGCTGGATTATTGGACTGTATGCGTGAGTGAAAGACATTACAAATGATGGCAACAGATAGACTGAACGTGTGTTAATGACGAATATGAGTTAATTGACAATAACCGAACAGACACATAAAGAAGGACGTTAATTAGAGTTGAAATATACATTAAATATTGCGCTCACTGTGAGATATAAAGACTAATAGTGGAGACAAATAATTTAATGCTGTAAATAATATAGCTCTATGAATAAATTAAATATCAATCTTAGTTCTTTTTTTTAATAAGACCCCCTTCCCTCACGAACCCAGATACGCCCCTCATGCATTCTTGTAACAGAATAATAGTCAAAAAATATATTTTATTTTCGCCGTAGATGTTAAATTTCAAGTGCAGTGAAATAGGCACACTTCGTTTATTACTTACACGGCAGTATTCATTTAAAAAAGGTGGTTAAAGGGTAAAAAATGGATGAAAGTAAAAAGTAACTAGGGTCTCAAATGTGAGTTGACCGTGAACCGCCTATAGCAGCTGCATTGATACAGGCAACGGCCTCGGTTCGCTCTGCCACGCTCGGAGCAAGGGAAGTTATGTTTTCGCCACGTGGAAAACAAGCGGAGTGCATTTTTGATGTGAATATGCCTTCAAAATCAAGCCTACACATGGGGTAAAGTGAACACTTTTGAAATCAATCTTTGAAAAATGTCGCTGCTCCGACATGCAACGGGCACACTGACTACTATGCGCCCAGCAAAGTTGCTAACGACAGAAGGGAAGTAGTTCCATGTTTTAACGTTGAATTAAGTGTTACCTTAACATTTATGAATACTGAAACGATTTCTTTTGCCTTCTGTTTTTTATCGCATATAATTATAAGAATTAGCAAATTTGTAAAATGTTTACATTTCTAATAATTTCAGTTCTCCTTGTCCTACGCACGAATAAAGTGATTAGACGATGGAAATGTTAATTTCACATATGGTGGAAGAATATGCAAAGTAAACACAAGCAGATCTTAAACAGGGCTTTCAAAGGCGCTCATTTTACCGTGAACAGACTATACCAGGACAGAAACGGCTATGCAAAGTTTGCAAGATCATCCATTCTGACACTTTAACTTCGTGACAAATAACACGATTCGAAAAAATGCGGTCTCGTTAGATCGGGTACAAGACTAGGATGCGAGCGTGGCCATGAGTTGGAGCCGCACATGCGCGGGCGTGGGTGGGGGCCCGCGGCGACTGACGGACATTTCCGGGCAGTCCCGTAACTCATGTGCACCGTACCGATTTTGGCGCGAAACGAAATGTCTCTTCTGTATCCGTCCATTCAAGCCATAAAAGTTAACTATCAACTTCGTTACTTTCATTTCATTCCCATATTCAAAAGAAAATCTTACTCCCTGACGCAGACGTATTCACTAGAAGCCTACGGCCGTGACTCAAACACACAACCCTCCTGTTCCTTGCGCTGTTTGAGGCTGCACATGGTGGCGATAAGTGGGAAACTCAGTACCAAGCTGATGAATGATGTGTCTGTTGCATATAGAAGGAAGCATAAAATAAACTTCGCATAACGCTGCAATAAACTGGTCTTAATTAAACAAAAGAGATAAATGTAATTACTAATTTATCTAAAATTGCAGAAACATAAGGATACAAATCGCATATTGTTCCCGCATGTAAATAATAATGTTAAAATTCTTGAAGGGTATATACTAGTTCGTTAGGGATGGGGGTCCAAATGTCCATCACTTACGCAGCAAGTCGCTCTTTCTTATAGTCCAGCCGGTCAATCCCAGTCCCAGCTCTAGCGATGGTCACTGCGCCATCGCCTGCCCTCTCCTGTCGTACGCACGGGACACTAAAAGCCAATCAAGACTGCCGGCCAGAAGCACGCCGCAGCTTAAATATCCCAGGTGACCTGGCCCAGAAGGTTTTCGCACCTTGAGTAGCGCCGAGGAAGGTGATTACCAGAAAATTCGCGCAGTAACTCCCAATTCGTCCACTCATTCAGAGACGGGAGTGACGTCAGCCCTGGGGGCTTTGTAGCGTTGCGTTTATTGACTCTCCCCTCCCCCTTTGTATCTGGTTCTAATGACGTCGTGGAGGACACTACCGATACCGTTAGGCACGCCTGAGGAGGAAATGCGCTCCGAAGCGAAGCAGCCACGCCTAACAATACGACAAAAAAATTACTACAGTTAAAAACAGTTAAGTAGAGCAGTATTTCTACAACAACAAACAGTATCGCAACCAAGCCAATTTTATCACTAAAAATTGTTCGGAAAATGTCCAGTGTGTTTAATGTAATTTTTACAGTCTTCAGATCATACCTCTGTGCAATAATTGCTGATGTTCCTCGACACTGCTTTGTCGGTTTCGTTACTGGCATTCTGAAAAGCATTAGTCTTTCATAATTAAGTGGTTAAAATAAAAAGTTAACAAGCTGAGCAAAAGACTTTGTGATTCCACTTGTTACAAATCGTCTAAATTAAATAATTGAAGAAATTTAACAGGTCATGGGCCCAGTAGGACTAAATACCAACTGTTAAGAATACAAAGAATATTAACAGTATGTAACTTAATACTTTTTTTTGTTAATATGGCATTAATGGTAGATACTCTTCGTGTTGAAAAAGGAGCAAGTAAGTTCAGTTATTGGAAATTTAAAACTAGGATAACATTGAAATCTTTCTGTTTAAAAGAAATTGCCTTAGATAATGAAAGCATACAATCTAATGACACATACCCAAGAATCTAAAAATAATTGGCAAAAAAGGGATGCTAAAGCTCAAAGAACTGAAATACAGGATGAGTATAAAAGATAACCCCAAATTTGAAGGTCTATAATATAAAAACCAAACAACCTACAACCTTAGTTGACCAATCAAATGAACCGTGGAACTGTGAAGTTTGTTTACTATATCTTCATAAATGTTCAATGTGACCACCACCACCACCACCACCACCACCATGAGCGGCCCGAACGACATCTACGCGATAATCGAACTCGTTCCACACTCTTGTCAGTATGTCCGGTGTTAGGGTTTGGATGGCGTCAGTAATTCTCGTTTTGAGGTCGTCAATGTTAACCGGCAATGGTGGACGAAACATTTGAGTCTTTATGTACTCCCATCGAAAAAAAATCGCACGGGGTAAGATCCGGGTTTCTTAGGGGCCAGTGATGAAGAGCCTGGTTACCAGCTGCTCCTCGACCAATCCAGCGTTGCTGCAACGTCTCGTTCAGGTATCCGCGAACAGCTAGGTGCCAATGGGGTGGCGCACCATCCTGCTGGAAAATGAAGTCCCTCGCCGCCTCTTCTAACTGAGGAAACAACCACTGTGTAAGCATGTCCAAATAACGATTCCAGTAACAGTAGACTCGTGTAAAAAGAAAGGGCCGATAACAGTGTATTTGGATACAGCGCAAAACACGGTTACTTTGGGGGAAGCGCGCTCGTGTTCGGTGGTTTCATGTAGAGGCTCGTGATCCCATATCCACACATTGTACCGGTTCACCTTACCATTTGTATGGAACGTCGCTTCATCGCTAAAAATCAGCTTAGACATGAAGGCATAATCTACCTGGTTCTGGGCAAGGACGAACGCGCAGAAATCACGTCTCGGTTCTTTATCCCTTTCGGTAAGAGCCTATACAAGCTGTAACGTGTATGGTTTGTACAGCAATCGCTTTCGCAACACTGTCCATACCGTCGATTGAGGGATTTTCATTTCCCGGCTAGCTTGTCAAGTTGATTTTCTCGGACAGCGAACGAATGCTTGTTGAATCTGTTGAACATTCTCTTCTGACACACGCGGCCGCCCGGAACTATTGCCTTTGCAAAGGCACCCTGTGTCACGGAATTGACGAAACCGAAATAAGGTACTGCACCTATCCAGAGGACGACGTCCGTATTTGCGACGGAATTCACGTTGAACAGTCGTAACCGATTCACATTTAGCAAACTGAATAACACAGAACGCCTTGTGTTGTTCCGTCGCTATCGTGTTGCGGACTAACACACAACACACGCTCATAGTGCGACAACAGACGCTCCCAGTGTCATCTCTCGGCACATAAAGGAAACATCAGAGCGTCCCCTTCACATTGACGTGTCGAATGCCAGCTCGCTTCCCTCTCACCACCTCTAACCGAGAGTTACGAACACCATCCAAACCGTAACACCGGACATGGTGACAAGAGCGTGGAACGAGTTCGCGTAGATGTCGTTCGGGCCGCCCATGGTGGTCACATTAAACATTTTTGAATGTATGGTAAACAAACTTCACGGTTCCAGGTTAATTTTATTTGTTCAATCAAGGTTGTTAAGTTTTGATATTATGGACCTTCAAAGTTTGGTATTCTTTTATACTCATCCTGTACACTGTATGCTCCGAGCACGTAGTTGCGTGCGTCACGTTTAATTGTAGATACAAGAGGCAGTAAAACGCATTTCGGCAACTTATGTCAGTGGTTATTGGAATGGCTACATTGTCGCTCGTGTATGTTCTGGTTCAGAACCATCAAACCTTTGACAGTCTGCTCTGATGCACCAGTACTGTCGAAAACGCCAATGATATGTATGTTAGAAATGTCTTTATTTATATATACTTGTACCATTGATAATATAATTAATTTTGATGATATGGGCTAAGACTGTATCGATATAATTTTGGGTTACATTATGTGATACCGTTGTCTCTGGTAGTTTAGAGTCGTTGATAGTATTGCTAAATGTTTCCTGTGATAAATGTTTTCTGTGATATCAGAAGTCAAAAGATACCAATATTTTTTAACGATACTGGAATTTAAATTATATTAATTCTAAAGATAACGATATTAACGATAATATAATGATTTCGATATTATCGACGGTTTCGGTGTTATGAAATATTTTGGTTTATCTAAAACCTTCGAAATTATCGATAATATCGGTATTATCTAAAACTTTCGAAATTATCGATAATATATATAATTGTTGGAATTATCTATAATCGTTGGTATTATATGTAATGTTTGGTATTATCAAAAATTTCTAAATTATCGATAATTTCGAAATTTTTAATAGTTTCGATATTACCGATATATCGAAAATACCGAGTAACTGTTTGGAAAAATATCGAGGTTAAATTTTAATGATAACTCAGAGCCCTAGTAGCCAGCCACCTGGTTCACTGTGAGGCCCCGACCTTGAGACTGCCGTACATAGCCGGGCGGCCGTCCCCTACATCGTTCTCACTCCATCTTTAGTACACTGTCCCTGCCGCGTTTTTGCTTGCGTGCAGACAGCCGCTCCGCCGTGAGCCAGCTCTCACACGAGCGTCTTCTCTTCACTTGCGTATTGGCATTCTTGACGCAAGGAGCACCGCGTGGTCACATCGTAGTCACACTGCCAGTCACACATCTGCGAGCCAGGGCGAAGGTTACGAACAGACCTGCCATCCGCCATTATCTCTCTGAGGGAGGCACGGAGGAAAAGCAGGTAACCTGAGAACACAGCGCAGAATTTTCCCTACTAGCTACATAAACTCCTTCTATATGTTTAGCACTACGGAGGAAAATTACTTTCCAAAAGTTGAAAATATCGGCGAAATGATAGTCAATCTATGTAGTGTTAATAGTGAAAGCAGACACGATAGTGATGTCCTTCCGTCGTCAGCAGCTAATGGTCATGGAAATCTGAACGGGTGTGAAGGAAACAAGGTCACTACGGATAATGTTTTCTGTTAGCTTGACATGACGTGGCGGGCTGTAATCTGATTGGTTACACCTCCACTCCTCAGCTCTGTGTAATATATTCCAGTGACCTCAGTCTTCCCTGTGGCGTTGCTCAAGCTCGCGGATATCTGACGCACAGCTAAATATATATTGGAAATTTCCCTAAAACATAATTTTTAGCCCTTTTTACACCTTATGGGCACTGGTGTTTATTTACATTAATGCATACATGTTTTAAAGTAACCTGTGACTACGCCATGTTTTGTTATCGGTGCAAGTGCATACTCCTTTCTTTTTCATTATATGGCTGGTTGTTAAGGGTTACCCATGATAGCGACCGGCCCTTGTGTCGGTCTGGCGGTGTTCGTTTATATTACTATATATGTTTTTTACAGTTACCCACGACTATATGCATCATGCACGCAGCGCATTTGTTATATATCATGATTTTTTTTGCAAATAGTTGTTTGATGTATGTTACCCATGCTAACGTTTATTTATGTATATATTTTCACATCTATATATACAGCCTGGATGTCGGTGGGCGAAGGGAAGCTAGCTGTCGCTGACGGGGATCCGAGATGGTAGACACCTGCGGTAGCAGACGACAAGGGTGGCGTAGGTGATTGACAAGTGGGTGCAGGCCGATGCGTATGTGTGTGCTATTGCAGACCCTACACTCCTATATGCAACGGTAACTTTGCAACGCACTTGTATGTATAATGTATTCACGGTAACTTCAAGATTTTCTGAAGCCCTGCTAAAGATCTACTTTCAGGGAGCCGATTATGTATCCTTCCGCAGTATGTATACAAAACATTGCCATGTGACACCTGTCAAATGTTTTGTAAACAAACAGTGCCATGTGGGAACTGTCAAATATTTTGTTAACTGTGTCCATGTGGGAACTACCAAAATTTATTTTTGAAGAGAAACAATGCCATGTAAATCTTAACTCTCATATACTTTAATAAAATTCTCCAAATTTCTAAAAAAACATGCTAATCAATTTAGCAAAATATTGTAATGCATACAAGAAGGTAGATTGAAGTATATATTGGAACTGTTAATTATATAATTTAATTAAAGTTTACTTATTATATTAAGATTTATTTACATATTTGGTGCAAGGAAAAAGTTAAATTTTACATAATAAACTTTTGGAAGTAGCACTCAGGTTAAAGATTTCACTGTGATAAATGGGTACCATTTATTATATTTTATCGCATATAAGTAGCACATTTTATTTAAAAAAATTTTTATTGAAAACTCAGGGTGCGACTTATAAGTGAGAAAAATTCCTCCAGCCCCGCACTAACGCTTTCCCGTCAAGAAACTCTCTCACTTTAATGCCACANTAAAGATTTCACTGTGATAAATGGGTACCATTTATTATATTTTATCGCATATAAGTAGCACATTTTATTTAAAAAATTTTTTATTGAAAACTCAGGGTGCGATTTATAAGTGAGAAAAATTCCTCCAGCCCCGCACTAACGCTTTCCCGTCAAGAAACTCTCTCACTTTAATGCCACAANTTATAAGTGAGAAAAATTCCTCCAGCCCCGCACTAACGCTTTCCCGTCAAGAAACTCTCTCACTTTAATGCCACAACATCAAAACAACACTACATGCGGCGCAAAGACGATATAAGAGTTTATGCACATTCGGTTGCGATTACTGCTGCTATCTTTTACGCTCCACAAAAAGCTTTCGAAAATAATCGATTATAAGTTATTGACCAAAAATCGATTCCTTTTCATTCTTTAAAAAAAAAATTTTCTGTTAAGGATTGCGAAGGGAATTACGTAACGGAAATATTCAAATGCCTTTCTATATTTTGCACGTTTATTTAAAACTTACAAAGATAAACTGCAGAAATAACAACGCTAATACTAAAATTACATCTTAACCTAGATTTATCTTATAAGTAGAAAGAATGTGGTACGTTAGTTTTATAACCACAATTCATCGTCTCCAATATCCAATATGGCGTGGTTATACTTCTGAAAAAAACATGCCCAAACGGACAAGATGGAGTGTATGAGTCCGCTGGACAGACACTGAAATTTATTTAATTTCAATTAATAACAGTGAAATCTTTACCCATGAGTGCTACGTAAAAATGTAAATATATAGTTTAGCAATATTAACTTTACAATTACGGCATTAAATTTATACATATTAATATTTAACCTACGAACTAGTTCTTTTCAGCTATAACCAACATGTCCCTTCAAAATCCGTTGTTAATTCGTACCGACTTTTAACNCCTACGAACTAGTTCTTTTCAGCTATAACCAACATGTCCCTTCAAAATCCGTTGTTAATTCGTACCGACTTTTAACTAATTATTATAATTTATTGAAAAATATACTTAAAACAACCAATTTTATATCACGAAGTCACGATTTTCGTTCTGTTAACCTTTTTCCATATACAATTTTTTTTATAACCAATTCAACATGGGTGATTTTTCAAAGGTTCTTTTCAAAAGTATCGAAGATACAGTGAATAGNATTTTTTTTATAACCAATTCAACATGGGTGATTTTTCAAAGGTTCTTTTCAAAAGTATCGAAGATACAGTGAATAGATTATATACCTTTATTTTCTCTATATGCGTGGATGGTTGTTACATGTTCCCGAACCGAACTTCAAATNAGTGAATAGATTATATACCTTTATTTTCTCTATATGCGTGGATGGTTGTTACATGTTCCCGAACCGAACTTCAAATGTGTGGAAAGTCTGACCAACTATGCTTTTAACAGGGTAAAGCCGACCTGTCGTCATCTCCTTGATTGCAGTCGGAAGTGATGTCTGATGTCAATTTGGAGGTCGTAGCTTCGGTGGGTGTGAAATGTCGGGTAACTATGCTTATAAGAGGGTTTAAAGTTTACTTGTCCCTACCACCCTGTTTGTCATCGAAGGTGATGCCTATTATATGAATTTGGTGATTATAGCCTCGGTGGGTGGGAAATGGTAGCCAACTATGCTTATATGAGGACTTAAGGCCTACTTAACCCGGCGGTCCTTCTCGTCGTCGAGGTGTTGTTTATAAACTTATTTTCTGAATTTGTAGAATAACTGTATTTTTTGCATGCTATTAATATATCTATTTTTTACACATATAAGCATTTGTACATGCACATGCGCGGTGCCTGCAGTTTTTAATGCGATAATGATGAGTTTGCTTGAGTGTGTATAGGCCGATGTGAGTATGTACTTTATTTCTTCTCATAACCTTGCAATGTCGATTTTTTTTTCGCTATTACAAGTTTATTGTCTGGCGAATGTGTATATATGCGTTATTTAATCTCCTAAGACTTCCCATACAATGGTGATCCTGTGGTCTAGACGTCGGACTGGCAACACAAGTGTGGTCGGATCAATACCGCTCGCCTCCTGAATTTTTTTAATTGTTCTCAAACAGCTACAAACCAAGAAAATTCCCAGCGCTCTTAGCGGCTGCCACTTGACCTACATTCCCCGATGCTAGCGAGTCTCTGCAGGCGACGAGTGAACCAACCAACACACAACATGGCCTCGCCGATACCAGCACTCCTAGCTGCGAACTGTAGTACTTCACTCTGGTGGTGGGTGCGGGAATCAAAGATGGCTGCCTACAGTGGCCGACTGGCAGAGGTAATTAAAAATGACTGCCTACAGTAGACGATGTAGGCGGTGATGGAGGACGTGAAAAGCAAGAGAGTAGTGGGAGACTCGGAGGAATATGAGAAAAAAAACCTAGGGATAGAACGGATGTGAGGCAGGAAGTAGACCGGGAGGAATATGGGGAAAAAAAAAACCTAGGGATAGAATATGGGAGACGAGAGATAGGGACTGGGAGGAATATGAGAACCCCCCCAGGGAAAAAAGGAAAATCAAAGATGGCCGCTGCTGGCGAGGAAGGACAGAGCAGGTGGTTCCCGCGTGACGTCATCCAAGATAGCCACCGGCTCGTTCCCAGCCCTTGGCGATGAACTCTCATTTTCCTACTACTGGTATCTTACAGTGTGCTTGGGCTTACCATGTTTGAATTACGAGTTTCTGTAATTTTACATTGCATGGCTCGGATAAAAAAATTAAGGAAAATAGTAGTCAATTTTTACCATTCATTGTTTACGCAAATCGCTATGTTGCTGCCCTTGACCCCATATGGCTAAGTGCCATGAACGAAAGTAAAACAGTATGCAATATCTGCTGTTACCGTTAGCATGGAAAATTTGAACATTGGTAGATTTCGTTCCGGGGTTGTGCAGTGCATAGAGAAGATAGTTACTGCCTTCAATATTGGCAGTTTACTAACTAACTCGTAACTGGGCTATCACCCGATGGCATAGCTTCTTCCCTTTTCCCTTTCCCATTTCTTTCCTAAATTGCCCAACTCCTTTCACCATGGGCAACTCTTCCCCAACACATTCCACTACCTCGCTGTTCTCGCCAGCATGAACTGCCTTCCTCTTTCTGTCCACCTCCATAACCTAAATCACAGCCACAAAATAGTTACTCAATGCAAAATATGTGCCACTCTACTTCCTGAAGCATGAGCAATACCGAGCACATAGGGTCGCGCCAATTTAACTGCTTCATATTGTTTCCCTGGATTGTTGCATAAATTTTCTCCTAGAATTTGGTGTTTAAAAACCCATGGATATCAATGCTCCCCCCTCCCCACACACACACTCACTATTGCTTGCACTAAGGAAAACAGAGTTGCACTGATTGTTCTGGAGCCATTTGTGGAATTTTGTTGCCTTTTTTCTACCTCTAATGGTTTCCTATTTTGTTATGTATATTGCCCTCCTCTCTGTCGTGTATCTTAGCTTGTATATGGCATATACCAATGCGACCGTACTTAAGTTGTAAATAGTACAACAATACATACCAATTTCTGGCTGCAACAGAGGGTTATTAGTGACCACCAGGCTACTCTGTCACATGTATTAAACTCGCCCCCAACTCCACAACCATGTCATCCATGATGAATATACATCGGAGGCGAATAAGAATGATAGCAAAAAAGTGGACCAGTAGCAGTCTTATGATATTCAGTTTAAGAGGATGACTGTGGAAAGTAAAAATAATATTAGTTTCCGTTCTTACTTTTAATTACAGGGCACTTCTCCTCTTTTTTGTTTTCCTCCGCCCCAAGACAAATACAAACAATTTTCAAAATCAAATATCTTTACAAAATTTATGCAAAAATTGTTTACAATAAAAATGTGCCGTCACAAAAAATATATATTTACATAAATATATAAAATTACTTACCCGGCACCAATTTCCCCCAATTTACAATTTACTATAATCCCCTAGTTGTGACCTCCCCCGAGTGTCCGCCGTCGCTTAGTTTGCCAGGGTATTTACAGTGAAGTGTTCGCAACTGCCGTCCACCCCGAAGCTGTGGAGAACATCCTCGAAACGGAAGCAGATCTTCGTCCAATCCAATTCAAAGACGGCACTGACTTCAACAAGGCGACCCCCTCTCAGCCGCTGCTAGGTGGAAGGAAACTCCGCGCGCTCAGTGTAGTTCCCACCTCCACCGGACTACCAAGCACCCGCGTCGCGGAGTGTAACGCCTCCTCGGCTGCCGTCAAACGGCAACGTCTTCGAAAACGTGAGTACCTATGATCGGCGTGAAGCAGCTTAACTCCGTTACATGGTAATGTGAACATTTCCTTCAGATGAGTCCCTAACTTTTCATACTGAAATATTCACCTGATTCAAAATGGGATATAATACCAAGGGCAATGGTTCATATGGTAAGTCAAATTAGTGTCGTGTTCTCAGAATTTTCAGAGTAGTGAAAAAAAAGGGGGGGGGGACATTACAAGTTACGTAATGGCCAGGCTGTGTCACAACACAACTCATCAATATTTATTTTATTTCCATAGTCCCGTCTTATCATTGCAAATCGGCACATAACTTGCTGTGGCGTTTACTCAACAGTTTCAATTACACATAATCAGTTGCTTGCTGGAACATTTGTCACACTTGTAACATATGTGAGGAGTCGGCCGAGTTACTGGCGCCAGTGCATTGTGCTGAGATCAACACTGCGGCACACTTAGGAGTGCTGACAACACAACACAAATAGCATATACATATAACCTTTAAAATAAAACACGTGATAAGGACACTGTAATTTTAAGGCTCTTGGAAACCCCGTAATACATTAAGGCGGCGCATTTACTCCCCCACAAATGAGCATTGAAATTATTAAGTATCCAAGAAAAAACTTCTAGTAACGTGCTCACATAACGCCAACGAACACGCACTAGCCGTACAAAAAAAATGGCTGTCTTCGCTTGTTACAAGCGCAGCTATTCTCGACTGGGAGGTTTACTGTAACAACTAACAAAAAAATAAGCGACCTGGAAATCCTATGCCAGTTTCTCCCCTCGATGGAGATCGTCTCGGACTACCCACGAACATGTGACGTCACCATTCTCGCACTGATTCTCACCAGTATGTGTGGTGTTACCATTTTGAGCAATTAAATATATTCAGCAGTCATTATTGAAATTACTTCTCTGAGAAGGCATAGTAATTCACTTACATGATTATATAACTGTAATATCAATTAAGTAGATTCCTTTGTTTACCACGCGAAACAAATGCGAACGAATTATTGATACTTTCTGAGAATGACTACAGAAGCGATATCGTACAAGAAGTCAAAAGCCAATCGTCTCAAAAATATAATTAAGTAATGTATGCCCTAACAGTCAAATTAAAAAAAATTCTCAAAAACAAGTAATGGCGAAAAATATGCAAATAGCGTTCAACCTTCCCCCCCCCCCCCNCCCTAAGATGGCCGCCTGGATGAAGGTATTTGGTGCATCTGAGTTCCAGAAGTGCGGAAGCGGTAAGGGCGAACCAGACACGCGCTTCAATTGTTTCGTCGCCTCTGCGCGCGTGGCACTTAACTGGCGTGCAGTCTTTCCGTCGGCAACAAGCATTTATGAGACTTGAATCTGACAATTGCATTGAAATGTGTAACGTTGATTATAGTCTATTCAAGGTTTGTTGACACTTTTTAAATATCACCCCGTGTACGACGCGTTTGGCTGTTACCGAAATGCTAGGTAGCACGAGCGTTTTGTAAATAAAAAAATAAAAGTACTTTATCGTTGGTTAAACTGAAAATTATTTATATTTCCTCTATAAATTATAATATTTCATTTAAAATTAATGTGAACAAAGGCAGTGAGAGAATAGGTGTGTTGGTAATGCCTAGTAAGAAGTAGCTCTTATGCAAAATATTATTAAAGTGAGTGCGCACGAATGCGGCGCGCTGTCCCTTCGGTGTAATTGTCTAAACTCAGCTAAACTTTGTTTGCATGAGGCGGAGGAATATCCTGGGAGTAGAACTTTAGCAGGGCTTAAGAAAAGTTTGAAGTAGCTGTGAATCGTATTCGTAAGCAGGAATCTGCCAGACACGTTGAGCAGTGTGGTGAAGCAGTGTCCGAGACTGTCGTACAGATTTTCCCAGTGCCCTCTCCGCTTTTCTGTGCCCTTCCATCGAGACCCTTCCTCTTTTGGGACGTGACAATGGCTGCAATTGCGGCCATGGCAGCCCTGCTATAGCCACAATGCATGCGTCCTTTTTTAAACATAATCCCGATCTAAGGCTTGCCCTGAGACGCAGCCCACTCTCCAACCGTCTTAGTTACATGCATGACGGAGGACACAGGACTGTGCAGGAGGTCACGTGGGCTCAGCGGAAACAGTGCAGTCGAAGTGGCGGCGTGTGCAGGGGCACAGCAGTCTCGCCGGGGAAGGCGACGAGGGGAAAGTGAAAGTGTTGCGCGCGGCAGGTAGTTGTCGCTGGACGCGTCTTCCTGTAGTCTCTACTGCCATCTCGCCGGCTGGGAAGTGTACGCGCGATGTTATCCGCGGCATCACCGCCGTCACTCTCCCGCGGCTCGCGTGCCCCTGCCGGTCGTCAACCCGCTGTGCAACACGCCTGTCGTGTCTATAAGTCTGTTCGCGGTTTCTTCACACTTTGAGCGAGTGGGTGAAGATATTTTGGCGGCTCTTAACAGCGAGGTCTTGAGAGCCGATTAGTGTGATTGAGGTTAGTATGGAGCGGCGCCGGAATTAAAGGGCGGGGGAAACGTAAGATCCCAGAGAAAACCCGCCCGACCAGCATCATCGTCCGGCACGATTCCCACATGAGAAAATCCGGGAGTGAACCGGCCGGGGATTTAAACCCGGTTCGCCTTGGTGTGAGGCGAGCAGGCTAACCGCCCAGCCACCGTGGCCGCTTCACATTTTTTGAAAATGCCTTGTATCGAAGCGTTTTATATTTATGTTAACGTAAAAATACGCTAGTTTTGTTAATTTAAACTTTCAGTTATATGTTACCCATGCATTACAATACTTAATTTATAATTAATATCAATAAAACAGTGAGATAACCGGAGTGTTGGTAATGTCTTGTGAGAAATAGTTCTTATGCAAAATATAATTTCACTGAGTGCGTACAAATGCGGTGTGTTTTTCTAGACTTGGCGAGGGTTAATTCTACTCAGATTAGGAACAAAACGAGTTTTCTTATAGGAGAGTTTGGCATAGCGAAAATGTCTGCAGCTAGGTGCGCAGTGTTCCAAAGATCTCATGTTTAATTAAAATATTAAGCTACGTGAATAATAAGAGAAAGATTTTACTTAGTTACGTAAATATTTTGGATTTGATTTTTGATTATTGCAATAATTTTTTTTTTCACCTAGAAAATAGCGAAAATCTCTTGCACATGAGACACTAGCGCTTACCTAGCGGCGAAAATTTTTAGTTGGCAAACTAAAAGCATTCAGCTTCCTAATTTTAAAACGCCGTTAAGAGTACGCGGCCCCGAGATTTTTTTTTTTTATCGCTTTGGAGGCACAGTGGTAGAGGCGACAATAACGCGCGCGATAAGCGCCTCGTCGCCCCTACGCGCAAAGCGCTGAACCGTGTGCAGTGCTTCCGCTGTTAGGCTTTCCTGTGCAAATGAGATCTGTAGCAGTGGGATTTTATTACACGCGATGAAAGCCCATAGATTAAACTACGACTGTACATTTTTATTCTTCTCCTATCTGTTACGGAAACTGCGCAGAAGGGCTCTAGGAAAAATTAGATTTTTAACCATTTTCGTTTTTTTTTTTTTGTATTCTTAGAATAAACTTAGTAATATAAAACCAAAACTGTATGGGCTTGTATAAATGCTTTCTATCTTTTCTAGCAAAAGTCGTATTCGCAGGTAGTTTATTTGCTGAGATACTGCGTAAACGACGAGTACACAGAATATGGCCGGACTACGAACCCTCGAGCTCACATCAGGCCGTAAGGAAGCATTGCGACGGCGACGGAGAATAGCATCAAGTTTCGCGTGTGCTGTGTTTCCTCTGAACTGTAAACACTGACTGTAGGGTTTTAATAAAGCAATCTGTTCTGAAAAGATAGATTATTGTCGCTATAGTTTAAAATACTGTTTTACGTAAGAATAAATGCTATCGTAAACAGCGAACTCCTCACATTGATTTTTGTTGTATTAGACTCTTTTAAACGATCACATTTATATTCCGATAACCACATCTACAAATTGGCAAAAAAATGTCGACTTCCATTTTTGTCCTCAGTAAATGTTTGAATTGATGTGTGGTGTGCCTTCAGGTGAGCGTGCTGGCCATGCTGCGGGGCCTCCGCTACCTACGTGTCTACCGGTTCAGGGAGTGCACGTCGAGGTGCCAGCGAACAGCAATGGCGAAATGAGATGTGGCCCCCATCCTGCTGCAACCACATAACATCATGAGCACCTAAAGGAACATCCTCCAAGTATTCCAGTAACAAGTTCTCAGGAACTGTATAGATACGTAGCACCACTGAGGCCATGCGATACTGAGTGGTGTTATCAGGCGCGCAGAACTGCGCACAGACTGGTTACAACGCCAAGTACACAAAGTTGCATACCCGCCCCTGCACTTTGCCACTGCTGTTGGGGGGTTAAGGTGGCCGTCTGGTGGCCATCACTTTTCGCCAGGAGTAGTTTTGACCCAAGAAATCCAGCGAGGCTCCGGTGGCAGCTTTTGGTGCGAGGCGAATGTGGAGAGCAGAAATTCCTCGTCATAGTTTCTTCCCGTTACTTTCCGTCTTTTCTTACTACCACCTTCTCTCCCTCCCCCCTCATCTTCACTGGCGCCTGACTCTTCCTGGTGATACACGCTCCTCTACCCCTCCTTTACGCTCAACCTTTGGAATGGTCTCAACCCAGCGTGGGAGAGAGTATTTTCTACGCCAACAGAAGGTCTTGCCATCCCAATAAAACAGGACAGCAACGAAGCGTTTTGAAGAAATGTGGGCCCACTCAGAACATAAAGCTGAGACGTCCATATATTGTCTTCAAATATCGTAACGCGGACACCGAAATCGGTAGCTTTCTGTAAAAAGCAGTTCGTTCGTACTGAATAGACAAAAAGTATATAGTGTTAAGGTTATTGATACCAAGCATGATTAATTATCATCAGGGGGATGTTTTATTCAATTTATTTTACATGTGCTCATAATTGTATCGTGAATTTTGGAAAAAAGACAGTCATAGAAAAATTGCGAAAACGATAGTTTGCTTCAGAGTAAGCTAAACAACATACTGCTTTGTCGAATACAATATTAACCATTGTGGTTTTGAAAGTGTTATTTCTGGACTGTCTAAAAGGTAGATCTTAAATATAGTAAAATAATTTTGACCATAACATTTTTTTGTAATGATTGTTTGGTTTCGTAGGTAACTACAGCTTTTAGATGCGTGCGACGCTGTACCCATTGGCCGGAATCTTTGAAATTTTATAGAGTTATTATTGTGATTTTTCGTTGGCAGTTTTTGGCGTTGTTTCAGACATGTTTTTTAAGGTATTGTATCAGGGACTTGACATGGTTCCTAGGGCATAGCGTGAATTGTTAAATTTTCTAAACGAGTCACGTTACGTAACAGAGATGCAAGTGTGCTAGAAGGCGTGCTTCCTACGTATAGCACTAAAGAGAGATGTATGTGGGTTCTTTTAGAGTGTTAGAAGCAACCGCGATAAGGAGAACTACTAGTGAGCAACGGAGTCGTGAACTTTATAACTCACCCATTTTGCCTGTGAGTCATTCGCACAGTTCCTGAAATTATTACATATTGGAATGCCACCATTTGAAGAGTATCAAAATTAAAGCAAACATTTTCCAAATCAAAGATTATTGTTATTATTTTAATAATGTGGTGGTGCGGAATTTTTTTTCTTGTGTGTACTAGTTTCCTTTCACTTTCCTATTACGCTATTTTCCTGACCCTCCCTACAGTCTCCGGAAACGCCAGCATGATACGTGAAGGGTAGGCTATATGTGAGAAATATTGCCCGGTTTCATTGGGTGTGCTTCCACGCCATTACTTTTTGTCACAGTCCCATCCCTACCTCGTACCACAGAGTCCCAGACACACCATATTAGCGTGCCACGTCGGCCTAGTACGGCCAGTATGTGTGAGGGAGGTGACGGTACATATACACAGTCTGGGAGTATGTTAGTATTTATTTGCCCCAAGTGAAACACCTAACTTCAATCACCACCACTCGTACATTTCTCCTAATATGAATATTTTTCGTAGCGGACAGGTACGGCACAGAGCATGTGTGTGCTGCACATGCTGCGTTTCGATAACAACATGCATTACAAAACAACCGTAAATTATCATGAATTTACTGCAGGTTCTCAAGCGAGCATTATGGTCTTAAAGGATGGTGCATTTTTCCCCCTGTAGACATTCGCATCCGATGCTCCGCCTGCGATGGGGGCGTGGCCAAAACCGAACCTGTGAAAGGACTCTGGAAAGAACCGCCGCCACCAGCAGGATCCATTGGCTGCATTCGCCTCCGTCCCCAACACAGACTCCCGAATGGCATGCCTGCTCATGGAGGGAGGGCAGGGTCGTGGCCTCCGTCCCCAACACAGACTCCCGAATGGTACGCCTGCTCACGGAGGGAGGGCAGTGTCGTGGCCTCCGTCCCCTATGTGTGCCCGCTCATAGTCTGCAGGCCTGCCTTGGTATGGCAGTGGCGGTTCACGACCTACGTGCAGCGTACAGACCCACACGTGCGCAAATGGGACGTGTCAACAAGTAGCGATTACACTCCTGTGCAAACCAAATGAAGTACACACACAGAGCAAATAAAATTAAGTACATGAGTTTTAAGTTCGTCGGGGAATCTAGCACCGTGTTGACTTACCACAAGCGTTGGATGCGAAGTACGGCTATCGTCAACGTACGTAGGCGAAGACAGCGTGTAGCAGTAGCAGACGATCAGGGCACACCCGAACGAGCTGGCTGATCGCAATTAACTGACTACAGGTCGGTGGGTGCTTTATATATTATATGCCCTCTCGAGATGGAGGGAGGGGGATTGCTCCACCCTCCCTCCCTACACTTGTGCAGGGTGGCAGCGGTCGTGCACGCCCAGCAGAATAACTCGTAAGGAACCTGTATGACTCGTCTCTCTCTCTCTCTCTCTCACCCTACAGACTCAGTGATTACAGCCTCCAGCATACATGATGTATGTTGCCATTCAAGAGGTACTTGTATGTTTCATGCATATACAGTATCGCTTTCTCTCTCTACAGAGAATAAACTTACCTTTACTATACTGGAAACTTTCAAGGAAAATAAGCAGCTGTATGTGTTTGTGTAATATGTGTATTACTTTCATCATACAGGTAATTACGGCTCATATATATGTTATCAGAAGCAAATTAACGTACCGTATATTGTTACAAATATACAGGCTGGCACTGAATTCGACCGACAAACTTCGTGAGGTGATTCTTTATTCATAATTAAGTGGCTAATATACAGGACACTGTGTGCATAAACTGAATATTAAGGGCGAAAAACGTCCCCGAAAGTGGAGATTTTGGAATGCATTTTTGCGAAATATCGGAAACCAGGAGAGATGAAAGTACAATTCGCGGGAAATTGTTTTATGGTAATGAAATCTTCAACCTAAAAGCAAAATTACATTAATAGCACTTCCGGTTAAGAAAATAATAGGGGTGGCCAAACTCTTATTGCAGTCAACTTCGTTGCTGTCGGGAATTATGAACGTTTGACCCTGGTTTAATGAGCAGTATGACCTATGAAACAAAAATGGTCGCCTTGGTGCAACTGCCTAGGACCCACCATTTTCGTTTGAAACACATATAAATATTCCGCTAGATTTTGCTGCAGCGATACAGTGCCTAGTATGCAGGCAATACTACCTACATAAATAAGCGTACACAACTGTTCGTTTATGGGGATAGTCGAAGTGTGATTTCATGTAGGAGGTAAAGATATCGGTATTGCCTATGCACCTGGAACTATCGCTGCTGGTGTGTACTGTGTGGGCTTTTAAAAGTATAGCAGCATATAGTACGCAGCATAGAGCAATGTAGTTACAACACATCACATTTAAGTGGTATCAGGTAACACATTGCATTTGACAACAATAGCTTTTTTATTGTAGAAACGTGCATTACAAACACATTTATAGGAAAGGCTCGTTGGAATGGCCACCATGTTCGAAGCAGAGTTTACATCGCCGCAACAACGATTGTCGGACACATTGGAAAATACTTTCATTGTCCTGAATAATCCCGGCAGCTGCAACGATGCGGGTGACGAGGTCGTCTTCAGATTCCACCGTGGTTTCATACACCAGGCTAAATCCCAGAAGAAAAGGTCAAAATGGATTCATATCAGAGGATTGTGGAGGCCAGGGAACAGGACCCCCACGGTCTATCCATCGTCCAGGGAATAAGAGATTCAGGTGATCGCACACACATTGCGAACGGTTGGCTGGGGCGCCGTCGTGCTGGAACCATATGGCTACTCGTGTTTTAAACAGGACCTCTTTGAGTAATGTCGGCAAAGTTTTCCGCAGAAATGCAGCGTACACATTGCCGGTGAGACGATGTGGTAACAGGTATGGGCCAACCAACATGTTATGTATTATGCCCGCCCAGACATTGACACTGAATCGCTGTTAAATCCCTTGGATGATTGGGGTGTGAGGATTGACACCTGGCCACTCGTGGGCATTTCGACAATTATGTATTCCATCACGTTGAAAGGAAGCCTCTTCAGTGAATAGAATGTATCTGTCAAAGTCAGGGTGTGTTCTGCGTTGTGTGTGTGTGCTAGATTTTGACTGGGGGGGTTGGGTGGGGGAGAAAAACGTTCACTTTGATTACATATTATAGATGTGGCACTATACTTTGCATTGAAATGTATCAACATTCAAGGAGTCCATCCAACAACATAAACATGGCACCGCCAATCTCTCATAAGCCCCCGGATGGCCGTGCTGTCACGAAGTCAGGAACCGAAGTTCCCATAATTCTTATAGTGGGTTTGCAACAAAAATGCAACCCGAAAGACTTTGTTCAAATAATTGAGCCGGTGGTAGGCCGCTGTGTTTATATTTTAGTTTGGCTCCGGACCCCAGGCCCTTATTTAATGCTGTTAACCTCTGTTGCTATCCTAAAAAAAAAATTCCCAAACAAAAATCTAACTTAAAACTAATACGAAAATACATTGGTTTCACTAATGTCTAATATTCAAACAATTAAATTGAAACATGTTGCTAAGAAAATGCTTAAAGGAGGAACAAAATAAGTATACCACAGATTTTGTAAAGAAATGACAGTAACAAATTAAACATAACTAAAAATTGTAGCTCCAGTAAACAAAATATTAGAGAGAACTGTTATTTACAATAATTAAAGAAGCTGACAATGGTGTATCCTAACATCTTCAGTTTGCATTAAGTTAAAACATCCTAAAAGCATAAGCTGCAGTACCTATAAATACAGTTTATTTATTTATTAGTTAGAAGTACCAGTAATAACTTATGGATTGTAGTGATTCCTTTTGCTACAGAATTGCCATAGATCAAAACAAAAAAGTACATAAACAACTCAACACAGCAGTAACTATTAAAAAAAAAAAAAAATGACATGNAGAAATGAATACATCCATTTCCACTCAAAAATTAGAAACCAATTATTAAAAAAAATGACATGCTTCAATAGCTGCTTTCTGATGTAGACTGCTACTTTACATATTATGTTATAAAGTAATGCTCAACAATATTACCCTACAATTTAACACTACACAAAAAGATTTTGCAAAAAAAAAAAAAAAGATATAGGGTGCGGTGCCTGCTGGGTGTACCCAACTTACCATTGGACTTACCATGTAGAACACCCCGGTACCTCACCCAGTGGCACTGCTAAAACGTCTCGTCATCACCTCCAGCATCTTCTTCATCTGCTGTGTCGAAATCCGAGCCCAGGGGAATAATGAATGAAGCCATATCTTCAATGTCTTGATGGACCTCACTCTGCCAGACCTCTACAATGATCTTCTCCACGTGATCCACACATTTTGACCATCTGAACACAATATTATTCATGTCAGAAATACTGTTTGTGCATTGAAGTGTTTTGTTGTACTTAACTATGTATTAATTATGTCAATTGTTTACGAAATCATAGCAAAGGAAATGCAGAAAGTGTAATGTTTAAGCATCAAAGAGAGTTAATACGGAGCTTGTCAAGTGTGTTTATGACACAACAGAACAGTTCAGAAAATGACACAGAAAAACAAACAGTTCACAACAAAGATATCCAAAAGCATGCGTAAGTTAGTAAATAGTATGAGTTAGTGCACAGGATAAGTTGATTTAATAATTACAGTTTAAGTAGAAAGTCAGAACAGAGGTCATTGGAAAAGACTAGTAGGGATGAAGAGTTAGACCAGGATATGAGGGTGAGGAGAACTATGCTACTGTACTACACTCTACACAAGCCAGCTTCCAGGAGTAGAAATTATGGTATCATTCTATCCTGAAATAACTGTAACTCTCAAGATAACACATAGGGATCTCACAACTGCTCGGTAAAACACATGAAATTCAGACTGGGGGAAAAAAAAAGACCAAAATACCTCTCGGGGGTTACCACATCAAGTGACTCTTTCCAAATGGTCTCTACAGCTACATTATCAAACTTTCTCCCCCTGCCCATGTGGCTCTTGTAACGCTTCTTTGCCTGGACCCACACAAGCTCAATGGCATTGTAGTGGCAATGGTAGGGAGGGAGATGTAGCACATGATGGTTCATTCCACGAGCCATTTCGTCGATCACATACCTAGTAGTTACATGTTTCACAAAACACAGTGTTAATCGGAGTATATGAAAAGTAAGGTTGTAGGACAGAAACAATCACTATGTCAACAGAGTCAAACTCACAGCTTTGGAGACAAATTCGCGTTAGCCACTCCAACCAGTTCGGTCTTCAAGGCTGTAGAAGCAAACAGAATGTTGTGCTCCAGCAGCCAATTGATGATGGCATCCTTCCTCCAGCTACTCTGTTGAGGAATTTCTCCAGCTGAAATCGCCACACGATACAACAAATTAAAATGTATTACTCTTGAATGTTGCCAACAGTATGTCTGTTGTATAGAATGTTTGAATTAAGCACAATTCTTTCCAAAACATAAACTTTTAAATAGTTGGTTGGTTGCATAGTATTTATTGGATACCAAATGTATGATTGGAGACTTCTATAATGTGAACGTGATAAGAATGTCTATAACTACTGTGCTAGACATTCTTAAACTTTTTATCAAATTACATGTAACTGTTTTCCTGATACATGTGTTGACTAGCACAGAATTTAACATGTCACAAACAATATAAACATTTTATTTATTCAAAAACAAAAGGTTGGAGCTCACACCTGTGTGCTGTGATATGGTGCATTGTCCATGACGATGACACTAGGCTCCTGCAGGCACTCCAGCAAGTTCTTCATCCATTTTTGGAAAGTGTCCCCTTTCATCTCTCCATGGTAGTCTCCTTTCGCTTGACCTGCAACAAACAACAAACCTGCTTCCGGCACGAAGCCATTACGCCCTCCAGTATGCACAACGACGAAACGCTTACCTTCACCCACACACCGTCTCCNATTTTTGGAAAGTGTCACCTTTCATTTCTCCATGGTAGTCTCCTTTCGCTTGACCTGCAACAAACAACAAACCCGCTCCCGGCACGAAGCCATTACGCCCTCCAGCATGCACTACGACGAAACGTTTACCTTCACCCACACACCGCCTCTTTGCGGTGTGGACCGTATCATCCTGCCAGGTCTTCGGTACGGTGCCTGAAGGCATAATTACAAATTAGTATATAATTATCACAAAAATGTGAAATGGTTCCAAAACATACACTGTACAGCACAGCATACCTTTAGCAAAAATCCATGTTTCGTCGACAAAAATAAAGTTGGTGCCCTTTGCCTTTTCTTCCATATACCTCCTCAAAAAGAAACACCTCTGGATCTTGATGTTGTCATCTTCAAGCATCGCCTTTCTTCCGTCAACATTTTTCACACACGAAGCCGATGTTATGCATCACATGGTACAACTGTGTCCTCTTGCAGTGGAAATCAAGGTCGCTTTCTTGAATTTCCTTCAAAAGTGTAGCGAGGGTGATGTGATGTTCTGCAAGATCATGTAAGAAATAATACGACACACCTGATACCACACACCATAGATCATCTTAACAGCTCAACTTGACTTAGCACCGTTTTATGTGCGTTTCCGACTGTCTCGTAGCCAATGAAAATAGTGTCGTTATGAAAATGGTATTCTGAGAATTCAGTCGTTTCGAAGGCATGCACATTCAGATATCTTTGGCTATATCCCCCTACACTACCCAAGCCTTGTCTGCTTGCGTGTACGGCAACCTACAAAAAAAATATAACTAAGAATATTTATATCGGAATTACAGGCATGTGTACAAACATTGTATTTAGAACCAAATTGTAAATAATAATAATATTTATTATTTACAGTTTGCAATAAACCGACTTAATTATACGCTTCCAACAGCTCATGGGCAATTATGACGTTTCCTACGTATCCTTACCGACTCGTGACGTCAAGCTACTTTCGTTTTAAACTTAGAATACCAACTAACCAACTAGTCTGATAGGATACTACTTTTTTCATCGGAACGAAAAGTTAGAATAGGCTCCCTACCCATTCATAGACATTTATCACCAACTTTTCTCATCCTTGGTTATTTACAACCCAACACCCATTTCCTTAACAGTACACTTTATAAAACTTCATCTGTTTTACTCTATACCATAACAGATTAATTACTTTTAACATATTGTACCTTCTCTGTACATCCTGTAAATGATCCTTCGAATTGCCCCAACAGTGAAATCATCGATGCTCTCAATGGATTTTAGCTCTTGCGGTGTTTTCTTCTTCTTCTTACAAGGGGTGGCTGCCTCATCAACATTTGTCTTGTAATATCTGAAACATTAATAACGAATTTCCAGATACTGGAACAAATATGTGTGACCCATGTCTACTACAAGAAACATTTTAAAAGCACGTTTCAGTATCATGTCAGAAAGCCTAAACAATAAGCGACATACAAGGGAATGACATGAATTCCATAAATATTTATGAGAATGTTACTAAGTCTACAATTATCACAATTTATCATGGTACATACACAGGTCGGATATCACTATGAATGGATGTTAAAAAAATGTAGCATCTTTTGAAGAAACATGTTGTTACGATACCACACATCAGGTATTGGAAAATACAGTTGAGAGGGGCTTCAACTGGAGTAACCAATACCTGGCACCAGGGGAGTTCAAGTGAAGTTTACAGTACAGGCTAATCGCAAACTAATGTACTGACCGCACCTAACAAACCCTTCTTATTTATCCATGAATTACAGTTTGTACCAATTATATGTTATCCTTGGCCATATGGGAGTGAGTACCACTACCTAATCACCTATTAAACCAACCTAAACTAACACAGGGTAGAGCACACCACATTTTCACACATCATTTGTAAACAAACCCTTGTATGTTTTTGGTATCAGTAACTGTAGTTGACCCAGTAACTGAATTATGGTCCTTTTTAAATTATGCAAATTAGGTTGGCTATGTAGCACTGAAAGTGGAAAATATGACACTGATAATTTACAATAACTAAAAGACAATGGCTGTAGAACAGCGGTGTTGGGGAAATGCATTAATACACAATTGTTTTCTTAAAAGATTATGAGTGCGATTTAATCGATTAAGATGTCCTCTCATGTTTAGTGAAGTGATACAGATATGTTNGATGTCCTCTCGTGTTTAGTGAAGTGATACAGATATGTTTAATATTAGGGGAAGTTCCAATTATATAGACTGTAATCTATTTAGTGATGTATAACAATGGCAATTAATGCCGCAATGTAACTTATAANGCCGCAATGTAACTTATAAATAAAACAAGCAGTTTCTTCAGAATCTTAAAATGCACCATCTCTCCATAACCTATATAAAATTAATTGGCTATAACAAACTCACTATAGAGGCAATTTTCCTTACCATTGTCAGTTGTCTTTATAATAAATTTCCACTGTATATATTGGGTTGTTTATGAAGAATCCCTGGCAGGGGTACACAAATTCCAACACAAAGTAGTTTTTATTTTTAATTACACATTGTAATACCACCTTTTGGTTAGGTGATTCATACACTCACATTTGAGTATATTTTATAGTTAATCAAGCTCAAATAAAACGTTAAAAAGACACNACAGGAAACCCTATAAACTTAATAATTACCAAAATAAAACGTTAAAAATACACGTAGACAACGTTCGACGACGTTATCAAGTTATTAACAAATTTTATTTATGTTCTTGTAAACACATTTCGTAGGCCAACACAAATTACCTTAACACACACAACTTGCAAACGCAATGGTTAATACTACAAACATTTTAACATGCCTTAGCACTGTGGATCTGGAGAGTTTCAACATTTCTGCCGCTCTTTCCGCGACGTTGCAGGGTTTCATTTCCCCTCGCCTAATAAGTGAATACAACGATTCGGTGAGATTAATGATTTTCTGTTGGCGTTGATGAGTGGTGACTTCTCTTTTCTTCACCTTGCTAGAACTCATGACTTCACACAAAAACTACCACAACAACGTAAAATACAGTAAATAAAATTTTAAGCAAACCTGAAATAAATTTAAAAAATATCAAACACGTGAGAACATACCACGAGCAATCTCTTATACAGGTTTCCGAAACAAAAGGAATCAGTACAACGAGAAAGTGAACCCAAATTAAAATCATATGTTATTAAAAACCAAATAATAAAAAGTGGATATTAGTAAAACAAGACAAATAAATGAATTATTATAGGTTAAACAAGATAATCGCACACATTCCCAGGCATGTGTGTCAACCACACCCCACCAACAACACAAGGAACGAAGGTTAGTAAACAAATGGCCGCGTTACTTTCACCTTGAGCGTGATCATGTGACTATGCAAGAAACGTTGAAATCTAAATACGTTAGCATCACATCATTAATAATTAGCATAATAAGATGCAAGTCTTTTCGACACCCATTTGTAAGCGATAAATTAATAATTACGTTAAAACTTTGGAACTATTTCCTCTCTTTGTGCTGGCAACCTAACGGCATAACTGTATCCGCGCTCGCCGCTGTTTGTAATGTTTATATGCATGTAGCTAACGGCTAGGGTGTTTTTTCAAAGGTTGATTTTTAAAAGTTTCTTCCAGTCTTGAACCGACTGTAGACACTTGAAGGGAACTGAAGAAGGATTCGGCAATGGCCTTTATTAAGGAACCACCCCAGCGTTTGCCTGAAGTGACTTCGGGTAACCATGGTAAACCGAATTCTGGGTGACCTGACCAGGATTCAAACCTGCGTCCTCCTGAATGCGAGTACAACATGTTACTGATGAGAGATGTTTATTCCAATCATCAGGACTCATTCATATTTGATGCTAGTTTATGTAACAGTATGACCTAAGTAACACAGAGGGCATCTAGTCGCAACTGCCATCCTAGGTAGTTCGTGCAGAATGTACATACATGAAGCTTCTGCTGCAGCGACACATGCCCAGGCGCATAACCAATAGTCCTTACAGTGTAAAGCAACGATAGCAATACGGTTCCAGACACTTGGGCAATACCAATACTTCAAGTAGGGATTCTCACACCGACTATTGCCAGGAATACATTGCCGGATGCAGTATCGTAAGCTTTTTAATGCACAGTAATTGTTGTTTACAGGAAATAATAAATGTCCTACATCATTGTTTGTACAGTGGGAACAGCATTTTACCATCCACGCATGTATGACTTATTGCCTACGTACGAAGCACTGTATCGCGGCCGCAGAATCTTTCGGAATCTTTGTGTGGGTTTTATACGAAAACTGTGGGTTCTAGGCAGTTGCAACAGGGGGACCATATTTATTTAATAGGTGGTCATACTGCTCAATAAACCGACAAGACTTTGCATATAGTTATTTGCAAACCTAATGGTTCCATTACTCATATACTTGAAATAAAAAAAAACATATTCACTTATGATTTTTTTTACATTCGCCCTCCCCCCTCCCTTCTCTGTTTCTCGCTCGTTCTCACTACATATCTACTTATACTGAAATTGACAAACAACACTTTATAAACTTATTTGAAAACCTAATGGAGCATGTGTACTTGAATACACACACTTGAAAAAAACAACTTTTTGCATTGTCTCGATCGAATTGCACATCACACGTAGCAGATATTTCTTCATCTCGTCCATAGGCACCGATGCAATGTCTGGCAGAGGCTGCTGTCTGGGCAGTATCAGACAGCATGTGGAGCATATTGTGCGGGACATGGTTGTGGGCGCCGTAGAGGTGCTGGGCGTCTTGGCATCCTGTCGCCGTCTACGCTGCTCAGGCAGCGTCACAGCGGACATGGCGACGCACGGAGCCGTCATCTTCGCGGTCCTCTTACGTCCTGTCTTTGATGCCGACGACATCACGACCTTGGAGACGATGGCCGGCAGCTGGGTAGCCTCATCGTGGGCAGGGGATGCTGCCGACGCTGCTGCTGGATGTGAGACCTCCACGCAGACTGGGACAGTTCTGCCGTAGGTTGGTAGTCGGCTACATACATCGATATGGGGTTGTGGTGGCATTCATGTGCCAACACAGCATCCTCGCAGCCCGGGAGCGGCGTATCTTCCCGCCTGTTGAATACATTGCACTTACCATACGTGATGCACGTAATCATTTGTTGGCAATGTTCAAATTATGTTGGGTTGTGGGCCAGCAGTCAACGATCAACACTGTCACACACCTCGTACGTCCATTGCTCTGTCCCATCCTAGAAACTGTAGGTTACACTGCTGTGTCCTGGCGTCACGTTGGTGTAGACACCTTATGGCGGACACGCGAGTCTTATATAGCTCTCTCTCCCGTGTGAGGTAGGAGGTGTGACGTTGCAGCTATTTAAAACCCTCCACCTCCAGCTTCCGCGCAGGAAACACGCTGATGACCTGTGCCGCGCTTCTTAGCGTCCCGCCTGCCTGGCGCTTGAACTGCGCTGTGTAGTGTGCGCGCTCGTTTTTCACACTTGTTGAGTCAAGCCTTTGAAAAATAACACCATGTATGACGCCTTTGGTTGTTATTTAAACATGCCGTGTATCGCAAGCGTTTTATACGTGTGTTAACAAAGATGTGCCTTATGTTTGGGCTGAATTGAACTTTAATTTATATTCTATCATTAAATTTTAATATTTCATCTACAATTAATGTGAATAAAACCAGGGAGAAAATAGGTGTGTTGGTAACGCCTTGTAAGAAATGGTTCCTATGCAAAATAATGACAGTATATATTGAGCGCGCACGAATCCGGTGCGTTGTCCCGCTGGTGTAATTTTCTAGATTGGTAAAGCTGTGTTTGCATGAGGCGACAGAGTGTAGTGGAAGTAGAAAGCAGGACGTCAGAAAAGTTGGAATTAACCGGGAACAGTCTATAGCAGTATCTTCATACTTTTTAATGAAACCTTTGAAACATCAGCCAAATATAACGTATTTGGTTGTTCCCTAAGTATTTCATGCCTCACAAGCATTTTATATTTTTTGTTAACATAAAATAATCTGATATTGTGTTGCTGTAAATAACAGTATCTCATTTATAATTAATGTGAAAGAAACGGAGAAAACGGACGTGTTGGTAATGTAAGAAATAGTTCTCATGCAAAATATTATTAACGTGAGTGCACACAAATGCGGCGCGTTGTCCCTGTGGTGTAATTTTTCTAGACCGCACTTGCTGTGTGTGTCAGTGTCGAACTTACCGCTTGTGCGTCTCTGTCTGAAACGCGTGCAAATCACACGCGTGCAGGCATTCAAAACAGCTGTAGTGATTGTGTTGGCATTACGTCATTCATTATCTGCCAACCTTCAGATCCACTTTCTCACCCCTCTGTCTCCTAATACTTCTGAAATGCTGTATGACAGAATGCTTGAGCTGTGTCCCCATGAACGATTCCCTTGACGTTGTCAGCTTTCATGATTTGCTGTTACAATTCACGCATTCTTGATAAACGAATGATAACTCCTGTCGATGTAGTTATAGTGCAGTAAAATGCAATCTCCTTCTACCTCGTATAATTACTAACCTGTATATCAAATAAAGTGTATTTTTTCGTCGTTTTCTTCCTTGCAGTTGAGAAATTAACGGCATTTAATCTTTAGAATTGGTGTTAATAGTATAACATAATGTTAGGTTGTAGGTGGTTGGTAGAAGTTTTTATTGACCTCAAAATGCGTAACTTCAAAGTGCGAAGGAAGTGTTGGCAGTGCTGTAAAATTCACCGTGAAGAATAAGAAAATTAAAAAAACTGAAACAGTGGTTAATTGTGAAATACTAAGCCCGCAGCATTAATTTAAGGCAATACAATTGATTGTAACGTGCAAAATAGGCCAATCTGTTAAGTGATATTGTTACTCCCATTGTTTTTTTGTTTGGCTATGATGCGACATAAAACGTGTTGTGTAATAGCGGGTGTAAATTCTCCACGATTGTGTTACGAATGTACCTGTTGCAGAAAATCTGGACTCCCTACACGCTGGCCTGGTCTGTAAGAGGCCTTTACGATAGTGTAATTTGAATACAACATGATTCCAAGCGGTGATCATTTCACTGTGCACCAATGGTCTTATATTACGTGACTCAACCACACGTTAGGTTTTGGTGAGGTTCCTTGCACTAATGTTAAAATGCGGCTCCCATGCTCCAACAGAGTTCCGACTAACTGACTTACTTCAATCGACCAGGCGTAGTCCCGTTCACAAGTTCGCTGCAGATTAGTTTCCATGATATGTTTTTGATAAACAGACCTTCAGTTTTTTCACTGGTCATATGGCCACTGTGACCATCGTCCAGTATGGGAGCGTTCAGGGTCGGGGACAGAGCGGTGATGTCGGTGTTGCGCGTTGTCGAGTCCGCGCACGGATACTACTGGGCGAGCAGTAGTCAGCAACTCACTTGCTGTCCTTGTCGACCTCGCTCCAGCTGCGTATCTCCTGTCGAGCACGATCTTACCACAGCTCTGCCCTCCTAGCATGGCAGACTGAGTTATTATCTATTCGCGGTTTCTTCACACTTTTTGGATCAAACCTTTTTAAAAAATCACTACGTATGACGTCTTTGGTTTTTCCCTAATTGTTTTTTGTATGCAGCGTTTTATACTTGTTATTATGTTGGTATGATTGGACTGTGTCCATTGCCGACCATGAGACTCGACCACTGTCTGCGATGTTGTAAAAGGTTTTTCCGTTTTTTGTCTTGCTGAGTTCTGTGTGTGTGTGTGATTTAGATTTAGTCTCATGTTGGCAATGGACACAGTCCAATTATAATAACATGAACTCACTATTGCCATAAAACTTCAAAGATAAAATTTTATACTTGTATTAGCATAAACACATCGGTGTACGTAATTTGTTTGGTTAAATTGTAATTTTATTTATATGTTATCTATAAATTATATTTCATTTATAATTAAAACGAATCAGCCCAGGGATAAATTAGGCGTATTGGTAATCCCTTTTAAGAAATAGTTCCTATGCAAAATATTATTGAACGGAGTGCACACGAATGAGGTGCAATTTTCTAGACCTAGTTAAACTTTGTTTGCATGAGGCGGAGGGATATCCTGGAAGATCTTTAGCAGGGCTTCAGAAAAGTTGGAAGTAACCGCGGATGGACTAAGACAGCCGCGTGTCTTAACAGCCTTGGTTTTTAGTAAACAGTGAATGCATTTTGTTACTGTGTAAATACTAATTCAGCGCTCCTATCAGCAACTGTGCGAACCCAGCGAGGTGGCGCAGTGGTAAACCTTTAGACTCATATTCCGGAGGACCTGGGTTTGAGTCCCTGCCTGACCACCCTGATATTGGTTTCCGTGACTTCCCGAAATCACTCCGATCTAGCTGCCGACCGCATCGTATTACTCTGATTGGTTCCATACCTCTGTTATTTGCATACGCACGCCTATACCAGTTTTTTTTTTTTGGCTCTTCAGTGTAAAATTGGATTTAATAAAATTTTGGTTACACAGTTACTTCATTATGTGTGGCAACAGAATCTAACCGTCCGTTTTGATGACCTCTATATTTTTATTGCGCTCTTAAATTCCCAACTTTTTCCACCAAAATAAGCGTGTTGATGGAAGCTCATTGCCAAACACGATTTTTTTTACTGGTTACTCTTGTAAACAGCATTGTAGGGCGTGAATTATAGTTCGAAAATAAATTGAATGCGAATATTTTTTGCTGGGACAAGCATATATTACAAGCCCAGCATGACCTTTTCCACCAAATAAATAGGTGGGTAGGTAGGTAGGTAGGTCCCGTAAGGAACCTGCTTTTGCTCCTAACCCGAGTAGAATAAAGCCGCTTTTACACGACGCAATATGCATGCAAAACTCATGCAAGTCACTCTTACACTAAATCTCACGAGAGAATATTTCGTGCAGGGCAGATCTCGTACGAAAACAGGAGACAGAGGATGTTCTATTTTCCGGAAAGTTCTGCACGTAACAAGTGATACTATCGGTCTTTCTATTCACGTGACCACTTATATGTCAATCAGAGAGATAGGAGAAGCGCAGAGAATAGAGCTGCGCGAAGAGGAATCAGGCGAAAAATATTTACTGTGAAAAACTCCTGAAAATTTTGTATTGTAAATTGAGTGTATTTCAGATAGTGTTGTGAGAATGTCGGATGAATACGAGATGTAGCCCGTCTATTTAAGAGCCATTGCTATAAAACAGCGTGTGTTCACGAGATGAAATTGTTAAACTTATGACTAGTTAAGACAATCCCAGGCGATCTACTTTTCTTTTTGCTGCAAGTTTGATCTGTAGGCGTGTTTTTCATGGAATTTTCCTGATACGGGCTGTTTACGGTAAACTCAGCACTTTTGAAAGCCCTGCTTAAAATGCACCTGTTTGCGCATTGTATATTCATCACCATATATAAAGTTATCATTAACATTGACATAGGCCTGATCACTTTATTCAATAAAATTATGATAAAGCGAATACTATACAAATTTGCTCGTTCTTACACTTGTAAAATAAAACAAACGTTTACCGAACACTTTGAATTAAACATTAAAACGTGAAACCACTTTCCCTCCGTCGTTGCCAACTTAACTTGGCGCATGCCGGTCAGTGTGCCCGTTAAAATACATGCAGATGGGAGCAGTGACATTTTCCAAAGGTTGATTTAAAAAATGCTCAGTTAACCGGGATATCTCTCATACGAGACCTCGTACAAAATGCATCTAGCGTCGTGTAAAAGCGGCTTAAGCCCGTCGCACACGAGACGATTTTCCCTGCGAGTTTCACCAAGATATTCGCGAGCTAAGCAAAGAGCTATGCAACGTGGTTACTCGCGGGCTCCGTCATTGGTTTTGCCGCACACGGTATGGGCTTCCTTGCCAGTTACTCTATCAACTAGTAACTTTGTTTGACAGCTGGCGAAAATAATAAACAATGAATTCTGCACAGGGAAGAAAGATTGCTGTAATTACGCTTGTTTCAGTTTTGGATAGTGAAAATATAAACTGTAGACGAAATAAACTACTGTGGACAAGAGAATGGTTTGGTCAGCCTGAAAGGACGAATGCAGGAGTGTACTGGCAATGCTTCTCAAAGAATTGGGATGAGTATACAGATAACCTCAAAACTGCGTACAAACATGTTTCTTCTATACATCTGTTAAAACTTTTCCATGTCCATTGCTTACAATACCGCCAAATTAATCACGTTACCATGTAAATAAAGTCACGTGACACGTTTCCTTGCTCTCATTGGCTGAGATAGAAAATAAACACGCAGAGAAAATGGCACCATTCCAATAACCGAACAATAGTACAGTAGACTAGCCAGCAAAACTGCTCGTAGGCATCGACATTTCCAGTGGACGAGCACGTCCAGCAGCAACAAGACTCCGCGCACGCGATATGGTAAGGAACACAGTTGGGTGTGCGACGGACGGGCTTTGCCTGTGGTCAGGGGCCTTATGCTGGAGTTTGCAGTCGCACGCGAGTGGTACGCTGGAACCAGCCAGGTCTGCTCGTGTGCGACTTGAGCGCTCGGAGTGACTTGGCATCTCGCGTGCGACTGCGCGCAGGTTCTTCTTCTTTTGTGCTGGGACACATTTATTGCCATTTTTACTTACGTTCTTAGTATTTTTGTCAGGCTCAAATTTTCATTTTTGTTAATGAAGTTATGTCGCGCTATAGCAATCTAAATATCTCTCCCGTACATTTTTTTCCATGGTTCGTGACATATATTAGGCATATATTAATTAATATTATTCTATAAATTGTTTTGGTTTCACATATTTTTTTCAGCTAGATAATGTAATAAATTATGGTTATTACTCACGCCTGTGTACTGATATTTTCAATTTGATTCAGAGTTTAAGTGAAAATATTTTAGCCTTAACTTTGCATTTTTTCCAAAAAATATTTAAATACTACCACATTTGGATACGCATTTTGTGTGCAGATGTTTCTACCTTTGGTCACTAATCCCTCAAATGTGTTGACACAATAGATGTTGATATGCATGCGGCACACCTACATAAAGTTTTCCGCTAAAATTCCAATATTTACAGTGATTTAATTACTAGGTATCACTGAAAACTGTTTAATGTTGCAATGGCTCCGCTTGAAGTCACTGTAAGCATAGTGATTATTATGGTGCTTAATTTTAGAGATTTATAAGTTCACTGTATGTCTTACTTGAGAAATTATCCTTAGCGAACAATGGCGGGGAATAGGTAAGCAGGGATAATTTTACAAAAATATACTCACATGTCAATAATAGCGAATGTATCGCAATCATGTTGAAGTTTAATACACGTGGAACTGCGACTTGCTCTGCAAATCATCATAACGAGGCGTATTTAATTCGCTGCACTTTTGTATACTAGGTCTACGAATTAGGACGTAATGCC
The DNA here is from genome assembly GCA_002778355.1 of Clitarchus hookeri. Taxonomy (NCBI): domain Eukaryota; kingdom Metazoa; phylum Arthropoda; class Insecta; order Phasmatodea; family Phasmatidae; genus Clitarchus; species Clitarchus hookeri. The sequence continues at coordinate 505,851 of NQII01000924.1, read as the reverse complement.
CTCGCATTTTGCTTTTATTTTACTAAATTACTGTTTAATGAATTTCGCTGTTAGGTGGTGATTAATAATTGTTATTGACTGCTGTTTGTTTTAAATTAAAGCTTAAGTTGACTCACGTCTCGTAGGCCTGTGTTTTATTTGTGATTCAACAACGTTTATTATTTTTCTCGGAAAGAAATCGCGCGTGACATTGTCGCATTACAAGNATGTTTTATTTGTGATTCAACAACGTTTATTATTTTTCTCGGAAAGAAATCGCGCGTGACATTGTCGCATTACAAGCTCTAGATATTGACATAATATTTTAGAAGCGACCAGTTTCTCACCCAAACGAAACTGTTTTACACAAGGTATTCGCTGTCATCTAGTATTTGATACTGATAAAGGCTGCATTTTCAATCCTCAGAAGACTGCACAAAAGAGTAAGATTGTAATTGACGTATTACAATTTGCTAATAATAACACTTCATGTGATAAACAACAATAACAACAAAAACCAAACACACTACGCGATGCTTATAGCGAATAACTTTCAGCAGTCACTGTAAGGATAGTGTTGTGTATGATTTTATATCTTGTTTATGATTACAAATAAGCGTAAGTATCACAAAGAAAACTTTTATATTATTATATTGACGATATAACTGACATGATAAAGATTTATAAATCAATAAAAAATAGCTTTCAAAAGTAGACTCGAATCGTAGAACCTTGAGTCAGAAAGCTGCAGTGCTAACCACTCACCCACTGCGAATACATTCAATAATGCACCCATATACTGTGAACTCTTTATGCCGCTTCTTTCCAGTAACAGTGTGAAGTAAGTAATTACAGTGCATATTAACACATGTTATTACCAAAACATGATTTTTATATGAAAGTTGTGTTGCACGACGTACATTTAGCACCTTACAATCGTTGTATTTGTACGTCGAGACAGCGAGCTGGAGCGTGTAGAACTCGAGTGCTCGCCGTGGAGGAACTCGCATGCGACCACGCTGGCCCGAATCGAATTGTCGAAACGTATGCGAGAGGTTTTCGCTCCAGCATAGCAAATCTCGCACACGTGCGGGCACACCACTCTACTCGGCTCTGATGATCTGAGGATTTCGAGCACAAGGCCCCAGGACGTGGCACAGAAGGTTACAGAGGAGGAACAGGTGTAGCTGACAGCTGCCGTAGTAAATCAGTCCGGTCGGCGTGCGTGTCGAGGACACGGCGTGACCCCTGAAGGTCAGGAATCTCGATGCTGTGACGACAGCTCTTGATTCCGCAACCGTGTTTACCTCCCGCGTCTCTGTTGAGCGACGTTGGCTTCAACAACCTCGTCATGCTTGATCTAAGCCGAGGCCTTGAGCCGTGTTTGTTTACAGTGGCTGTTACTTCCTGCCGAGCCCCTCCCCTCCCAACAGCTGTGTTTAGCTTCTTCCATAACTTATCTACCACAGCGATTTTTCTGTTATTTCGATAGTTAAGGGCCCGCCTGCCTGCATCGTTTTCCTCCTTTTTTTGGCCGAGAAGCGCGGGAGCTATAAGGGTCACACTGGCACGCGCTACAAGAGCGCCATCGCCACTACGCGCAGGNCCGAGAAGCGCGGGAGCTATAAGGGTCACACTGGCACGCGCTACAAGAGCGCCATCGCCACTACGCGCAGGGCTCTAAACTGGCGTGCAGTGTTCTCGTAGTGCTGCGTCTACCTATGGGACTTTCAGCGGTGATCATATCATTTTATTGATTGAACGTCTGTAGCAAAGTTCGTTACAGGGTCCTATCGTAGTTTGACTCGTGCCCGGTTAGTACGTTTTAAGATACGGCAGTCTGAAAAAAAAAACCGTTTTTAACTATGCTGGAAGGCTCCAAAATAATATTTAGAGCATGAGTTAACGTCCTCGTCTGGGGTATGATGTCTCCCCGTAGGTAAACACTCTGCATCGCAGTTCACGCGCCAGGCAGGCAGAACCTTAGACGTGTGTATTTCATCGGCATCAACACTTTTATTAAAGGCTGTTTACGTAAAGTAAGCACTTTCGAAATCAAAGTTTGAAAGGAAAAAAAAATCGCTGCTCCTTTGCTCACATGTTTTAACGTAAGCTCTGACTGCAATAATCATGGTGGTTGGCAGAGAATTGGGAGAAGCAGTACTAAGTTGTAACGCCCTATTAAAGACAAAATCAAGTTGGGCCCTTCTAATAATTATTGTGTTCTATACACGATGGTCCGCCTAACGTGGACACCGCCAAAATTTCCGGAACGGGTGCAGATAACGAAATGCAGTTTTCGCTAAATGAGCAAGTAATTTGCCGCAAAGCGACTATTCGTTACACGTGTATGGACAGAAATAATTAAACCACATACAGTGATGGACAAAAGTATTCGCCCTTTTGCATTTACAGTAATGAAGTGTTTAATATTCCATATCCCGCGCATAGACACACAACAGATAAAATAATGAAGGTTATCCTACTTGTCTACGCGCAAAAGTTCCATAATCAAGAGCAAGTACGCTACATTCGCAAATTATGAGGTTGTCGCCGAGATGCCTGGACAAACATGTTCATCCGCCTGACGTTTACAAGTGGGCATGGGCTCTTCCCGCTAATACGTATCAGTTCTGCGGCTTCAGTTGAGTTCTGTGGTCAGATAGTGAATGTTCGACCTGCTACAGTGGAACAGTGTCGTGAGATGGGGCGAAAAATGAAGGAAACGTCCGTTGAAGAAAGGGGAACTTAACAAGACTTCGAGCAGAAGGCAAAAACATTTTCTGATATCGCATAAAATGTGGGAAGAAGTTGTTCGACCTTCAAAAGTGTTGTACAAAGATGTCAAGATCAAACAGTGAAACATTTTGCCGTCCGCGGAAGCTATCACACAGGGAGCAGAGGTATGTGGTGAATTCTATTAAAATGAATCCAAAAACGAGTTCGTCTGACATAACAGCTCATGTGAACAAATATTTACATGAACACGTCTATTCACGGACTGTACGAAGGGTTCTCAATCGTGCTTGATACCATGCTAGGGTCCCACGAGAGAAACAGTACATCAGTAAGACGAGCAGGGCTAAACGGATGTAGTTGCGAAAGAGTACGCGCAGAAAGATACTGAATTCTGGGAGACAATTTTATTTTCAGATGAAAGTAAATTCAATATTTATAACAACTATGGTAGAATTTTGTGTGGCGCAAGCGCCAAACACTGAGTTTTAACAAAATAACTTGGAAACCACAGTTATTCATGGGGGTGGTGAGGTCATGATTTTGAGGTGCATGTTGGCCTCAGGAGTGGGAGAATTGGTTTTCATCGAAGGGAATATGGACAGATTCGTGTATCTTCAAATACTCAAAGACAATCTAAAGAAGAGTGCAGAAAAACTAGGCTTTGCAAATGATTTTCACTTTCAACACAATGCCAGACGTACAGTTTCCGCCGTATGCTTCATACGGCGGAAATTGAACGCCTGTGGCTGCTTTACAACACTCCACATACTTCTAAAACACCTCTTCATNGGGGGGGAGGCTGCAAAAACACCACATCACCAGCAAACCACAACTGAAAGAGTTACTTCAGAAAGAATGGAACAATATTGGCTCGAATATTACACGGAACCTTTTGCATGCATTCCATGCCAAAATGGGCTTAAAGCAATAATGAACAGGAATGGTGTGCATACTAAGTATTTAGATCAATATTAATGGTTTTGTTTTATAAGTGTCAGGGAATGGACGAATATTTATGTCCACGCAAGAAATATCCCTCAAGGAACTTGCATGTCTTACTTTTCGTTTTCTGTATATAACACATTCCTTTCCTACAACCAGAAGGTTTCATTGATATATTCCTGACACTTCTGCTGACAATCACTTGTTAAATATTTCTATTTTAGACAGAATATTGATGCTTTGCTTACAATTATCTCTGGACGAATACTTTTGTTCATCACTGTATGATTTTTCCCCTGGAAACATCCATTTATTTCAACGGCATCTGAAAGTACGTTCAAAGAGGAATTCAGTGATATAGCATATGCAATGTAAAGTAACACAGAAACGCCAAGAAATAATGTGCAAATATGATTAAGTTATTGTCCCGGTAGCATGGGGCAGTGGACCTGTACTCACAGCAAGTAACACACGCCGTGACTCATCTTGGCGGGACCGTTTCCTTATAGCAGCGTGGCGCTTACCTTAATGTGGCAAGGGGCACGGAATGCGATATTGGACAAAGGAGAGCACCGTAGCGAAGGGAAGACGGGCAATATGAGGGCAAGTCTGATATCAATACATTACATTTTATTCGGATACCAACATAATTCAGGAGTTTTGTTTCCTAGTCATTAACTGTTCTTAGTAACGAGTGCGTACAGATGCACAACAAAAATAGAACAAACCAACCTAAGGAGAAATGCAATCGCATCCTCATGCATAGTACAAAAAACACAGTTGTGGTTGAAACGCTTCACATTAGGTCTTCTCACAGCATGTGCTCGATGTGTTTACCATCGACAGCAACACATCTGTAAACGCACATGTAGCGAGCGACTAGCCTGCGTGAAGTGTCTCTGGCGTAATGCCTCTGCAATATGCCACAATGCGTTCCTGCAACTCTTCTGGCAGCGTAGGAACCGTGTTGTACACCCTATATTTCAGTGTTCCTCACAGGAAAAAATCGAGGTGTGTGAGGTCGGGGGAGCGAGCTGGCCATCTTACAACACCACCACGCCCTAACCACCGTTTTGGAAACGTTTCCTTTTAACTTTTGCCTCTCCCCCAAAGCAAAATGTGCAGGATAACCGTAATGCAGAAACGAAGTATGTCGAGTAGTATGTCTTCCAGAAGTGCCGGTTAGGTGTCTCTGAGGGAATGGGCGTACGTAAAGCCGGTCATTGCCCCTTCAATGAAGTATGGCCCTATGACGTAGTCTCCAACGATTCCATACCACATGTTCACTTTCCACTGTCGCTGATGCTTCACGTACTGGGCCCAACGCGTATTTTCCGTCGGCCAGTAGTGCATATTTCGTAAATTTACGTGCCAATGATTTGTGAATGTCGCTTTATTGGTAAATAGTATGTTCTTCAGAAAATTGCAGTCACCCCTTACAGAGATCAGAACAAACCTACAAAACTGAACATGCTGCTGGAAATCACCTTCATGCAATGCCTGATGAAGAGCCACATGATATGGATGGAATTTCCGTTGGCGCAGTATCTGTAACTCTCTTGTTTTACTTATTACTACGAACCTGTAAAGTTCTATCGGACCATTCTTGTTCGCTGAGGGCACCATCACATCTCCAGTGTATCTGGACATGTTGCAATTGTCTGCTGTGTCTCAGTTGCTTGCGTATCACCTAGATAGTCATTTTCCAACAAGAATGTCCGCCGCCTTCTTGGGCTTTGGAGGTTCGTGCCTATGTTGATACGACTTTTCCTGGACGATGGATCGATCGGTCGTGAGGGCCCGACAGACAGCTTGGCCTCCACGCTCGCTCCTGTGATGTTGGTTAATGTATGGGCAGAAATTGAATATCGATTAGATGTGCTACGTGCTACCAAGGGTGCTCACGGGGAGACTTACTGATGTGTTGTCCTGTTGCAACAAAAAACTTGATTGGTTTGCCAACATTTTGGCACCGGTTCCACTCACATCTCTGCCTTACATATAGCGGATGTAAATACAGTTTGTAATCAGTGAAAGACTTTTCGGACATACTGTATTTTCTGCTGTACATGCTTGTCCATTACCTTGACAGTGGAAACTGAAACGGTTCCGATTTGATAGGCTCGTGTGCCACGGCCCTTAGTGTGTAGGATGGCGGTGGGGTGTAACTTTCCCCGGAACACTATTTCGATTATGTCTGCGATTTTTCTTTTTTTTTCAGTTTCTTATTTATATTCTTTTTTACATACTGCTGTGTGCATATTACCATGTTTTTCTTTTGCGTCAAACATCTCTAAGCGCACGTGTTTATTTTTCTGGCACTTANAGTGTGTAGGATGGCGGTGGGGTGTAACTTTCCCCGGAACACTATTTCGATTATGTCTGCGATTTTTCTTTTTTTTTTTTCAGTTTCTTATTTATATTCTTTTTTACATACTGCTGTGTGCATATTACCATGTTTTTCTTTTGCGTCAAACATCTCTAAGCGCACGTGTTTATTTTTCTGGTAACGGAAACATTATTTTATGTTGTTAATCAAAAGTTTTAAATCTGTTTGCTTGAAATATTTGTGGCTTGATTAAGCTATTATTTCAACATTATTAATATGGAACTGTGGCAGGATAACAATTATTTATGTCTCTCCACTGTAATTTGCGGCGCTAAGAAAATTGCACTGTCCTCACTTTATAAAGAAATGTTATTATTTTCCTAACTGAATATCCTCCTTTCTTATCGTGTCTGCCAACCATAACCAGGACGACATGTTACCGATCGCTCCGCTTCTCCAGAGCATAGATAAAGTATCTGTTTACACAGTCTTCGCAATTGTTGAATCAAACCTTTGAAAAATCATCCCGTATATGACGTGATACAATGTTTTCTAAATATGTATGTCAAAAGCTTTTTATACTTTCGTTCAAAATTGAAGTATATTCTTGTTTTGTTAAATTTAACTTTCACTTATATGGACTGTGTAAATAAAATATTACATTTATTTCATTGTATATTGGAATTAATTTGGAGAGAAATAGGTTTATAGGTAATGGTTAGTATGAAATAATTATTATTTAAAATAGTTTAACTGAACATTTTTACGTTATTTGTAAAATAAACGTTCCTTACGGCCATATTCAGGGTCTCAGGAATGTATTCTTGTAAACACACTGTACTCTTGTGTGTCAAAATATTTGTCTTTGTCTGTCCAGTGCACAAATACAGTACGTTGGTTAATCCGTGCCGTTTTGTTTCATGCTTGTTTACGTTCTGTTTCCATGTGGCGGAAGGATACGTAGTTAGTAGCCCGAAAGTAGAACTTTAGCAGGACGTCAGAAAATTTGGAAGTAGCCACAAATATATGATAGAATGTTGTGCAGATCGTGCCGCAATTGTACTTGCGCTACGGGAACACTTGTTCAATAACGTTGTTGTTTTCCTGCCTTATTACAGTTGCTAGTTATTGTAGCACAAGGTGTTCTCAACATGGTTTTTGATTTCTCTCTCTTTGTATTTTTATCCCTCGAAGCCTTTCGTAACGCTTTCAGTGGACATATTAACGATAAGCTGTGTGTATAATTATTAATTTTAATGCAGGTGCGCTGAAATTCTTTTCTGCAGTAAGGGAGTAAATATTTCATTACAACCAATTTAAATAGGACATATGTACTTCTGTGGGAAAACATTGACGACTTGAAAATACCCC
>NQII01000924.1:457444-496494 GCA_002778355.1 Clitarchus hookeri | reverse complement strand
GGGGGGGGGGGGCAGGGCGTGGTGTCGCTAATATCTTGTTAACCCGCAATCCTGCGAGGTAATTAGATAACGAGCTGCCAGATTACGTCCGGTCTCAAGGACGCCTCGCCTGGCGACACCTGCAGGACCACGCGTTCCGTGTGGCGCATCAGCCCCGAGTGTAGTCTATTCGCATTTTCTGAATCAAAACCTTTGAAAAATAACACAACACCATGTATCATGTGATTGATTGTATCCTAAATATGCCATAATCACAAGCGTACATAAGTTTTGGTAAAATAGAACTTCTACTTAAATTTTATCTATAAGTTATATTATTTAATTTATAATTAATATGAATAAAAACAGAGAGAAAATAGGTTTGTTGGTAATGTGTAGTAAGTAGTAGTTCATAAAATATTATTTCACTGAGTGCGCACGAATGTGTTGCGTTGTCCCTCTGGCGTAATTTTGTAGACACGGTTATCTTTTGTTCGCCTGAGGCGGAGGAATATATTAGAAGTAGAACTTCAGCAAGGTCTCTGAAACGTTTTAAGTAACCGTGATTGTATTATAGTGACTGACCACAGGTACTGAACCCTAGGGACGGCGCCCTTGCTAACTAAATACATAGCGGGGGNCCCCCCCCCCCTCACCATTTTATTGTACTCTGCGCCTATGAATCCGATATAGTGGGCGACGTCGTGTGCTCTAGTATTCCTTCGTTGTTAGTCGTTGCATATCTGTATCCAGACACGAGGAGCCCCCTCGGGAAGTTGGCGTGCTCTGCCCCGCCCTGTGGTGTAACCTGCATACGCGTTATTGCACGGCGTCCTTGGTTACACACAACTGCTACTCGTCAAGCCCACGGCAGAGTTAGCTTCTACAAGCTGGGCGTAAAGCAGAGTTGTCAATAGTTCTCAGTTGACGCTCTTCAAGATTTATTTTTTCACTAGATTCTGAGGATAGGTTTCGTTATGTGATATCGATTATAACTTAATGAAAATACCGAAATAATTTGAAAAATAGCATTTATCATGTTTTTTTAGCGCCAATTTTATTAACTTATAACCTTAAGTCGTACAAATTAAAAATTTGTTTATTTTAATGCAAAATTTGGTTTTTGTTATTTAGTTTATTCTTAAATAAATCACATATTATACGTCTCTTACACTCACTTTAACATCGAAGTCCCCCCCCCCTTTTTTTTTAATACAAAATGTGTCCTACATGAAGTGATTTACGTAGCGCGTATTCCGAAAGTAGAACTTAAGTAGGGCTTCAAAAACTCTGAAATATCCGCGAATATACTATAAAAACAGGATCTGAGAGTAGCAACACAGACACAGCGAAAATAAGCCGTAATTAGCTGTTTTCGATAAGTAATTAAGTAGTACACAGGATTGAAATAAAAAAAAGACAGCAGAACGATACTGAAAGGAAGGACAGTAGGCACGGAAATGTGCAAATACTATGCACGAAACAACAAAGACAGCGCAACACAGTAGGCTTCCTGTGATGCAGCTGCAAGGGCGTATTCTGTTAGTGATATGTAATGCGCGATTCTTATTCACTTTCCCGCTTATCGGGAGCCGGTTTGGGAGTTGGAAGCAACAAGCGAGGTAGAAGTAGCCAAGGCACGAAGTGTAGTGGCCACCCGCATATCGGAATACGCCCGTCTAGCGATGCGCTCGCTGCATCTCGATAAGCGGGAAAGAGAATGAGAATAGCGCGCTTGTTCCCTCCCGTCTCCAGGCAGATGCACATCCTGAGGCATGCCTGCACATGAACTTAAACACCGTAAGAACACGAGGGTTTCTAACGATCAGGGCCGCGTCTCAATTCTCATCCAGCGGGACCCATAAGATTCACCCACAATTCCTACGCAGGCAGTGAACGACTATCGTTCGCCTAAAATACTCTTTTAATTGATTTAAAATAGAGCTCGTGAGGGCAGGGTAGCGTGGCTCACAAAAGCGTATTAGCAGTTCGTATTGAACTGCAGCAACAAGCAGACCGCAGGTTGTATTTGCGACGGCGCACGCTTCACATCACAATCGTACGTTGCAGTTGTGAGTGTGGCTGCGAGGATATGCCTGTCAGTCTTTACTCAAGTACAGGATGGTTCTTTGTCCATAACTCTATCAGTTATGGTCTATTTGCTGTATCTTCACACGTTTCGAATCAAAGTTTTGAAAAATCACCCCACATATCACGTGTTTGGTTGTTTCCTCAATATTCCGTGTGTTACAAGCGTTTTACCCTTCTGTTAACATAAAAGGGTCTTGTTTTTTTTGTTAAATTGGACGTTTACTTATACTTTATAGTATCTAACTTATAATTATTATGAATAGCAAGAAGTTACCGAATTAACTAGCTAGCAAGCCTACTTTAATCTCTACATTGATGCAAATCATTTTCATGGATAGCTGAAAGGCATGGATGGTAGGTAGATCAGGACTTTTTTTGACAGAGATGTCATTAGAGATGGAACCAGAAACTCATGCATCACTTGCGAGACAATAACAAATACACAGGTGCATTACCCGGAACTCGAACCCAGAACTCCCTGTACCGTAAGCGCATGTGATCAACTACATTACGGAAGGAGGATTAGGAGCATCAACTTCGGATGTAATCAGTCTAATGTTTTGATAGACTGGGTTTACTAACCTGAAATATTTACATGGGCGTAGTTTTGAAAACAAATATGTGAGTCACTTAAATCATGCAAGGTTTCGTGAGCTATTGTAGCGCTACTAATGTGCAAAATATAGTGAGAATGGTTGATTTGTCCCGGAGATATAGCGTAGAAGCTCTTAAAATGTTATACAGTTAATCAAATCATAACCGTAAATTTTCATAAATTGCGAAAAAACAGTTTGTGTATTGTCAGCACGTTTGATGTTTGTCAATGATACTGCCAATATATAAAGTTCTGTTGGAAATTTTGAGACATTTGGCATATTAATGTAAACTTCATACATAGCTGTTATGTTGAAAACGTGTCATATAAATATATTACGTATAACTTATCGCTTAAATTTGGTGGGAATTGGTTGATTGTTCCACGAGATATGACATAAAAAGTATATTATTTTCATATGGAGCTATCTTACAAAATTGCAGAGAAAAAAGGCTATGTTTATACACATTTGATGGTTGTAATATATATGCTGCCAGATACAGAGTTAGTGAAAATGTTACATGGTTTCGCAGATATAGCATACTAAGCTAAAATGTCTACATGGTTGCCATTTTTAAAATAAGTGTCTGCCCCACTTTTAACATGTCATTTTACAATACCTGCCATAGCACTATTTGTTTGCAAAATTTGGTAGCACAAGTTGATTATTTCCCGAGATATGATAAAAACTTTGTTTTAATGTGGTACTATTTTACAAAATGGCTGACAAATGTGGCTACATGTTGACATATTATGTGCTTTCGATAGATTCTTCCAGCATACCAAGTATGGTCGAAATTGATTGGTTATGTAGTATGGTACCTAGACATATAAAATTAACCTAAAATATTTATATGGCCGCCATTTTGAAAATAAGCTTCCGGCGTTATTGTAAACCATAAAAGTCGGGTGACTTCTAAGTAATATACGTGCATCGAATTTGGTATAATTCGTTGTGCAGGTTCAAAAGTTTTTATGGGACACACATACGCATTCATGCACATACACACAGACAGACAGGAAAGTGATCTCATGATCCTTTCCTTCTTTCGGAAAATATGCTGGAAGTTGTCATGCAAAATATTTATAAACTGGGTGCGTAAAGGTGCGGTGCGTTGTTCCTTTGGTGTAATATGTAGACTCAGTTAGTTTAGTTAGCGTGAGGCAGAGGAGAACCTTAGCATTACCTTGAGTAAAGTTGGAAGTAACCATGAGTGGACCATACTCGGATGGCGAGTTGACTAGGTTTTCCAAAGTAAGGCCGCGGTCACACATGACACGGGACACGGAACACGGAATTACTTCGCATCAATCATGTTCAGCTCTGTAATGGCTAAACTAGTTCCGACCTCAGTCGCTTCTTGTTCTTCAACGTCAACTGGCTGTGGAAACACGCAACAACGACTTGTCTTCTGCGTATCACTTCGATTGGCTGCTGTGAAGTGAGTATGCAGTGTAATCAAGATGGGCGAAATTGGCCGGATTTTGTGCATTTATTGAAATAGATGAAAACCCGTATCAAAAAGCAGTAATCGTCGAGGTTTACAATCAAAAAAAGGTAATTTATATTAAAGTAAAAAATACTAAAAATTAAATATTGTTAAAAGCAGACATAAATAACTATGGAATAGTGCTTTCGAGGTTAAGATTGTTTTGTTTGCATTCAATTATAAACACTAAAAATAATAATTCAGTTCGCGAACGTGCTCAAACATGGCTGCCGAGCAAATTTACAATAAACACGTTGAAAACCACTCGTGTAACCGCAGCCTAAGTGGTTAGTTACTTATTTCAAAACTAAATTTCCCGTTATGAAGTTTGCCTGTACTTGTTCGTAACCATTTGTGTGCGTAGAAAAGTTGATGTAAGTAGTAACGCGTTTTTAGTTTTTCTAGAAGTATGACAATGGAGGAAAATTACTTCAGGAAACAATGTCACTACTTACAGGAAATTAAAATTTGTTATGCAGTTCGCCCGTATTTCCCTTTCTACTTTTGACGTAAAATTTAGAGGTAAAATAGCTAGAAGTTATGGTGTCCGCCTGCCTTCATCGTTTTTCTCCTTTTTTGGCTGAGAAGCGCGGAGCTATAAAGGTCACACTGGCACGCGCTACAAGAGCGCCATCGCCGCTACGCGCAGGGCTCTGAACTGGCGCGCAGTGTTCTCGTAGTGCTGCGTCTACCTGTGGATGTTTCAGCGGCGACCCAATCATTTTATTGCTAAATCTGTAGCAAAGTTCAGTAACAGACTCCTATCGTACGTTGGCTCGTGTCCGGCTAGTATGTTTTTAGATACGGCATTCTGGAAAAGCAGTCCTAGCTATATTGGAACTCTCCAAAATAATACTTACAGCATGCGTGGTAAGTTTAAAATACCATTACTTCCTCGTCTGGGATACGATGTCGTTTCCTAGGTAATCATACTGGAGGCACGTTTTATAGTTTCGTCAAAAAAACCAGGATTTCAAACACACTGCAACGCAGCTCAAGCACCAAGGGGGGCCGCCGTGGCTGGACGGTTAGCCTGCTTGCCTTCCACCAAGGCGAACCGGGTTCAATCCCCAGCCGGTTGACTCTAGGATTTTCGCATGTGGAAATCGTTCCGGACGATGCCGCTGGACGGCGAGTTTTTTCGGGGATCTCCCATCTCGCCAGCTCCCTCATTCCAGCGCTGCTCCATACATCGCCTCGCCCCCATCGGCTCTCAAGACCTCGCCTCGCTGCTAAGAGCCGCCCAAATCTCCTCACTCACTCACTCACTCACTCACGCAGCAGGCAGGCGGAACCGCACACGAAGCAGGTTTCTGATGTCACAGAAATGGCGACATGTCACTCCTGTGACGACAATAAATACTTTAGCTGGTACTAAACTTGGTGTTAAAATTTCGAATTTCTTTCTAATATCTAAGATAATATTTTCATATTTGCGCTGTGATAAACATGATAAACGTAATTTTTTTTAAAATGATTTGGTACTGTTATTATGTTTATATCGACATGGTATCGCGAAACTATAAACTAGCCTCAAAATCAAGAAAGTGTTTTTGTTGTTGAACAGCCTTAAACAATCACGTATGGGTAATTCATTCCATGTGAAATCATCACGGGGCTGAAGCTGGTTTACTCTATCCTCAAGGGGAAAGAAAAACATTAATTTAGATTTTTACCTACAAGTGGTTGATGGCAGACATTTTTCATACACTGCAAGTAAATTTCACAGATTTCGGATGTTTACGCAATTAGCAGTAACTTTTTTTAATAAATCGTCTATTGTGAAGTTTTTAGTGTCATTTAAAAGCCTTCATAAGATATTACACTGTATATTTATATTATAAAATACATTAAATATTTTTAAGATGACTGCCATCTATCTGCTTTCAGCATTCGGGTGACTTGTTTTACCCCACATTATATCCCACTCCGTTTCACTAGAGTTGCATTTAGAGATCTGATTTGTTGTCTGCTTAGTGTCTACATGTATAACAGTATGCAACTTCAAGATTATTTGTGTTGAAGACTTCCTTCCTAGAATAAAATACTCTCCAACTTGGGGAAAAATGAAAATTTGCTCTTTTCGAAGCCAAAAAAAGTTACGCGGGGAACGAAAAAAAATGCGAGTTTTTTAATGAAAGATACTCTTGATGAATCGCTACAGGGCACAAGTTGTCCCATTCTGTTATTTTCACCCCTGTTGTGTACACAAACCTTAGAAAAAACAAAAAAAGTTGATTTTCTAATTTAATCTCTCGTGCATTATAAAAACCCACTTCATTATGAATGTCATTAACATTAGAAAGATGCACCGTTTAGGCATTGTATTGTAAAAAAAATAATTAAAAAATACTAAATTTTGCAACTACATAAAAAAAGAACATTTACCTACTGTACTGTAATTTGAAAACTCTAGAAATTTTAACGTTTGAAAAACAATGGCAAAATTCACGAGGAGATGTTTTAAGTGTTGTTATAACATGCAATGGTAACCACTCTGTAATGTTCGGAATAACATTTTTCTTGTGCTATCAGAAGATATTGTTTGTGAATAGTATCCCATGCCTACAATGTTTTCAAGGTAGTGCTGCCGTTACAGATACACCGCATCCCAGGAGCTATTGTAAGACACATCGGGAGCGAGCAGCAGCAAAATATAAACAAGGCACATTCAACATTGAAATATGATGGAGTGTAAAGAAGTTGTGAGGTCTAATTGACAACTTCGAAGGCTAGACAGCGATCGAGCTAACAAGGCAACATATTTCAGTCCAGTAACCATCTTGCTGTGTGTACCACGCGAGCAGCAGTCATCTACTGAGGCAGCCCGAGACAGGCAACGCAAACTACCGTGCAGTGTGAACAGTATACAAGCGAGCATCATGTAAAAATGGACGTAAATTCGTTGGCGAGTGTGGCTGTGGAAAGCAGACCGTAACGACTACATTCATCTATAACCTTCGTGTACTCTACTACCATATGAAGACGTAATCAATTGTTGAAGCCTTACCAACTGTAACGCCGACAACAGCAATGGTCCCTGAAGAGTCGCTGCAAGCATTGCGTTATTGTGGAAATATTTTTAGTTAAAGTTGCAATGCGCACCGACATGAAAGTGGCCATTGCACGTTCTGCCAAGCATACTGCGATGCTGTGTTTACCCACAATGGTAACCTGTATAGGCGTAACAAGAAGGGCAAAGGCAATGTTTGGTGTTCATCGGGATGCATGTGCAGGTATTGCGGCAAGACATTCGCTGACCACACCAGTGGCAAATGTCATGAATATGGCAACTGCTCATTTGCAATAGTCTACAAGACCCACCCATGTGATAACTGCTGTGCGGTATATGCGAATGAGCGTGGCTTGAATACTTACAGCAGGAATTGTTCTGCAAAAACAGTCACCATTAATGTTTTGATCGAATGAAGAATAAGTTGAGATTGTATGAACTATTGTTATGTATTCTTATTATGTCAAGTCTGTAAAATAAAGGTAAAGTATATAGAGTGTTTATATGTTATTCATTTATCTTAACCAATGCTGATATTAGGTACACCTCCATCACTAGGAAAAAAAGAACGACATTTTGTCTAAATCTGAAAGAGAATTAATATTTTTGTATAGTGTCAAGTCTCGAACTCGGGTCCGTACGAACAGCTGCTTGAGCAATACACACCGATGCTCTCACGATCTTCGTTTTTCTAGTCGACCGCTAGGGTGCACAGCCATCGTCTGCTAATGACGCGATGGTCTTCAGTTATCTTTGTTTCCCTGTCACCTGTCAGGGGGACATCAACAGCGCTTGCGTTACCGATAGCGGCCACTAGGAGCACTGTTATCGACACAAATGACCGAATACCGACATACAACATGCGGATCACCCACCCATGCATGCAGTGCTCGCTGCAAGTAGCATCAAAAATGCCAGATGCACTTCGTTTCGAACCAACTGGCAATGAGGGCTGCAGCTCGACGGTTCCGATAGCACAGGAGGACTACAGTGATTTGGTTCGACTGTGAGGGATAAAGTTCGCAATAAACAGCATCAGCCTAACACGTGGATTGGGGGAACCTCGTGCAACATATAAAACCATATCGTACATAAAAAAATTAAGTCATATAATAATAAATAATAAAGGTTCGACATAGATGCAAGTGCACTGCGAGCACTATGTCGTATCGAATCTCTACTAAAAAAAATATCTGATAGTTCCAGAGTCGTAATAGCGATATCAGTGTTGCTATTGCGACGAAAACTCTAGTAAAAAGCTGGAATTTCCGTCAACAGGGAAATAAACTCATGTTTACAAGGACCAACTTAAAAAAAAAATTCTACAATATGACATAAAATACATTATTTACTAGCGGTGATAATTTTAAGATGCATTACACGACTTGTAAATGCTGTGTTCCTTTGCTTGCCACTAAACATCATTCATTTACACCAGTGTTCATCCAAGAGACGACATCACTGCTACATATTGATTATTAGATATAAAAAATGCAAAGGAAAATAGTTATAAACACCTACCAACTAATGCATATTGTGTAAGCAACGAACGCTGTACATTATGTTAGACCAAAAACATTACATTGGCGAAGTAATGATGCCAGCAGATATAAAAAATGAAAATAGTTATAAACACCTACCAATCAAAACATATTAGAGAGCCTTGCGTAGCTAATCAGAGACGAGATCCTTTCGAGAGCCTCACGTAGCCAATCAGAGAAGAGAGCCTCGTGTACCTGCTTGCACATTCCGGCTGACGTTACACAATTTTCAGCCGGCTCCATCCGGATTGTGCAAACCATATGAATTGTGCATAAGATCCAAAGTTTTGGAAAATTTTGAAAGAAATGTTGAGGAAAATTCGGGAAATTTTGACGTTTTGAGTGAAAAAAGGGAAATTTCGAAGGGAAAAAGGGAGGAAAATCGCGTCCCTCGTCCCCCCACAAATGCCGGTGCCCCAGAATCGACAATTTACTACTACTACTACCACTTGAAGTAATAACTTATAATGGAACAACAAACTAAGTGAAATGTTATCAGTGATTTTCATAGAGAGAATGGCACATACAACTCAGTAACATTGCTGCATAAACATGGAGTTTGTAAATTTGTAAATATTATTATAAATGTACAAACAATGACTGTAAATGAGAGTAAAAATAGAAGTGTGAATTTACAAAAAGAAGACTAAAACGTAGACATAGCAGTAAAATTTAATTTACTGGAATTACAGCTAAAATTAATTAACTTGTGCAGTGATTAGTAATTTTTTATGCGTAAAGCGGTTTTTGATGTTTTGAGGTTACTTGCCAGAACGAAGAAAACTTATATTGGCACACACTTCAATTGAAGCAAAGGTAATTCGCATTTGCATTCCTTTGACACACTTTAATTAATCATGTTCAGAATGAAGTGAGATTGTACAGGATGAGTATAAAAGAAAACCCCAACTTTTAAGGTCTATAATATCAAAACTAAACAACCTACAACCTTGATTGACCAATCAAATGAACCGTGGAACCGTGAAGTTTGTTTACCATACATTCTTAATTGTTCAATGTGACCACCACGAGCGGCCCGAACGACATCTACGCATAATCGTACTCGTTCCACGCTCTTGTCAGCATGTCCGGTGTTACGGTTTGGATGGTGTTCGTAACTCTCGGTTTAAGGTGGTGATGGCGTAGCGAGCTCGCACTCGACACGTCACTGTGGAGGGGATGGTCTGATGTTTCCTTTATGGTGCGCCACCCCATTGGTAACTAGCGGTTCGCGGATACCTGAACGAGACGTTGCTGCAACGCTGGATTGGTCGAGGAGCAGCTGGTAACCAGGCTCTTCATCGCTGTTCCCCAAGAAGCCCGGATCGTACCCCGTGCGATTTTTTCTATGGGGGTACATAAAGGATCAAGTGTTTCGTACACCATTGCCGGCTAAACATTTACGACCTCAAAACGAGAATTACCGACGCCATCCAAACCGTAACACCGAACATGCTGACAATAGTGTGGAACGAGTTTGATTATCGCGTAGATGTCGTTCGGGCCGTTCATGGTCGTCACATTGAACATTTATGAATGCACGGTAAACAAATTTCACGGTTCCATGGTTCATTTGATTGGTCAATCAAGACTGTTGGTTGTTTGAAGTTCATTAACTATCGAAACCAAAGTTGGGGTATTCTTTTATACTCATTCTGTATAATGCACAATAGATACAATTTACAAATATACCTTTTTTGTTTTTTCATACGTCCGTGTACACAACAGAGTTGAAAATAACACAATGGGACAGCGTGAACCCTATAGCTATTCATTAAGAGTATCTTTAATAAAAAAACACAATTTTATTTCGTCCACCACATAACTTTGTTTTGACTTCCAAAACAGCAAATAGCATTTTTTTCCCCCGATTTGGAGACTATTTTATTCTAGGAAGGAAGTATTCAACCCAGATAACTTTGATGTTGCACATTGTTTTACATGCAGACACTCAGCACACACGGATAGCAGATTTCTAAATGCAACTTCGGTGAAGCAGGGTGGGTATAAATTAGGGCAAAACAGATGGCCGCCATCTTGAAAATACACCATGTATTTTATTATATAAATTTATAGTATAATTGTATCTTATGTAAGCTTTTAAATGACACTAAAAACTCTACAATAGATGACTTATTAAAAAAGTTACTGCTAGTAGCGTTAACCTCCGAAATCTGTGAAATTTGCTTGCAGTGTATGGAAAATGGCTGTCATCATGCACTTGTTGTAGGTAAAAATATAAATTGTATTTCTTTTGCCTTGAGGATAGGGTAACATAGGAAACTTTTTTTATAAAAAAAAAAGTGCAGCTTCAATGTTTTTTTTTTTAATTTGATAATTTCTTTTTGAATGACCCGTGTATTTTTTCTTACTCCTGGCCAATATTTCATCCATGAAAGAAAAAAAACTTAATTCTGTACTATCAGAAATAATAGTACAGTAATTCCTCGCATATTAAAAGATTGCATGTATAGGATTTTTTTGACCATTCGTTGATGTAAAAATTCTCACTGTCTTCGTCGGTCCGCATACGAGCTTATAAAAAGGAAACTTCTTCTATTCCGAGGCGTAAATGGCTTTCAAAGGGAATGGCTGAAGAACGGAGTGCAGTGTTTAGAAAGGAGGGCCCTGCAGCAGCGTGTAAGTAGGCTAATGACTCCCCTTGTTTGAAGTTGCGTAGAAAGTTAGATGAGATTGGTGAAATGATGTCTTCTCTCTGAGAAAACCTAATGGCCGACCTTGGAGCTACGATTCCCTCTTTCTCGTTCCATGTGGCGTTGCATTGTAGTTGGAAGTAAATATTTAGGTAACAGTTCATTAAAATTTTTAATCTCGGAAGTGTGTTCTCACGCGATGGCCAAATGGCGTTAGACGTGCGTACAGGTTCTGTCACGTGGCGTATTTTTACAAGGCGCCTGGGGCGTAACAGAGTTCGCGAGGGATGGTCTCAATAAAATTAAAATAACTAAATGTAATTCTTTGATTTATTCACAATGCTATAAAAATATACACAGCAATTATATACAAAATTAAACTGTTTCTCTCTACTATCTCACTTATCGTATCAGTGAGCGCAAAATGTAATGCCAGTCTCATTGTACTAGCTACAGTCACTTAATCTCATTTATTATTTGCACATATGCGATCAAAACGTCTATTGCCAAAATTCCAAATATGTGCCATCCACGCACAAAGTGTGTGTGTCGAGGTCTTGAGAGCCGATGAGGGCAAAGTGAGGTGAGTATGAAGCAGCACTAGAATACAAGGGCGGGCGCTGACCAGTGGCATCGTCCGGCATATCGAACCCGGTCCGCCTAGGTGGGAAGCGAGTAGTCTGAACCACTACATCACCGTGGCCCACACACGAGTCCGGCTCTCCCGCAGTCCATACTCCCCATCACTCTTTCTCTCCATTCTCCCGATGCTCGCTGCGTGGTCGCTCGTTCTGATGTCCGTACACGACTCCAGACTCCCTACACAGAGGCACACCGCGGCTTATATAGCCCAGCCGGCCTGACCCAGAAGCTTCTTCGCACCCCGAGTCGCGCTGAGGGAAGGGGAGCTCGTGCAGCGACCATCCCGCGACATTGAATCTTGCAAGGATGGAAGTGGCACGAGTTCAGGTAGCCTTATCGCGGCACGTGTCATGTGGCGATCTGTATGCAACTCTTGGCCCTGTTCTCCTATTACCGGTGATGCACTTGCACACTGCTCTTCGTACGCCCGAGGGGGAGGGGTAAGGGAAAAGACGCGGAGCTGCTTCCATAATTCGTAATATTTAATTTATAATTTATATTAATAACAACAGTGAGGAAGTTGGTGGGTTGGTAATACCTAGTAAGAAATTATTATTATGCAAAATATTATTACACTAAGTGCGCACGAGTGCGGTGCGTTGTCCCTTAGGTGTAATTCTCTCTACTCGGTTAAGCTTTGTTTGCACGAGGCGGAGTAATAAGCTGAAAGTAGAACTTTTGCAGGACTTCAGGAAATTTGGAAGTAACCGTGAATGGACTGTAACAGTAAATTGTAATACACTATAAGAACCGCCCTCTACAGGCTGTTGACTATTGCGTTTTGGAAGCCCAACTTTGGATTAACTTTCTTAGTCCATTTTCTTATCCTTCTGCAGTACATAACATTAAGGGACCCCCCTAGTTATCATACAGTTATCAGAGTTATTTTCGCGTTGTCGTCTGCTCACATTTTTAATTGTATATAACTTTCTCCCGGAAATGAGGACGAAAGAGTAATAGAAGTTAGGCTAGGATTATTATTTTGTTTTTTCATTTGTAAATGTTGTGGGGACTTTACATTGACGCAGTTCATTAGTTTTCTGAGGTGTAAAAATGCTTGCATGAAAGACAGAATGTTCACCATTAAGTTTGTAATTTTAGTACTTCATGAAACACTATTTAATTTCCTAAGCAGATCAAATTTTTTACAAAGGATTTATTTCTATATGCACGAAAAAGCATATTTAAATCTGTCAGACATTTTGTTCTGGAGGTCATGGCGATGATCTAGTTGTTTTCAAAGTTTGTATTAATCACGAACGCAATATTTTTGCAACCTGTTTAGTAACATGAAGGTTAAGACATAAATATACCTGTACAACTGTAATTGTCAGAGTTTCAAATCTGTAAAGCAACAATATGTATCCGCGATATTTTTATTCAGCACACAAAGGTTATGTGCTTACGTGAAGTATGCCATTCAAAAAGACTCACGTTTTACGTAGACGTGAAAGCGTAGCGCAATGCGTGTTAGGCTGGGTTCCCAATAAAGAATTATGCCTTAAGAATTACGCAGTAACCGTGGTTCTCGCACACGGAACTATGACTTCAGGATTTACTGTTCACAATTCACCTGGTAATTCTTAATTATCAGCCAATGAAAATTTGCGGCACGCCTGCCCTGCTTACTTTTGTTCCTTACATGACCTCGTCAAACAATCATATTTAAGCATGTCATACTTCAAAGCAGTCATTTTCTAGCAGAGAAGCTTATTTTTGTGAACAAATATAGTCTTAAACATATGCACACACACGCCTTTTTAATATTTGTCATACTTACATTAGTATAAATAACAGTCTTCCGCCAACAACACTCGGTGCTCTGTTCTGATAGGTCGTCGCCTCAAGAGTTTCATTTACGATATAAAATGTAATTATTTATTTTAACGGTCAAGCGTTTCGCCTGGCTGGCGCTTGAACTGCGTCGTGCAGTGTTTGAAATACGCCCTCAGTATGTTCACCTACGGAAATACATCATACCCCATACGAGGACGGAATGGTACTTCAAGTTCCTTGCATATTGTAAATATTATCTGGGAGCTCTACAATATAGTCAAAAACGACTTTTCCAGACTGCAGTATCTTAAAACACACTAGCCGGACACAAGTCAAACTGCGATAGGAATCTGCATTGAACTTTGCTACAGACTTATTAATAAAATGATAGGTTCACCGCTGAAAGTCCCATAAGTACACGCAGCACTACGAGAACACTGCGCGCCAGTTCAAAGACCTGCGCGTAGCGGCGATGGCGCTCTTGTAGCACGTGCCAGTGTGACCCTTATAGCTCCCGCGCTTCTCGGCCGAAAAAAGGTGAAAAACGATGCAGGCAGTCTGCTAGGTTCCATTGGAAACAAATACACAGGATAAACACACTTTCAGTTGTTGTGTACACGTCATAGTGCATAATTAAACTCTAATTCGTTTTCTAATAGCGAACCCAGCTTGACGTATGTCGTGAAGTGTTGGTGAGCCCGACACGTGCCACAGCCACGTGGTCGTGCGAGGTAGAGAGCGGCGGCGGGCAGCGCGCACCAGGAAGCAGCTCCTCGTTATCTGCGGCTCGAGAGCGCGACTGTGACCACCAGCCAGCCTGCTCGTATTGTTCCTACCTACCTGCCTATATGCTGTTCATGGTTAAGTCAGCACTTCCGAGTTCCTAGTTACTTTTTCCTTTCAGCCATTTTATAACATTTAACGGTTATTTAAAATAAATATTGCCACCTATGTAATAAATACAGTGTGTACATTCCACCATGCTCTGAAGTTTATGTCCAAGACTAAAATAAAATATGCTCATTGACTATTATTCAAAATGGGATTGCTTTCAAAAGTGCTCACTTGACCGTGAGCTGCCTACCTACCATTCGCGGTTTCTTCACACTATTCGAATCAAATTTTTGAAAAACACTCTATATATGACGTGCCTGGTTGTTTACTAAATATGACGTGAACAAGCGTTTTATACTTTTGTTTAACATAAAAGTACTTCATTTTTGGTTAAATGGGACTTTTATATTTGATCCGTAAATTGTAATATGAATAAAACCAGTGAGAAAATGTGTGTTGGTAATGCAGAGTAAGAAATAGCTCATAGGTAAAATATTATTGAAGTGAGTGCGCACGAATGCGGTGCGTTGTCCCTTTGGTGTAATTTTCTAAACTGGGTAAAATTTTGTTTGCACGAGGCGAAGGAATAGCTTGAAAGTAGAACTTTAGCAGGGCTTTAAGAAATGCTGGAAGTATCCATAAATTGACTATACCTGCACACCTTCCTACCTCAGCCTGCCGTGCGCAACAATATTGTATTAATTCGTAATTTTCTTTTTTTGTAAAATGTAAATTGTAATGCTAAATTTTAGAAAGAAAATATTGGCAAGCTTTCTTAACGTACCCGTATTCCTGACGAAATGTTACGTAGAGTTACGTCCAACTTTTCTGAAGTCCTACTCAAGTTCCGCTTTCAAGCTATTCCTTCGCCTCGTGCAAACAAAGTCTACAGAATTACACCAAAGGCATGACGCACCACATTCGTGCAGACTCAGTTCAGTAGCATATTGCATGAGAACTAATTCTTATTTGGCATTACCAGCGTACCTATTTTCTCCCAGTTTTTATTCATATTAATTAGAAATGAATTATAATTCATTGGTAAAATACAGGTAGAACTTCAATTTCAACCAAAAATAATATAATTTAATGTTAAAGCATAAAAGTCTGTGATAATGACATTTAGGAAACAGCCAATCGCGTCATAGATAGGACGACTTTGAAAGGTTTGATTGAAAAGTTGTGAAGAAACCGCGAGTAGGCTGTAGAATACTTTTAGTCCGAAATGCTTATCTTTAAAACAGATGAAGGGGAAAGGAGTTTCCCTAACATTGACCCCGTATATCCTGTGTGCGGGTTTGGCGTGCAGTGCAGTTTGGTGGCTCTCGCCGTAGTTTTAGTTGCAGAACAAATATTTTAAAACTCTGGTCAGATCATAGGGCATGTCTTTACAAAACAATTTTAAGTCAACTGCGTTTTACCCATGTCGAATTAGTTGCATCGATAACCGCAATAAATGTTAACTCATCATTTCTCCTTTTTTCTGTCAGATGTGAGAAAATACAACATGAAAAAAGTCCATTTTGGTTTCAGAAATTTTGTAAAGTAGTTCTGTATATAATGTTTGAATCGTAATATAAAAGCTTCACAAAATATTATAAAAATGTGTAAATAAGCACACGATAGCAAGGATATCCTCACCTTAACAGTTGGTAGTGATTTTTTTATTTTTCTTTTGCGTGGTTACTCGTGTTTCGGTTTATAAATATTCTGGGAATACAACATTGTGCCAGAAGAGGTAAAAATATATTACCTACACGTGCATGGCTTTTTTTTACCATATTAAGTGTCATCAAAGGAAAAAAAATCATGAAAGTTGTTTTTAAAAATCTAATTTTTATAGCTTGGCTGCGCAGAGAGAAGTACAACCATATGGGCGTAGTTGAATCTGTAGGCTTGCATTACGTGTAATAAATGCCCACTTTAACAAGTCTAATTAGCATAATACAGCGCTGTGACGGGAACGTTGCTCGCCTTGCGCGTAGGGGCGATGAGGCACTAGGTGTGCGTGTTATTGTCGCCTGTATCGCTCCCTAGCTTATCTGCCTTGACAGCTTAACAAATACTCCGTGCTCGTGTAGTCTTAAGCACGTGGCGTACTTTCGAAAACAAATAAAACAAACCGTAGACATTTTAAAATTATATCTTTTACGTACACATCTCAAAATTGAACATAGTTTAATACTTCGAAATAAAACTTAAAATAATTGTGTTATAAGAATGGCATGAAGAGCATTTCTGAAATTTGTTACGCAGATCTCTCGTGTTTAGATTTTAACTTTTGAGGTAAAATTCAAAGTCACTGCAGGTGAGCCAAATGTAGGAATCAAAGAAACTGCAACACGCTGCTCCAGTGACTTACACGCACACACAAGCGGAAACCAAACTTCGTGTTAAAATAAATGTTTGGAATTTCTACGAATAAATATATTTAGTTAAATTTTTCACATTTATCCTAAAAAACATAACTGTTGTTTTTCGTATGATTAATTACTTTCATCAATTTATCATCCACATTTAGTCACGAAGTCATAAAATATCCTCAAAATGGAAGAAAAACTAAGGCCCTTGGACATCCTTAACGTGTAAACATGCCGAATACCGAAGATCGAGTGGAAGAGCATTGTGGTTGCTCTTATCAAACCCGGAAAGAAGGCCATCAATATAAGATAACTCACGGCCAGACGTTTTTCTACGTCATTTGTATGAACTAATTGAGAGAATGATACGAAGCCGAGGCGTATTGGTAATTGCCTCGGGCCATCTTAGAGGACGGGCAAAAAACCCACGCTAACCGGATGACAGGCGTGGCATTTTGTTTCTCCGATATCCCATGGTGCGGTTTACGTCAGATCTTTGTATTTAAAGCTGCATCACCTCTCCGAGGACTTGAAGCTAAGAATATTCATTGCTACCATTACAGAGCCGTCGGTTGTGTGTTCATTCTCAGGGACGGTGCAGTTGTTAGAGCGCGCCAGTGTTCAGCCAGTACTGCAGTTTGTGTGCTGACGACTTGACACCACACACGAGTACACACTGGAGAACATATGACAGCTGCAGCTGCCCTTGCCAATGCGATGAGATATTACGTGAACCAGCTCAGATCTAACGTCGGAAAGGCAAAGAAAACAAGTTATCGCAAACTTAAAATAGTGTAGTCAAGAGTCGAACTCTCACACTTGCACACCGAAGTGTCTAGAAGTAAAATTTCACATAACTCTTATATTGAATGACACTGTAAAATGAACACCACCAGTTATAACCTGCTTCGTAAATTGGTGGGATCACCAGAATTTCAGCATACCACAAAGATCTTTGATTAAATTTACATTGAAATCGCTTATCATCAGTGTTTATGTATCGCTTTAGCATTTTCTCAAACATCGTTGTTGACTGGTAGAAAGGGCTGAGTTGAGAGATTTGGGTGGCTCTTAACAACGAGGTCTTGAGAGCGATGAGGGTGAAATGAAGTGAGAACGGAGCAGCGCCGGAATGTAAGGTCGGGGGAAACGGGAGATCCCCGAGAAAACCCGCCGACCAGCGGCATCGTCCGGCACGATTTCCTCTTGCTAAAATCCGAGAGTGGCCCGGCCGGGGATTGAACCGGGTTCGTCTTGGTGGGTGGTAGAAAGGGAATAGCTGTTTGTTCCAAATATGGAATAATACATTTTTCAAATAATTTGTAGAATCAAGAACATGCAATGCATGTTAATTTCAGTAACGGGATTTTTGTTTTTTGTTTATAGGATGTAGTAACCGAAAATGCATTTTGTGCTGTTTTTTTTTAAATTTCGTCTCTTAATGTTTTATTTAACTGAGTGTTGATGCATGCATATTAGCTGTGCACAGCATTTTATGTAATTGTAGTAGTTTATTTAGTGTGTTCAACACATAGCCGGCTTTTGTGCACAAATGTTGGTTATTGACGGTGAAAGAGCCATGCCACATGTCACGCAGTTAGCTGCAGCCAATTTCTTAGCTCTGGAATCACATCCAAGTCATAGTATATTCGTGGCCCTCAGACCACCTGTGTTGCCTGCTTAGCTTCACAGATGTGTAAGCACAGTAGCTATCACTGCATTGAGCTGTGTGATACTGCGCTGCGTCATACCGGTCACAGTACTGTATCTGTTAAACATCACAGATGCGATAAGGTGTTAACTGTTCGTATTTTAGGGATGTTGCAGTGTTTGCGATATAAGAAGCTGCAATTTTGAAATGTTTTTATACTATCGATCTTTCCAAAATTTTCACATTCGATGTGTGTACTGTTATCAACAGGATCTGTGGTGTAGATATTTGCATTATCGAGGGACATGTGCAATGTCAGATTTGTGACATCAACTTAAACTGTATTTGAACGATATTGGAACGTTCATAAAGTATTTTATGGTAATATGGCAGAAATTTTGGCAAAAAATTCTGTAATAACCCATTTCTTTCGACCACTTAATATCTGAGAGTACGGAAAAAATGTGCCAGTAAGATTTACACCTGTCATCAGCTGTTATAATTGTTTTTAACAATCACTCAGACTCGATATCCGTGTACCAAGACTTTGAATATAATTAATCAACAAGTGTTAATTGCAAGTCATCTTTTCAAAAGCGATAGTTTCGAGTATGTTAGTTTGATAAACTTAATATTTAATATCTTCAAATTATTTTTTATTTCCTTATGAATAAAAATCATATCTGGCGAAATACCGAAACACAGTGCTAACACAAAACTGTAGAATTTTCTGGGAGTGGAGTGGGCGAGAATGTGAGAGGCCCCATGGAGTGGGCGAGAATGTGAGAGGCCCCATGGAGTGGGCGAGAATGTGAGAGGCCCCATGGAGTGGGCGAGAATGTGAGATGTTCCATGGAGTGGGCGAGAATGTGAGATGTTCCATGGAGTGGGCGAGAATGTGAGATGTTCCGTGCAGCGGGTGGGAATGTGAAACGCCCCGTGGAGTGGGTGAAAATGTAAGATGCGCGGGTGATGAGATGCCCCGTGTAGGGGTGAGGGTGGGAGACTCCCATGGTGGAGGGAGTGAAAATAAGATAAGCAAATAGCATTGCAACACCCCGCCACTTATTTTAAATGTTTCTACATAGGGCGCATATACTTAACGTGCAGTTAATTTTAAGTTTTATACATTTATGTATGTATATATATAATTCAGGTTACGAAAGTAAATGAAAAAAAAAAAAAAGGTTCTCATTTTACAATTATAAAAATATATTTAAGTGGAAACATGGATAATGTAAAAGCTGGAGTGGATATAGAGTGGCAGGAGGAGTGTGGTCTCGCGGTGTAGGTCAGGGAGGGACAGAGTGCGTGTGCAGGCGGTGGGCGCACCTGCGCCAAGTGCATTTAGCAGTCGCCACTATCTTCCTCGCACACAGCGCGGCAGCCTAGCAGGCAGCGGCCGGCGCTAACCAGGCCAGGGAACANTCCTTGCTGTATTACCCGCGCACGCGCTCCACGCACCTCTCAGGTCAGCCTTTCAATAAAGCCTCGCCCTCGGACGTGTAGAGCTGCGCGTTGCGTTGTCGCCGCCTGCAACCACGGTCAAGGCGGTAGTTGCTATTCTATCTTGGCATCTGGTTTAACAAATCTTCATCAAAATTTATAACAAGATATTGTAAGTCAAAGCTTGACACCACATTAGAGGACTGCTTAGCAAATATTTTGAAGTTTGTATGATTTCAGTTATATCCGCATTTTCCCAAGTGGGACTAGAATTATTAAATAATAAGATAACATTTAATTACGGTTACAGAAGTAAAACGAATTATGTAAGAAAAAAAAACACGGATCTGCGCCGTGATAAGCTTAGTTTTTTAATATTTACTCCGGAAATGAAGTAATGAGTAATATACGCAACTCCGCGATGGCGGGGACACTGGTTCCTGAACATGACGGGCGAGTGAAGCGAGCAGCACGCGAGTCGTCTCTGCCGTCCAGGAGACTGGAGCAGGATGCTGCGAGGGTGGACAACCCACACCACGGCAGTGTCCGCCCACAGCGAGCAGCACGCGAGTCGTCTCTGCCGTCCAGGAGACTGGAGCAGGATGCTGCGAGGGTGGACAACCCACACCACGGCAGTGTCCGCCCACAGCGAGCAGCACGCGAGTCGTCTCTGCCGTCCAGGAGACTGGAGCAGGATGCTGCGAGGGTGGACAACCCACACCACGGCAGTGTCCGCCCACAGCGAGCAGCACGCGAGTCGTCTCTGCCGTCCAGGAGACTGGAGCAGGATGCTGCGAGGGTGGACAACCCACACCACGGCAGTGTCCGCCCACAGCGAGCAGCACGCGAGTCGTCTCTGCCGTCCAGGAGACTGGAGCAGGATGCTGCGAGGGTGGACAACCCACACCACGGCAGTGTCCGCCCACAGCGAGCAGCACGCGAGTCGTCTCTGCCGTCCAGGAGACTGGAGCAGGATGCTGCGAGGGTGGACAACCCACACCACGGCAGTGTCCGCCCACAGCGAGCAGCACGCGAGTCGTCTCTGCCGTCCAGGAGACTGGAGCAGGATGCTGCGAGGGTGGACAACCCACACCACGGCAGTGTCCGCCCACAGCGAGCAGCACGCGAGTCGTCTCTGCCGTCCAGGAGACTGGAGCAGGATGCTGCGAGGGTGGACAACCCACACCACGGCAGTGTCCGCCCACAGCGAGCAGCACGCGAGTCGTCTCTGCCGTCCAGGAGACTGGAGCAGGATGCTGCGAGGGTGGACAACCCACACCACGGCAGTGTCCGCCCACAGCGAGCAGCACGCGAGTCGTCTCTGCCGTCCAGGAGACTGGAGCAGGATGCTGCGAGGGTGGACAACCCACACCACGGCAGTGTCCGCCCACAGCGAGCAGCACGCGAGTCGTCTCTGCCGTCCAGGAGACTGGAGCAGGATGCTGCGAGGGTGGACAACCCACACCACGGCAGTGTCCGCCCACAGCGAGCAGCACGCGAGTCGTCTCTGCCGTCCAGGAGACTGGAGCAGGATGCTGCGAGGGTGGACAACCCACACCACGGCAGTGTCCGCCCACAGCGAGCAGCACGCGAGTCGTCTCTGCCGTCCAGGAGACTGGAGCAGGATGCTGCGAGGGTGGACAACCCACACCACGGCAGTGTCCGCCCACAGCGAGCAGCACGCGAGTCGTCTCTGCCGTCCAGGAGACTGGAGCAGGATGCTGCGAGGGTGGACAACCCACACCACGGCAGTGTCCGCCCACAGCGAGCAGCACGCGAGTCGTCTCTGCCGTCCAGGAGACTGGAGCAGGATGCTGCGAGGGTGGACAACCCACACCACGGCAGTGTCCGCCCACAGCGAGCAGCACGCGAGTCGTCTCTGCCGTCCAGGAGACTGGAGCAGGATGCTGCGAGGGTGGACAACCCACACCACGGCAGTGTCCGCCCACAGCGAGCAGCACGCGAGTCGTCTCTGCCGTCCAGGAGACTGGAGCAGGATGCTGTGAGGGTGGACAACCCACACCACGGCAGTGTCCGCCCACAGCGAGCAGCACGCGAGTCGTCTCTGCCGTCCAGGAGACTGGAGCAGGATGCTGCGAGGGTGGACAACCCACACCACGGCAGTGTCCGCCCTCGCCCGTGAACACTGTCATGTTTTCGCATTTAAGTATATTCATTAATTGAACAACCAAATTCGAAGACGAAACACGATCATCAAATTTTTCCATTAAACAAATTGGATAAAATAATATTGAATGTATTTGAAAATGTGTCGCTTTTTTCAAATTTTTTCTAAGAGGATCTAGTCTGTATTTTCAATTAAAAATTATTTTCAAAACGTGATACTGCGATTGTGTTTCCGTGTAGGACCTGTGTAATGAATGTAGCGATTTATTTTCACTTCTCTACTAAACTTAAATTTTATTTATCAGGGATATTTCCTGCAAAATGAAATTTCATGCATCTGAGTTCTTAATGTTGTTATGAATTTTACGTATAATTTAATTATCTTCATGATCTTATTTTGTTTCCATCGATTCGTCATTTTTTAAATTTATTTATGTGGGAAACGGCCATTTTTGTCATGTATGAGATCAATAAATACTTAACTAAATGCGAACGCAGTATCAAAACAACTTTTTGATAATGCGTATATAAAGATTTTGAATTACAATTATCATCATTGTTAATATTTAATTTTTGATATTTAATTATTTTTTTTAATTATTTAATGAACGTATTTATGCTAAAACAAGTGTTAAATACCAAATATATTAAATATATCAATTTATAATAAATATCACAAAATCATTCAATAATTTCAGAATCTAGAAAAATGCTTAAACTGTAAGTGGTGCATCAACAGTACTGTTGTCGACTAATTGGATAAAATGCAATGTTTACGTTGCTGGATACTGAAATTGGTTTCATATAATGTATGGTAAGAAGTGGTGTAGTAATGCCTACGATTTGAGCATCTTCCAATAGTCGGTTGCTCTATGCGTTAGGATACTTATTAGACGTTAGATTGACGTGACCTTACAGAAGTATCACATGGGACAAAGAGGATAAATTGTGGCGACACAAATAGGCCTACCGTGACCACATATGAAAACAGAGTTTGCTAAAAGTAAATAACATTAATATCCACTTGGCCTTAATTGACTGTTTGTTTCTTTTTCTTTTTTACGGAGTCTAAAAGTATGTCGAATTAAAAAATACAGGAATTTTTGTCTAAAGATGCCTTTTGGTCTTATATTGAAAAAAAAAAAACATAATATTTTGTTTTTGGTTTTTAGTCTTTTAGCCAGGTGTCAGGAACGAAATACAGGAAATAAGCAATACTGAAAGTAGTGGGGAAAAACAGAAAAAACATGTTAATGGATCATAGCGTAGACAATACACACAAGTTACTGTTTCGTTTGAACAGGTGAATCCATTCTAAATGTGTGAGAGGAAGGGATCAAAAGCCATTAACACAATCACGTAGTTTGATATGTTCCGTCGGCCAACCAAGAAAAAAAAACTAAATGTGGTTTCACTGCCTTGTATTTCGGTACATTCAGCCTAAATACGGTGTAGTTAGTTTTATGACTGTGTTCTAATACTACTATACTCCGTTCGAGCTCTTGTCCCGAACCGCAGTGCTGTCATGAGGAGCAGACTTCCACGCACCACGGCGTGTACTTGTGAAGGCCGTAAAACCCGCAGAGTGCGGGGACTGCTGCGGCAACAAGAACTTAATCGCAGGCCGATGAAAATCAATTGTGAAGCGATTACTCATCATTGACCCAATTACATCGTTCTGTTCGTACGCCACCAGGACGTCTAAGGCCGCGAGTATAGCTTATTATATATTGTATTAAACGACTGTCACTGAAGTAGGTGAATTTTCCTTTTTGATACAATCATTAAGTGAGGCGAATGGTATCGAAAGGAGCAAACTCCAATTTTGGTCGAAATTGAGATACTGACACTACTAGCCCTCTACGAAACTACGTCGTGTGTGTATTTAGAAGAGAACAAAATCCCATCGTTTCAGTGCATGGAAGTAATATGTTGGTTTCAAACAGAACAATCTCCACCATATGTTGGAATCAAGTGGGACAATCTTCACAACTACCAATCAGCCGTTTCCANCTTATTATATATTGTATTAAACGACTGTCACTGAAGTAGGTGAATTTTCCTTTTTGATACAATCATTAAGTGAGGCTAATGGTATCGAAAGGAGCAAACTCCAATTTTGGTCGAAATTGAGATACTGACACTACTAGCCCTCTACGAAACTACGTCGTGTGTGTATTTAGAAGAGAACAAAATCCCATCGTTTCAGTGCATGGAAGTAATATGTTGGCNTTAGAAGAGAACAAAATCCCATCGTTTCAGTGCATGGAAGTAATATGTTGGCTTCAAACAGAACAATCTCCACCATATGTTGGAATCAAGTGGGACAATCTTCACAACTACCAATCAGCCGTTTCCATTCCGATTATGTGAGTGCTGCCACATCGTTTCAATGTAGTTTGAGATTTTCCAGCTCACGTGTGCAAAGTTATCAGTGTGTTAGTTATATTGGAGGTATTTTCAGTGTTTATAAACTGTGTTAAGGTGAACGAATGATTTATATGATCACAACAAGTGGTAACTTTCTTCGTGTTCTGTGATGGATACGATACCTCAAAATGTGACACCTGTGTCACCCACAAAAGCTATGAAACGGACCCAGGATCCAACGAAATGTAAATCAGAGGTAAATTTAATACTCAATCAGGAACTAAATATATATCAAGTAGACCTTCTGTTGGATAATGGACGTATATACTTTGATACGAATAGTATATCATTTAAGGTGGAAACCATAACCTCGTACTGCAATATATTAATTTTGCATTGGATCCATTTATTCAACTTTAAGGGGTGTTTTCACTTTACATAATAACTGTTAGAACTATTGTACCATATCACTTTGTAAAAGAGAACTAATTTCTTTATTTTTCCCTCGAACAGTTATGCCCCTAAGGAAATGCCTACACCACCCACGTGTAAAGAGAAACACATAATAAAAGCATTCAGATGTGGGACAGTATCGACGAATGACATAAAGGTGTTCCACGAACAGTATCACTGCAATAAAACGCACGATGCTCAAAATGCTTTCATTTGTGAGTATATTGACATTGTACCTGTCGAGTGGAGGAGGCAAAACATGAAAAAAAACATGCTCGGAAGCATTTCCAAACTAAATTTTATGTTGACAGTAAAAGTAAGAAGGTTCCTGTATGCCAGCAAGCTTTTCTAAACATCCTTCATGACTCCAGGAAGCATGTTGATACTACTGCTAAAAAAAGATGCACAAACAGGTGGGGGTGATAGGAAGACATTAAAATTCCGACCAAAAAAGGAAAGCATTGTAAAGTTTATATCTTCCTTAGTGTGTGTTGAATCCCACTATTGCCGTAACAAGTCAAGACAAAGAATGTAACTGCCTTCTGAATTAAGAGTATACAAACTGTTTGCCATCCTATCCTACTAATATTATAAATGTGAAAGTCTCTCTCTGTGTGTATGTTTGTTTGTTTGTTACCACTCAGCTCCATAACGGCTGAACGGATTTTGATGAAAATTGGTATGCAGGTACTGTATATCCTGGAATAGGACACAGGATACTTTTTATCCCGGAAAATTGTACGGTTCTTTTGGAATAACAACAAAACGTAATTATGCAACGGCTGGGAACGTGACCGAAATACTTCTTTCCTCTGGTGTCAGAGTTTATCAGGCCGCCCAAGGACCTCTATAATAGCTTAACGACTACTATCAATCAATAACAACAGGGACAGAATATTTAACGTGTCCTCCGAAGCCCGGAAGCGCTCAGATGCTATGCCACTAAACGGTCACCCATCCAAATGTGTGCCGCTGGGGACGTTGCTTAACTTTGGTGATCGATTAAGATCCCTCAGCCAAGCGCAAAAAGTAGTACCTAGGTACACTTATTTCTAAAGCTACAACTTGATGAAACGCACGTTTTGATTTTCATACATCGACGCTGGAAAGCGGAAATGTGGTAACTACGCTATAGTTGCACAGATACACTCAAAAAACAATACCCTACTTCTTGGCTATCGGGTAAAAAATTATTTCCTTCCTTTTGGGTTGCTGTAATCAGTGAAAAATCTAGGCCAACATAGTATAATTTTATAATTCTGTTTTCACATAAACAATTTATTTATTAGTGTATCACTGTAAAACTCAATTGAACCCGGGTGAAGCCGGGCTGGTTCGCTAGTGTATGATAAAATGGTTACGAATCCAGAATTAAAAACCACCAAGTCTTACTTCCGCATGGTTTCGAACATTTGTTTTAATCTTGGATTCAAGACCCCTAGTCAGGACTGTTCCCTCTGCATACAACTAGAGCAGCGTCTCAAGCAAGGGAAAGACCCCACAAAACGAAATTAAATCACGACAACGAAACTTATCCACAAATTAAAAAAGAAGGCATTTTACACTCTTATGAGAAGCTGGTGAAGAGACTCTTGTATTAAACTTTGACACGCAGAAAAATCAGACTTTACCCGGAGCTGCAGACAAGAGGTTTATTACTCCCGTAAACTTTACTTTTAGACCTTTGCTGTAGTTCAAAGTAATTCCAAGTGCGGACTTACCAAAGCCAACGTGCTTTGTTATTGCTGGACGGAGGACCAATATGGAAAGAGGTCTAATCACATTGCTTCAGCACTTTATGATAGGCTGATGAAAACTGACATGAGAACTTACAAAGCAGTGATACTCATCTGTGTCTCGTGCAGGGGAAAAAAAAAAAAGCATTAACTTCCTTGATATGTGTGGAAAATGGCTTCTGACTGCTTCACATAACATCGAATGCATTGGATTGGTGTTTCCTGTAAGATGCCATTCTTTAATTCCTCCAGATCGTCTCTTTGACAATATCGAGAAAGACATCAAGAATGAAAGAGATCGCTACACCAGCAGCTTACTTGGGCATGGTTTGGAAACATTGGAAGGGTCATTAATCTTGGAGAATACCGTCAAGTTTTCGATTGGAAAATCAGCACAGACGCTGCTCTGAAGTAACTTGGAGCACGGCACTTCAAGTTTGCTCCAAGCAAACGAATAATACTAACGCAGGATGTCAGAAAGTGCAATGTAAAAGTAATAGGGGGCACAGCATACCGTGTTGACACAATCAAGTCCGTGTTCATTACAAAGAAAAACTGCTCCGTGTCTGAAACAAAACGCATGAAAATATGTGCGAACATGTCCGGAACATATCAAAGGCTAAACTGAGAGACGTTGCGAAGCTTTTGTCGTCTCATTTGAGTGAAAACTGGAAAACACTTTCCGAGCTTCGTTACTATGTGGATGTGCTGCACAGAGCTGAAACTGAAGATGAAGGTGGCAAAAATTTGCAAGTTGATTTCTTGTGTGAAAAAGTTGATGATGATGAATCACTTTTGATGGTTTAATTCATTTTGGAGTTTCGTACAGTGTTCATTAGCTTTGGCACTGCAATCCAAATCAATTATTTTTGTGTGCATTCCGAAAATTACATTTCAATGTTTAATCTTGAACATTTTTAAGTAGATCAGACATTACAGGGAACTATTACAAAAGAGAAGTGTTATTTTTTGTGTAGAAAGTTCTTTTTGTTTGGTTGTACTGACTTTCTGAGAATAAAGTTTATTGTTAATTACTGAGTAGTACTATTGTTCTGATGTCGTCGTACCCTTTAAATAATTATTGCTTTCCACATATTAATATTGCGTGCCTACACCCTGTGGCGAGCAATACCATTAGCTTCCAGTATTTCGGTCTCAACAACACATTCTGAGGACACATTTACCACAGACCAGGAAGTCGGAGCAAGTGCTTGCCTACACACTGCAGTCATCAATCCTGACTTTATATATTTTTTTATAAACATACTAAATACTCTGATAGTTTTGCCATTTAGAGTACCCAAATGAGAATAAGTATTGAACATTTATTTTTCAATAACCTGTAAAAAGGTTCCTTTATACTTGTACATATCAATAATTGTCAGTAAACATGTTCTTTTACTTGTCTGTGTATGAATAAAAGGGTAACTGTATCTTAGAAATAAAACACACCAAGTAAGTTTACAAATCAAATTTATTTAAACATTTTATTATTACAAATATATATATTTTTAACACAATCTTGCATTCAAAATTTTCTTCAGTGATGGTATTATTCGGGGTGAAGTCCCACGTTGTCTGTTGTCCTCACCTTTACTGCAGACATGCACTTGGTCCCTTGCGCGAGGCCTAAAGCCACGCTCATGCATGCAGTTCTCCAGACGTTGGAGCCGGGGCTATGCAGCATACACTTGAAGAGGCGCTATGGAGATATGTGTTTCCTTTTATACATTTCAAATTAATTGATTTGAAATATCAGAATTTTTAAGTTTTTTAAACGTCTCGCCTTGCAAGAGCATATTACTTGGGTGGTTTACAACGTTGTTGACATGAAAACCACAACACCTAAAAAAAGAGAATCAAAGCGGTCACAGGAACGCACAGAAAGACTACAGCCAAAGGAGAAGAATAANGGGGGGGGGGGGAGTTAGGGATAACACATAAATGAAGAAAAGCAGGTGCTACACTACCACCAGTAACTGCAGTGCATATGTGACTGACATGAATACCATTTAACATTCACAACTCGGGATAAGTGTTGAAACCCCCCAGGAAATAGCTATAAACCCTAGGTATGAGGCTCGACATAGAGGACATCCTTTTATATGGAAAAAAATCGTGGAAGTGACACAGTAGTCACATCAGATAAAACTAAAACAATGCTCCAGGATATGTTGGCGACACACCTGACAAGATGATGCCGTGCACGGGCTACAGTCTGCCACCAGTAATCAGCAACACACCTGACAAGACGATGCCTTTTAAGGTCTGCAGTGTGCTGCTGGAAAAGTAATTTAAAAACAATAACATTCAACTATTAAAATTTAGACATTTCGATCAATTGTGAGAAAAATATAGATGTGGGAATGTAATGATCTCTACTTCAACATGACTCTGGAGAGGTATTTGCATTTCATGATGTTTATCTCAATTTAAAAAATAATTAAATTACTCTTTATAACCATAGGGTAGAGTATGCACACAGTCATCCATTAATTGCCTTTTATCATCCATCCAGGACAATTCTAGCTTATTACTGCGCTCGGTATATGCATACCTGATGATGGTGTGATCTGATTGTAGTTACATCAACTCTTATTTGTGTTTGTTGCAATAATACATTCTGGTAATCATTAAAAGTTAACTTATTTTTGGTGGTAGATTCCTGGATGCCTTTAGCCTTTTTGATAGTCTTACTGATGCATTTGTACTCATACAATTTAGCCCTCAGACCAACAAATGCATACATTTCATCCCCACCACACTCATCCATAAATTTGCCCACCACTTTCTTGTTAGTGGGCGAGTAGCATGGGTGAGTGAGGAGATAGGCACTCGTGTCAAATTCCATCTTGAATGCTGGGTATGAGTCTAAATCCTGGTGAAAGTCCATCGTCTCGATTTCGCAAATAAATTATTATAAATTTATTGTAATGCGTACATTTAAGGCGTTTCTTGGCCAGTATAATATATGTAGTAATAATAATGACTCACAATTCTTATGCATTCGGATTGGATGTGTAGGTAATGGAAAGCAAGACTCGCAGAAAACCAGTACAGATGCGTATACAACGAACTCTAGCTGTACACGTTAGAAAAATGCTGTCGCTGACTAGTAATATGCCAGAACGCCGTTCGCCAATCAGCGCCTGGTAACTTGTTCGCCAGCTGGCAGTCTAGCCAATAGGGAAACATTCGCAGCACGCGGTAGCCAATCTCGCACATGGACTGGAACAGAGCTTTGCGAAGCCAAGGTGAACGGGTTCGCTCACGTCAAAGGAACCACCACATTTCGTTTCTAGGCATCGCATGTAAATCAATAAATACATATTTGTAGTTTTTAAAAAATAAGTAAGGAAATTAATTGTTAAAATATT
The DNA here is from genome assembly GCA_002778355.1 of Clitarchus hookeri. Lineage (NCBI taxonomy): Eukaryota > Metazoa > Arthropoda > Insecta > Phasmatodea > Phasmatidae > Clitarchus > Clitarchus hookeri. The sequence continues at coordinate 466,359 of NQII01000924.1, read as the reverse complement.
TTATGCAGTATATGTTGTAATGAATTTGGTTATATCCGGGACGAGGATTTCATTTTAAAGTTAAATGTAGTAAAATATAAACACAATATAAGTACATGGCAAAGACTGTAAAATTTTTAATGGTGTCTAACGTAGTTTGTGATGACATACACGAATCAGTTCTGAAAACATGTGCTACTTACATAAATACTTTGAAAAGGTCTGCCAATTATAATTAGGTATAGTGAAATATAGCAGTCTGTTTTAGGTTGTGATTGTTGACTATAGTGTGAATTTGATGGTTCCATCTCAATAAGTGCCTAAATTATGGGTAACTATGCTTATAAAAGGGCGTAATGCATAATGGACCATATCACATTTGTTGGGCTTTGTATTGATCTGATATGGTATAAGTTAAACATTTTTCTATCTCCAAAAGTTGCTGAAAGACGACCAACTATGTCAAGTTGGTGGGGTTGAGCATACTATGCTTATAACATGACGAGGTTAGGCGGCAAATGTCCTGTATTCTCGAAACGAGTTGGTTATGTATACTGGCCATACTACTTAAAAAATATATAGCAGCGCAACTATGTGCCGAACATGGTCGAATAATAAGTGTTCATGTAGCCACATTAGTTTTAGTGAAGCTGCCTTATGTCGCTGGGTGGTATACAAGAAAGCCGCCGGCTCTGGTCATACCTGCGACAGTAAATTAGTCCTCCCTCCTATCGCACGGAACTGGCCAGCAGTAAACAGGTTCCTGCATGTACCCATTGCTCGTAACAAAATCTGGCTAAAGTTTTAACATCTTAAATTATGTCATGCCATCATATTCGTACCTCCTTTCAATATACACGTTAACTTTTATTTGGAAATACATGCACAACCAGCAGTTGTGACCTTATGTACTAATTAGTTTTGAAGAGTCAAGTCTGGAAATATAGCACGTACTTCAAATGCCTGCTTTGAAAAAATGCTTATTCCATATATATGTCTATAAAATTCGAAAATGGTGGTAGTAGTTTTGGTGGGCGGGAAATGATGGGCAACTAAGCTTATACGAGAGCTTAAGGCGTCCTTGACGATATTACCTTGATACTACACTCTAGCTGACACGAATGGTATTTTAGTGGTGGGAATCTAAGATGGCGCGGGACGAAGGCAAGATGGTGGGGTGATTGATCTGTGCGCGATTAGCATAAGTGCGATTAGTATATGTACAATTAGCATATATGTGTGCATGATTGGCATTGCTGTCCTTAGCATATGCGTACTTGACGTAGGTCGTAGAATATATGCTTGTAACAAGGTCTTGCATGAAGTTGCATGACAGGGCAATGAACTCGAACATTCTTCAGACAAGATGGATGGTGCTGACATGGAATGACAGTGTGTGAAGTGCTTGTAAATGATTGCACAATCCGGCTGGTATTTGCACAATTTCCGCCGTATTCCGCCGGATTGTGCAAGTGCCTGCCGCGTTGTGCAAAACCCATTTTTTTGCGGGAAATTTGAGGGAAATTTTAGGCGTTTTTGAGGGGAAAAAAAGGCTATTGGGGGGGGGAAGAGATTAAAGGAAAATTTTGAGGTCAAGGTCGGCGAATGGCTCCGAGCTCAGACTCCACTGCTCTGTGTCAGATCCCCATACTAATATATATATATATATATATATAATCTCCATCCCTCAATCGTTACCAACTTTACTGGGTGCATCTCACTCAGTGTGCCTGTTAAAATATGTGCAGGTAGGAGCAGTGGTTTTTTGCTAAGGTTGAATTCCGTAGTGCCCACTCTGTCGCGAGCAGCCTTTATACGATTTGCCCGCCGCACCGAGTGCACTGCAGCTTTACTGTGTTCGACCACAACTTGCGCCTTCGTATACGAACCTTTTTCGTGTGGTCGAGAGGTTGAAATCTGTAGGACGGACTGTCACAATTTCACAACAGTGTTGCGCCCGTGTAAACGCGCCTTTGGATGACTTAGCGTAACCGTAAGCGATGCGCAAGGAATCCCTTCTGTGCCAATACTTCTTCGTTATTCAGAAAGTGGCTTTGTTTGTTATTATGTATTTATTTATGTACGGGAAATTTGCACAGCAGCGTGTTTTCATGATGTGTAAGTTGGCAATCACAGGATTTGTTTGCTGATATACAAAACTTTCTTCACAACCAGCCTTTACAATGTGAGTGTGCCAATACTTTTTGGGGTGTATGTGCATGCGCAACGGCACGCCGATGTGGGTAGGAGCGAATCCAGCTGTTTGGCACCCCAAGGCAGAAAATATTGAACCTCATTTCACAGATGAGCGAGCACGAACAAGAATGAGTGCGTGATTTACGGCGGGCTGTCTTAGTGGCAGGTGGAGCAGTGTTGTTACTGTCCAGTTGAAAGAAAAACTGCGATTGTAGAGCATCCTGTCGTTAACAGCTACGCTTTGCTATTAGCTGATCGGAGAGGATGTCGTGAGGCATGGGTAAAGACATCGTAAATGCTAGAATGGAAGAAACTACGTCGAAAACAAAATACTAAAATAGTATCCCTATGAAATAGTTCAAGTGACTATACAAATTCGCTCTTTCGCGGTATCACAGGTTACAATTTTTTAGTTTTGCGGAAATTTAATGGACGCAATCGGTGGGTGTGTGTGTGTATGTGTGTTTGTTTGGGCGGCTCTTAACGTCGGAGTCTTGAGAGCCGACGAGGGTGAAGCGAGGTTAGTATGGAGCAGAGCCGGAATGCAAGGGCGGGGGAAGCTGGAGATCCCCGAAAAAATCCGCCGACAATCGGCTTCTTCCGGCACGATTCCCAGATGAAAATATCCGGGAGCGACCCCGCTTGTAGTGGAACCCGGTTCGCCTTTGAGGTATGCGAGCGCTCTGGCCAGTGCCCGAACCGCGACCTCTGCAGTACTAGATAGCTGCCTAGATAAGTTTAGGCCTGAGTACTGCTTTCTATATGCGAGGTGTTCGGAATGGTTGCCGTGGGGAAAGAAGTATCGTGTGCTACTACGTAAGTTTCCTTGGAAGATTTCATGCAAGCTTGCATGGCCGCTGGTAGCCTATGGATTGTTCTGCGGAAGATATAGCTGATTGATGGCCGTTTTCATGGACGTTTTTCGTATTTGTATGGTACAGTTTTTGGCGGAAGGTTTCTTTTAGCCATTCCTAAACAAGGAGGTGGAGTGTGGTATTGACGGCAGTTGTAATTTTATTTTGTTATGAGAAACAGCGATAAGGCTATTAAAACATAGTAGAGCAAATAGTAAATAAAAACCCGCGAAAATGTAGACAGTTGAGGGCGGACGGGCAGGCCACGTGTTCGTGCTCGGGAGCCGGGCCGCCATTACCGAACATTGTCACGTCTGTGTGAGCGGTGCTTTGTTCGGTCCCCTCTTCCCTCCCTCTCAATTACTCCACACATGCGCACAGGAATTCTCGGCCAGGGGCAAACGACAAAACAACGCCGCCGATGTATTGTGCTGTCGCTGGGTTTGGGCAGGCTCCGCCGACACGACGTGTGCATTGTGCGCCTGCGCGAGCCTCGTTTCCCGCCGGCCTGCAGACCAACATACTGTTTAGCCCCTTCACGTGTACGCTAACTCGAGCGCTTTCCTCAACTCTGCTTAGGACCGGCTTTACTTGGCCTTTCGTAGCCTTCCGCCGCGCAATCATTTGTATCGCCGTGAACCCGAAGTGACGGTCAAGTGAAACTGGGAAATTATCAGCGTGAAGGCGTTATCTACTAATATGCCAGCCCGTACTCGTAAGTACCTACAGATACGAGAAAATGAACATAAATAATTATAATTTCATTACCAAAACATTTTGATGTTACACTTCTAAAACAACGTGAGAACTGCTTTTTCGTAAATTGCCGGGGCCGCGATGGTGTAGTGGCTAGACTACCTCGCCTCCCACTTAGGCGAACCAAGCTTGATTCCCGGCGGGGTCGCTTCCGGATTTTCGCACGTGGGGATCGTGCCAGACGATGCCGCTGGTTGGCGGATTTTCTCGGGGATCTCCCGTTTCCCCTGCTGCCCTTGCATTTCGGCACTGCTCTATACTCACCTCGCTTCACCTCCATCGGCTCAAGAAATCGATGTTAAGAGCCGCCTAAATCTCTTCACTCACACTAAACTAGAAACGTGGGTCATAGTAGCCGTGTTCCAAGTCACCAGCTTCGTGCCCTGAAGTGCAACAGGACTGTGACGTCATATTGCCGCTGTCAGAATTCGCGGTAAGAGCACATGCAGGCCTTAAAATGTCCTCTGCAGCTAAGGGCACGAGTGACGTCCGCTTCACATGCCCTATACTGTTTAAGTTTCGCTTTTTAATTGTTTGTAACAGTTTTGCATTATCTCAGTGTTATTTGCTGGTCACTGTTTCCTGTACGCAAACCAAGGCAACATAAGAAAATGTGTTTAATTAATTTTTTTTTGCATATGCTTTGGAAGTTGTAACAGTTGCGTTATGAAGACGGGTGTTCGAAATCACAACCACTTCGTCACAAAGGTATCAAGAGAATGCGGGTAATTGTGGGTACTGGAAGGATCAAGGACAAGTGTACGAGGGCATGAGGCAGTGAATTCGAAAATAGTTCTCCACCGCGAACTAGGTAAACCTAGGGATACGTATTGGTTACGCCCAGTTCACACAACACATTGCCGGTATTAATTACTTATAGCCTTAACATGTATATCTGACAAAGACGAGCGTGTGAAAGGCAGTTGAGCGTATAACAGCGGGGATTACGTAGTTAATGGAACCCGTCCTATTTATTATTGTAGCTTGTTAATTTACTCATGCGTGGTGCTGTAGTAGTGCTGAGTGGCCCACTGCTTCGAAAAGAAATACAAATGTTTGAAGTCCTCTCTTTGCAAACGGGTGAACCTGTCATAACAAACAATATTAGCAGCGTAAGTTCCTTTTTACGACTCTTCCTTCATTTTAAATTTTCGGTAGCTTCAGGAGTTCCGTCGTATATTTTCCTGCAGTGCAGCATCCAACTCGGAAACGCATTTTTTCTCGTTTCTGCACGAACTTGCAAGCAAATTACTGGCCGGCTGTATACTCACGATCGCAGCTTTGCCGAAGAGCCGCTCTGTTTAAATTACATATTTGGTGTGGTAGCTAATTGAGTACGGAGTTCAGTGGGAAATCATGTATCGTGCGCACCTTGTTGTAACCTTTTAATTCCCTTATTAACGTACGGTTTTAGGGGTTGCAAGTAAGAAAATTGTTGACGTGTGCTGTATATGAGATGACGAAGAAATAATTTCATTGTCACATCCGATAAGCTTTGTGTTGGGTGATCAATGATGTGAAACCGAGCTTCGTAGTATACAGTACCGGCCAAGTGTAACTTCCCTCTGCAACAAGCAGACGCTTGTCTACACTGCGTGTGTTGTAGAGGTGGGAGAATTTGCGAACTCGTTTGATAGACTTAAAACGGTTATCTTCGTGGTTTATTAATGGCGCCGAGTCTTGAGACAGAAATAAACAGCGAATCGATTGCATTCTGGTAAATGTAGAACTTCCCTCACCGAGGCTGCAGTCGGTGAAGCCTTAAGCAAACAGACGTCTGCAGAGTTCAGCATGTTGCCGATTGAATCTGTGGCATTTAGAGGTTTTTACAATTTTTTCCCAGACGACGCGACGTAATGACTGGCGTTTTAGCTGCCAGAAGGCTTAGAACTCAAATAAGCCTAATTAAATTATGATAATAAATAAGAACTCTACATATATCGGAAATATGTATAACAAGCTAGGCAAACTGACAGCACTTTTAAGAAAAAGAAACAGTAGTTTTTTTTTTCTGTCAGCTGTATGATCAGCTTGTGGACTTCCGTCATATAAAGCTGACATTGAGAAAAACAAATCTTCCTTCTTCCATTTGCAATGCATTCAAGTTGCCCTATTAGTTAATGCAGTTTTTTGGAATGGTTTTTTTATAGTTGTTATAATTCAATAATTTTACATTTAAGACTGCTGATATCATTTGTAACGCCAGTAGAAACGACGCCAGGAAAATAAACGCTGTGCTGGTCTTGGCTATCAATTAAAAAATTCAACAGTAATAGATAGTCACAAAATTTAAGCGATCATTTGTCAATATATTTTTCTCGATTTTTGGGTTAAGCTGGGTTTACAATATAAAAATTAAGCTTTAAATTGTGCGTTATTTTGTGTGCAGAAGAACGGAAAGTGTGTTATCTTATGTATTGGTTTCCAATGGAACTTAGCATGTCGTGTGCGTTGTTGGGATTTCCTTAAGCGTTAAAATAAATAGTTGCATTTTATGTCTTAAGTGAAACTTGCGAGGCGGTGACCAATCAGAACAGAGCAGTCGGTGTTGTTGGCGGGAAACTGTTATTTACAGTAATGAAAGCATAAAAAAATATTAAAAAGGTGTGCGTGTTTACATGTTTATGTTTATATTCGTTCACAACCCAGCTTAAGAGACACGCTATAGTTAAGATTCTGGCCGGCAATTCAGCGCACACGCGCACTCTAGCGGACACCGGTCTGTGCAGGGAAAATGGGGTAGAGTACACATGTGAGCAGCGCAGTAGCCTCTATACGTTTTCCAACGTTCGACTGCTTTTCTACCGTAGCACTATAAAAACGTAGGTAGGATTTGAGATTAAAACACTGTTTATGTAAGCAAGTACTTAGAGATATTTGTACATTTATTATAACCTAATTTTAATGCACCTCGCCGATGAAACAGTCAAAGTCGCATGGTCAACACTGATGAACGTGTTAGTTTACATTTGTAATTACATGTAGCAACTAACTGAAATGGCGTGTTGTGTTTTTTTTTACAACTCACCTCGTTACATTTTATAGCGTGATAGTAAAGATAAATGTGCGCTACGCATCTGTATACTAATAAAAAATCGTGTACTGCCGTATGAGATGACATCTATCTTAGCCGTTTTCGTGTCAAATATACGTCTTGCAGACAGAATAAAGAAACAAGAAGTACTCGAGCATAAAAAGTGTTTTAAATTATGATTGTTTGCAAACACCACTGTGAAAGCTGTGAAGATTGTTTGTTTTATAATCAAGGCGTCTTTATTTCAGCTGTGTACATAGTTCGGCGGTGTTGGCAGACAGTGAGAGGCCTCTTATTTAACTATTTGGCGCTTAACGTGAAAGTACAGAATACTTGTGAATAAAGAGGTGAACCTGCTACTTCCTGCGAGCTCCAGTTGCACACGCCAGCGAAGTGACATCACTTGCCGACAGAATGTTGGAACGCCATTCACCAGTCGGAGCCGCGGTGGCTCAGGGGCTAGAACGCTCAACTCCCGCCAAGGCAAATCGGGTTCGATTCCCAGCGGGGTTGGGTCACCCCCGGATATTCGTACGTGGGAATCGTGCCTGACGATGCCGCTAGTCGGGGGGGTTTTCTCGGGGTTCTCCCGTCTCCCCCGCCCTTGCATTCCGGCGCTGCACCATGCTCACCATAATCGGCATTCAAGACCTCTGTGTGAAAAGCCGCTCATACCTCTCTACTCCCTTGCTTTGTGTCCTCTTCTGGGACAGTGGTTGGCTGGAGTACCTGGTCGAAGCGACCTTGATCTCCTGTCTATTCATGTATTGGCCCTTAGTATGCCTGCCTAGTTTTGTATGTGGGCCTTCCTTGGACGGTAGCCCATCCAAGTACTGATCACGCTCTACCCTGTTGAAGACCGCCAGCCGTGGCATGGCCAGTCAGCACCTGGTAGTCGGCAGCCCAGCCAATAGGGAACATTGTACAGCATGTAGTAGCCAATCAGAGACAGTGTTCGTTCCCAGAGCCTCGCACAGTCGACCAGAGAATGGAAAGGAACCGTCACGCTACTTCTTCTCTGTGTAGGCCTATTTACTGTATCTACCTGTGGTGAAGGCGTGCGAGGTATGTTCATAGATAGTTCTGGCCTCTCTCAGCGTGACGTGCTGCTCTCTCGACCGCCCAATCACACCGACGTGAAACACCTGGCCGCGGACTGCACGTGGGGTGGCAAATGTGCATGGTCTAATAATAAACCAATTGTGATCGAGTGAATTGTTGTTGCAAACAGTGATCGTAACCAGAACTTCACATGGCCTAATATAACGAACCAGTTGTGATTGACTGAATTGTTGTTGGAAACATTCGCATCTTAGGAGTTGACTGGAAGGAGATAACGGCAGGTAAAGATTTTGGAGACTTGCATTGCTTGCTACAAAAACATCAATCATAGGTATAGTGTCCTCCTAAAATACAATCCCTGTAATCGTAAACTACTCACAGTAAATGTAATAATCACTATGTTCGGTAAATGTAGGCAAGGATAAAACAAGCTATTCAATATCCGCACCAACGTTGGTCCAGAAAAAATTCATAACTTGGCGAAGGCTAGCGCTGTCGATACCAGAATTTGTGTGCGCTTTCTATTGACAGTAAGAAACACCAAAGACTGTTTGATTTAAGAAAGGCCGTTCTTCCAGTCAACTCTATTATGGATCTTAATTTGATGCCTCAGAGAACCAGGACGTGACAGTAATTTACAATAAAACGAGCCACGGTTAGCAAACTGGTAATATGTAAATCACACGTGCAGAGTTCCCCACGAGGAGGTAATTCAGTAATAACAAAAGGAAACTAGACAGAACAGAAAGACGTTCAAGTAACATAACAAATAGCGAGGACAGCCTTGACATGTTAATGCAAATAACCAACTGACACATCGAAGACCTCCTACGACGACATATGCTGCGACATTTCGGGAACTGCCATCTGTTCTCGTCCTCGGGCACACATGTAGGCGGAGACAGATTGCATTTGCCTTAGTTCGTTCTGGCAGCTTTGTCTCGTTTCATTAGTTCTTAATGACTTGATTCTTTCTGCGGAATTCTCTTTGTTGCTTACTTGTGTCTTGACAGTCAACCTTGCCCCCCCCCCCC
>NQII01000924.1:354783-457427 GCA_002778355.1 Clitarchus hookeri | reverse complement strand
TTCTCAACATTTCCTCTACATGCCATATTTTCTGCGACGTACAACTGAGCTCTGGCGTAGTAGTTCATGTCGCTCACCGCTATTGCAAAATAATTCGAAGGACACATTCGGTGAACATAAAAGTATTCATACAGCACCTTTTTACCTTATAATATTTTTTGGTAATAATACACTTAAATACCTCTCCATAAATTAATTACAACATGATGAAACATATCCATTCACAGCAATAGTAATCTGCAACTGCCAGTACAAAATGTTCAGAATAATAAACTTTTAAATATAACCGCCAAAAAAGTATTCACACAGTCGTGGTTTTAGGCAAATTGGTGTCAAAATCCAATATACAGGATGAGTATAAAAGAATACCCCAACTTTGAAGGTCTATAATATCAAAACCAAACAACCTACAACCTTGGTTGACCAATCAAATGAACCGTGGAACTGTGATGTTTGTTTACCATATCTTCATAAGTGTTCAATGTGACCACCACGAGCAGCCCGAACGACATCTACGCAATAATCAAACTCGTTCCACATTCTTGTCAGCAAGTCCGGTGTTACGGTTTGGATGGCGTCCGTAATTCCCGTTTTGAGGTCGTCAATGTTAGCCGGCAATGGTGGACAAAACACTTCTTCCTTTTGGGGGCCAGTGATGAAGAGCCTGGTCACCAGTTGCTCCTCGATCAATCCAGCGTTGCGGCAACGTCTCTTTCAGATATCCACGAACAGCTAGGTGCCAATGGGGTGGCGCATCATAAAGGAAACATCAGACCGTCCCCTTCACAGTGACGTGTCGAATGCGAGCTCGCTACCATCTCAAGCCGAGAGTTACGGACGCCATTCAAACCGTAACACTGAACATACTGACAAGAGCGTGGAACGAGTTTGATTATCGCGCAGATGTCGTTCGGGCCGCTCATGGTAGTCACATTGAACATTTATGAATGTATGGTAAACAAATTTCATGGTTCTGCGGTTCATTTGATTGGTCAATCAAAGTTGTAGGTTGTTTGGTTTTGATATTATAGACCTTCAAAGCATTCTTTTATACTCATAATGTATAACTAACATTTTATAGTATGGAGAACACTGGCACTGATAATAGCATGCAGTCTCTTAGGCATTGATTGTACAAGTTTCTTCTGTAAGAATAGTAGGAACTCTCTCAGAAGCGTACTTCTTTTTTCTCGCTTGTCTGTCCAATATAGCCCACAGATTTTGTATGGGATTTATTTACGGTGACTATGGAGGTGTTTTCGGTGATTCTCTGGCGTTATAAAGGATGATTCACCTAAAAATTGCACCGAAAATATTTCGGAAATGAAAGTTGTTCTTGATGTGTTGGTTTCACAGAAGAGAAGTTTGCACAATGGATCGTAATTGCAGCCCAGACACGGATGTTAATTAGTAAGTAGTAGTATGTGTATTTCTTGAGCAAAATGAAATGTTTCAAATGGCGCAATGCGTACTCGCATCAAGAGAATAAAAACTAGAAGAAGTTAGAATGCAAATGTTCAAGTGCAAGTAGCTTACGTGCTATCGTAACATGGCAGTTTAAAATGCATACCTACAGTTGCAATACGACATATGTCCTACAGTAATTCGCAAGGGAGATAGGTGGCCTTGAAAATATTTACTTAAAATGGTTTCAATTCAAAATAATGAAGAAACCTACCTGAGATGGAAGAACAATTCCGTGAATACTGTGAACGGTTGACCCGTAAAAATGACTCTTTCCTTCGCAGTTTTCTCTTTCCCGCGTAATCTCAGAGTTACACAACCCGCCATTTTTTTACACGTTGTATAAAGAGTTTTGTTGAGAAGGTGATGAACTGCGGCGATTGTCCAGTGTTGCCGGCTGTTCGTGGAGAGACTGCGGGTGAGGTTGGGGTGCTCCTGGACGAGTGCAAGGGCTGTATCTGTGGTCCAACAAGACGGTGGGGCGGAGTGGCGAGGGACTGGCACTTTGCTGATCTCAGATTGATCTCAAGTAGAGCCATTTGGGCTAACTTTCTACCCCCAGCGTCGTTTAATTTCATATAAAGGCTTAAAGATTCCTCCGCATTACCGTGTTCTTTGTTTATTATTTTTTTAACCAATAAGTATACATTACGCGGTGGGGTCTCTAAAGCCTTTGTTTTAAATGGAAAATATGGGACAATGTTAGTCTTAATTGGTACAAATTTACCCCAAATAGTTGTACTGGGCTGTTAAATAATTTTTGTTAACAAAACTAGTTTTATTATTTATTTTATCATTGTAATAAGGTTAAAATAACTGGCTTATTTGCTATGAAGAGTTTAAACATATTGAGTGACGATACACTGTGAAAGGCGTTGCGGTATGGATTTTTGTAGTATCGTAAATAATTTATTAATTTTAATTTTGCTAATTTATTTAATACATTCATACCTTCATGAACTTCGTTACGCCCCATCTGTAAAATGGCATTCAATTTCCCTTTTAGTCTTTAAAATGCCTTTTTGAGAGTGAAAATTACTGAAACACGTTTTCAGAATAGTTAATTGGCATCAGATTTGCGACTCATTGTTATAGTAGTACAGAGACTCGAAGATCGTTTTCTCTTACCGCGCCATTACGTGGCCACAGTGTCTTACTAGGCTACTGAATTCAATACTTTTGCAAGACTGCTCACCAGTTCAGGCATTTGCACTTGGAGGCGATAGGACATTTCACACGCCTGATCATATGGCCTTTAGCGCTTTGTGTCTCCGAGATCGTGGTAAATCTAATGTGATGTTTCCTGAAGGTAAGGACTTGATAACAAAAAAATAATCCAACTCGACATAGCGTGTATTAAAATTTCGCTCTGATAAAAAAGTGTTTCATTATTTCTGTATAATCACGTCAGAATCCTGATTTTACTTTTTCAGAAAAAAAAAATTCAGTAACTCGCAAAAAAAAAAACATTGATTTAATAAAACAAATTGTTTCGTAATACTTCGACATCCTTGCAATCGTTTTTGCATTTAAAAAACATTTTTGAGTATAACAACATGTTAGCATTATTTTTATCCATGGCTGTGTTTGGATTACCGTATGTAAAAAATGCAATGTATATTTTAAAATGAATTCAGAAATTGCATTTATTCCCCTGTTTTCTTATAAATCGTTCGATTTATTTTGTTAGATATGATTATTTTAAATTATATGGCATGCGTGCGTGTGTGCGTGTGTATGTGTGTATGTATGTGTGTATGTATGTGTATATATATGTATATATATATATATGTATATATATATATATATATACACACACACACACACACACACACATCACGCGTTTATAAACGATGTTCGGCGTAATTTTTTCTCTTTCAAACCGCCTCAAGCCAGCCGTAAAAGTTTTCTCGTAGTCGTCATCGCCACAACTAATTACGTAACTTCAGTTTTAATGCCCACTGCAGTCGTGTGACGTAACGCGATGCGGAATTGTGTCATCACATGTTTTTGTTTTATTTGTCCCCTTCGTTAGCTAAGCAACACTTAAAAGTACAGTGGAAGTGCACGCAGCCATATTTGGATGTCGTCCGAATCCTTTAAGGGCTGATGCATTTACTCGCAAGTCCACTACCATGTTGTTATGTTGCGTGATATTTTACTTAGTGTTGTCCAGGTGCAAATTCAATATTTTTTTTTAATAACCCATATGCACAAGATTAAGGTTATATAAACGTATGTACGTTCCCGTGCATTGCTATTAATAAACGCACGAATTGTAATTTTTTCTATTTTCAAACTGACGAAAACTTATTATCCCACATAAATCAATGTGGCCTGCAAATATGTGCCTTTATTAATAAACAACAAAGATTAATTTATATTGAGAAAAATAATGAACTGACCTTAGAATGCGTTAATATAGAATATTCGCGGTTTCTTCACACTGTTTGAATCAAACATTTTGAAAAGTTACACTATGTATTGCGTGTTTGGTTGGTTCCTGAATGTGTCGTGTCACTCGCGTTTTATGCTTGCGCTAACATAAAAGTCCCGTATTTGTGGTTACATTGAACTCTTATTTATATGTTATCTATAAATCAAAGTATTTAATTTATAATTAATATGAATAAAATGAGGGAGAAGTGTTGTTATGCTTACACTGAGTGCGCATGAATGCGGTGTGCTGTCACTCTGGTGTAATGTTGTCGACTCTGCCAAGCTTGCAGGACTTCAGAATGAATGAAGTGTACCCGCTGTAGTTGTGGTTGATTGCCTTAGGTCGTGGAGACGCGAGGGTGCAGATCACGCTTACATCACACTCGTCTGAAGCTGTATTCAAGTTCTACTGCCAGCATGTTACTCCCCCACATGCAACGAGAGCTCTAGTCAAGTGTAGGAAACACCAAAGGGACAACGCATCGCATCCGAGCGCACTCAGCTCATTAACACTCTGCTCAAACACTATTTCTCGCTAGGCAGTACCAACGTACACATCTTCTCACAGTTTTTATTTGTATAAATGATATATTACAATCTTATTTTAATGCAAGTATAAAACGCTTATGATTCAAGACATATTTATGATACCACGAAATACGTCATACATGGGGTGCCTTTTCAAAGGTTTAATTCAGAAGGTGTGAAGAAACCTTGAATAGACTACAGGTAACAGGTTTCCATTGAAATGCGATAATTATGAAATATCTCAGCCACGGTATGGTTTAAAATGCACAATAATATATTGCATGAGCCGATATTATAGGCAGTTCACGGTGTATGGAGCACTTTTGAAAGCCCTTTTAGGACCTACTGTGTCTCTCGTTTTGTATCCATCCGCTATGTGACATTTACATTGCCATGGACCGTCTCACTTTATTCTCGCGCCATCCAAGTAGAAACCAAAGAGTTTTTAGGAAAGAAAATGTGTCGATTAGATCATGTTTGTGCGCGTTAGTGTATGAAACATAAAATCGTTGACTTCGGTAGTTATAAATTTAGACAAGTTATTACTCTCTCAAAACGTCAGGTTTTAGAACAATTTTTTATGAATTTGCTGCCAACTTAGCTGGGAGCCTGCGTGCCAGTGTACACTGTAGTGTATTTGTAGTTTTTCAGTGGTTTATTTGGCAACACAGGTTTATGGCCATCTTGATATCGCTGTTCGCTGTTGTCTGCATATACCAAGCAGGACCGCGAGAGTGCAAGGTTATCAAGCAAACAGTGCGTGTTGAACTTGAAAGATATAATATTTATCCAACTTCCCGCAAAAATATAGTGCTCCAAAATGTAAACTGGTAATATTTTAAGGCGTGCGCTGATTTTTTACTTGGCCCAAGCCAATACGTGACAAGGACAGTAGCGAGTCAACATCACCTTGCATGCCCGGCGTTGCTCTAAGGACAGTAGCGAGTCAACATCACCTTGCATGCCCGGCGTTGCTCTAAGGACAGTAGCGAGTCAACATCACCTTGCATGCCCGGCGTTGCTCTAAGGACAGTAGCGAGTCAACATCACCTTGCATGCCCGGCGTTGCTCTAAGGACAGTAGCGAGTCAACATCACCTTGCATGCCCGGCGTTGCTCCAAGGACAGTAGCGAGTCAACATCACCTTGCATGCCCGGCGTTGCTCTAAGGACAGTAGCGAGTCAACATCACCTTGCATGCCCGGCGTTGCTCTAAGGACAGTAGCGAGTCAACATCACCTTGCATGCCCGGCGTTGCTCTAAGGACAGTAGCGAGTCAACATCACCTTGCATGCCCGGCGTTGCTCTAAGGACAGTAGCGAGTCAACATCACCTTGCATGCCCGGCGTTGCTCTAAGGACAGTAGCGAGTCAACATCACCTTGCATGCCCGGCGTTGCTCTAAGGACAGTAGAGTGCAAGATAAGGCTATCGAGCTGCTCAGTGAATAGCTCCTGAAAAGTGCAAGGACAGTAGCGTGGCTGTTGTCGTTTACTTGGACGTTAGTCACATCATAAAATAGTGAATAGACGCCCTGATGGTGCATGTTGGTTAGTAGTTGATCACCTGGTGTCCTTTTGTGTTTGAATGTAGCTCGAAAAGTGCCGTTCCTACCTAGTGTCGAAGTAAAGTGCTAAAACGGTGACGTGGCGTTTGTTTACAAGTTTTACAACAAACTTGTACTTTATGAAAATATAATACGGTGCGTAATTTGATTATACCGTAGTTGTATAACTACTGTCAGAAAGTTTTAGTTCTCTTGGGGCTTATTTTTGTAAACATTGTGTTAACCTTGGTGGAAGCTAATTATTGTGAATCTGCTATCGCAGAAGACAACGTTCTCTATGTAAACAAGTGACCAACTAAATTGAAAAACACCAATAGCCAAAATCTCTTTTCTGAAATTATACGCCGTTCACTTAGTACTTTCAAAATTATATCAACTACAGCCTTACTGAGATAAAAAAATGTCTTTATGAGTTTAATTTTTTAGTTATAAAATTGTTACTGCCCGATATTGTGTTGGGAAACCAACCGCACAATTTACGAAACAGATGATGGACACGCATATATTTTTGTATTATTTTTCTCCGTTGACGGCAGTCCACACGAGGCCACAAAGCATTGCCGCGAGTTTGTACTTAGCTACGCTAGGGGCGGATACACAAAGTGTGGCAGTACTGACAATGTCATAGTAATTTTTTTTTATCTACATGTGTTACGTTTCCACCTTCAGTGGTGACCAAAAATTTCTCTCATCGCATTTGTTTAAACGGACCGCAAAACAAAAGTAAATGTCCCAGCATTGTATATTTTTTGCCACCGCAAAAAAAAAAAAAAGTAAAACGTTAGAACTTTATACATAAATACCTGTTGTATTTTATTATGTACAGGAAAGTTGTGTTAATTATTCACCTTGAATTATGCATTTAAATGAAANCCCCCTTTACCAACAGCACTTCACAAAGACTAACTGCTGGATCCGCCCCTGAGAATGAGTTATATAAAGAGGGCGAGACAAGGCGCCATGTCCCATTTCCGCCCTTGAGTTGTGCTGCTGGACATGTATAAGCTAGCCATCTTGCGGCGAGCTATGTGCAACTTTGAACTTAACGTCAGCCATCCTCTGCGTCACTGTGCGTGTGTGTGTGACAAGAAAAACAAGGGGATAGGAAAGAGAAGGAACTATGTTCAAAGAAATGTACCGGCTTGCGGCACAATGGCGTCACTAGCAAACTTGTGTCGGGCAGCAGAACTTGACCCATGAACGTGGAGAAAATAGCATACGGCCCTCTGTGTCCCTTCTATAGTTCTCTCGATACCCGGTAGTGAGTGAAGAGATTTGGGATTTGGGCGGCTCTTAACATCATCGAGGTCTTGAGAACCGATGAGGGTGAATATGGAGCAGCGCTGGAATGCAAGGGCGGGGGAACGGGAGATCCCCGAGAAAACCCGCTGACCAGCGGTATCGTCCGGTACGATTTCCACATGCGAAAATTCGGGGACTACCCCGCCGGGAATCGAATCCTATCCGCCTTGGTGGGAGGCGTGTAGTCTAACCACTGCACCACCGCGGCCCCGATACCAGTTGGTAAAACTGCAGTGCTCACACGTGGTTCTCGCACGCAGAGGGTTAGTGCCAGGCGCCAGGCTACAATGTTTTGGTTCTCGCGTGCCATTTGTTTCGCAAACGTGTGTGCTGTTGGAACGTTGCTCATTTATAAACACTTCCCCGACACCCATTGTTCGGGGCCGCTTTTCTTCAATAAGAAACGAGCAGCTGCGTATTCGCGCCATTGCGGGCTGTGTTCCAGTAGCCTGGTCGAACTTCCGTATTGCCGCTGTTCCCGTCGGCAGTTTCACACCACCGCTTTATTCCTACTCAGGACTATAAAGGATTCCGTTTAATCGAAATTTTACTGTAATACCATGCGTGTCCTCGTGAATACGCCTTGTTCTTACTCTTTCCTTAGAGTTATCGTTTCTGTTTTTAATTATTTTTGGTTTTAGTAAATCGATAATTAACCTTTACGACTGCATGATGTTTGTATCGCAGTTGTTTGAAACTCGCACATCTTTAATGCACTCACTTTATCGGATTATTTAATTTCTTGCTGTTTTAAGGTTTTGTGAGGTAAAATTAAAAAAAAATGTTTTTATAGAAGTTTAGCTATTTGCCTTACTATGCAGTGCAGAAGCGAATCCGAACTATCAATGTAGAATTTTGTCTTCGATGGTTTTTAGATTGGAAATCTGGGGGTAAATATAAGTCGTTCGCAAGGAAAATTAGTTCTACGAAAAAAGTTTTAATGTTATCACTTTGTATCTAATATTGCAGTCACAGATACATTAAATACCAAATACGTTTCAGTTCACGATCATGCACATAATTATTCGAGCCAGTCAGAAACATTTCTCCCACCAGGAGCTGCATTAGCAAAGGGACTATGTTCGTGATTTACGCGAAACGAGATGCGGCATTCTGAATGCAGCAGTTTTGTAATACATTTGTTAATCATCAGATGTCGTGTAATGAAGTTATCCACTGACTGCTCCCGCGCTTGATCAGGGTCAGCATGGATGAGACTGACGCCAGGTGGCTCATCCGGTTGTCACACAAGCTTCCCCCTTCCCTGCACAGGAGAAGACCTGACGTCCTTGTTCGGGTTCAGGTGGATCAAGTGAAACTAGGCAAGGATGTTGATATCGGAATATATATATTGGTTATTTATAAAAGTATTGTTTCACAAAAGATATATCGATTGATTTTCGGTGCATCGAAATTCGATATTTTTATGTATTACAGGACTTGACAAATGGTAAATTGCTCGGAATATTACATATTGAGGACACGAGGCATTGCATAAAGACGTGGCGCCAGGTTTTGGTGCATGTTGCCAAAGTAAAGAAAGTAATTTTTTAATTCAATTTTATATTCAGAAAAGAGCTTATTAAAAGGGAATTTTAAAAATATTTATTTCCTAAATCTGGAAAAAAGATATCGATTTTGATAAAATATTTCCGAAATATATAGACGATTTATATCGATACAGCGTTGGTATAATAGCGTCATTTCGATATATTTTTATTTTCTCAACATCCTAAAACGAGGTGCAAGTGTAGAAGTAACGGAAATGGATTACGTGTGAGAAAAACAGTCCTAAATCATCTCGGCATCTCTGTATAAAAATACTGTTCAGCTAAGCGACACGCCGGACGAATATCGAGGAGGAAACAAATCGACAGTAGAGCGGTTCCAACCATCTCATCGGCACACAGTTGCAGAGAGAGATATATATATATATATATATATTAGTGTGTGTTAGTTTTATTTGTCCGGGATGCGACTATTGTAATGAAGAAACCGCCGTAGAGGACTGACTACAGTATGGTGAACAGTGGTAGCACGAAGATTGAAGTTACAGTCTGAATGTTAAAAGTGCGATGTATGCTGATCCCTTCTGTTTAAAAAACAATGTTTGCATTCATAGGTGACAAACCCTCTTAAGAGTTCGCATTTTCAGTTTTTGTAAAACGTGAGATTTTTAGTTATTATGGGATTTCGTATCTGCTTTCTGCTGTGTTTTCATGTGTTTTAAGGAGCAGTGTTTAATTTCATGTAAACGACTTATACAGTCAAGTGCGTACCCTGCCTTCCGCGACAAGGTCCTGCTTTTATTGAGGCTGGGTTCATAACCCCAAAAGTGAAGTTAGAGTTCGTGAAACAGTGAAGTTTGGTTAACGTGTAGGCAAACTCTCGGTACGTGAGTCTGAACATATATCATGGAAACATGTGTCTAAAAGTACACCCATCCACTTCTCCAAATGCTGCTTCTGTACTTTTACTGGGAACTTTGATCGTTTCTGTTCAGAAGAGGCAGTTTCAGACTTCATACTCGTACTTGCCCCGTCCCGTGTCTTCGGCTGTTATACCAACTGTGCTCGCAAGTTCTTTTCCCTGCTACGGTCGAGCGGAAGCGTATGTTGAAAAAATTTTGACGCCACTTTATTCGGGTTAGGAAATGAGACATCCACCATTAAAAACTTTTTATAGCTCGTGAGGAACGATCTGAAATGCACGATGTCCACTTCTTTTTTTAATACGGGCGATGCTACTTTGAATGTTGTTCCAGGGGACTAGTAGGCGTGAGGTTTTACTTGGACTAACGCATTTCCTTACCTGTCGATCGTTCACTGCAAATGTCACAGCATAAAAAAAAAAATTGGTCATTAATATTTAGTTGGCGTTATTGTTGGAGAATTTGTAGCAACTCGTCATTATTTTCGTTTCGAACCATCTCTGTATTTCGCGTATTGACAAATTGCCGTCTCACGTTAAAATTGCTAAATATTTTTAGTGTGTTACCTGCGTATGAATTTTCACGTATGTAAATGTTCGTCTTCGTTATATCTTTGAAGTGTTTTTACCAGAGTGTTTCCATATTATAGGTGCAGCCCGTGGTGGGAAGAAAGGGCATGACCTGCGGGGGCGTGTAGAGCACAGTGACCAAGGTCCTAATAAACGTAGGTCCGGGAACCAGTAGTTCACGAGTATGACGTACGCACATGTGCAACCATTACATTATTACAACATTGTTAATGCCATAGGTTCCAGGTAGCAGCCCTCACACTGAATATCAGCAGTGGTGTGTGCTCGTAGCAGCATGTGAAGCAGTTGTCCCGGCTCCACACACATTTTCTAGCGAAGAGATGGCCGACATCCATGTCACGTGTGGACGTGCTAATGACGACGCACGGGAGGTAGCACGATCGTTCCACGAAGCGTTCCCTCACAGCCTCCCGTGCAACATTAGCACGTCCATACATGACATGGATGTCGGCAATCTCTTCGTTAGGCTTTTCACAGTAAAGTGAGTCCTTTTGAGGCCCTAGTTACTTTTCTCTTGTCATTTTTCTATCCTTTAACAGCACCTTTTAAAATAAATATGGTCATTCAAGTAATAAGCACAGTGTATATATTCCACCGCACTCTGAAGTTAACGCCTAATGCTAAAATAAAATGTATTTATTGACAATTATTCCAAATGAGAGGGCTTTCAAAAGTGCTCACATGTGCACACCGTTGTTGACGTTCAATATGAGGGCTGTTGTAAGACATGAACAATGTGATAATGCAATGGTTGCAAATGTGCGTACATTATATCTCGGAAACGATTGGTCCGGACCCTATCTCATTAATTCGTTGTCCTCTACACACCCCTGCAGGTTGTATATATAACATTGAAACACTCTGTAAACACGGATAAAACTAATGTTTTCACAACTATTTTTAGGTAAGGCAGTCACAGTACAGAATAACACAGTCACGTGCAGCACGCCTTTGCAGTTTTGATAACGCCATGAAGTGGTGGCTTCACAGCTGGAAGTCCCATAAAGGAGTGATGGCAAGTGAACTGCACGCTAGTGCCGTACGTGTAGACGATGAAGCATCTTATCCTTATCACTTATGAGCCGTGAACAATCAAAATATCTTCAGCCAGATAACACCTTTGAGAGGATGAGCAAGAAACACGTGTATTCCGGCCTTTCGCGTGCATTCGAAAGCCGAAATAAAACCTTCGCTAACAATTTTTTTCTCACCTTTCTCTGCAATAATTCAATAAGTGAAGTGAATAATTGCTCTTATTCCTGACGCTGTGGAATTGTAGTTACAGGCCCGGTACGGAGCGAGGAAGTTTTGAAAAGGAATGTCTCTTTCTGACGTAGTTCTTGAGTATTACGTTTAGAGTAAAACGTCTGACTGGACTGTAGCGAACACAGTGTTCATGGACTGAAAGTCGCGTTTAAGGTAGCATTTTCAATCCGGATGTACGTGTAAACAAAACCCGAAGATGAGGTACATAAAAAAAAAAGAAGCAGTAGTTTATCTATTGTTTTTGTTTCTATTATCTTTGTCTTTGCGGCCTCAAGTCTTTCATTTCCACACTAACCAAATCAAAAATATCTCCCTTTGTATATATTTTACCATCCAATTTAATTTTTTTCCCTCAACAATACGATTAACAAAAACTTTAGTTCCACCTAAATCCGAACATTCGCATTTCCTTTTTCTTGCATGACATTGTAAAAGGATTTGCTTAAAACTACTCAGCCGTACGTGCAAATATGTAAACGACACACTACCGAAATGGTGGCATTTGTTTTGCTCTTACTTCCATTGTGGTTTTGTCTGGCAGCGTTTAAACTTTCAATCAGGATTCTTCAGTCCAATCTGGGGGTGTTTAAGTTTAGTTTCAGTCGGAGGCTTCAGTTCACCCCGTGGTTTATCCGCATTGAAGTTTAACTATAATCGAAGTACTTGATTGCTTAATTAATGATTTCTGAGTCGCCAACAAACAGATAGGTATCATGGCACCGTGGCCTATGAAAGGCTGTAGTTAGGGAAGCAACTTGAGAAGTGAAAGCAGAAAGGTGGTCATGTTGGGAATGGCTGTTTGCTGAAGTAATGCAAGATGGCGCTCCGGAGTGTCGAGGAAGAAAGCCACCGCTGGACGTCTTCAGGGCGTCCACTCTCCCCGTATTTGCCTCTATTAGACACACATACACACGCTCTCTCTCCCTCTATCTCTCTGTATCTCTGTCCCTCTCTCTCTTTCGCTCTTTGTCTCGCTCGTTGTCTCTGTCTCTCCTGTGGCAGACTCCGTGAAAACACTTACTTTCATAGTACCAGCTCCTAAGAAGCCATGGGACAAGTTTCAGCAACATGTTCATATTTCGCCAACAGGCTCTCATGTATACTGCGACGTACCATGCTCATGCACTTTACTTTAACACCAAGCCTCGCGCAGCAGTGAAGCGTCAACATTTATGGCTTCATAAACAGCTCGGTGGAAATGGACCGCTCTGGCGAAGTATTTGCTCACATCGTTGGCGAAAACACCCCTCGCGGTTTTTCTGCAGGTGTATCGTGAACTCCAGGTACGGACTTGGTGAGTTGAATCGTAAATATCGATACGGCCTATGATTGAACGTGATTATTAATGGAGAGAGACGTCCTTAGAAAATGGGTAATTGAAAGTAATTTACAAAATGTCAGAGAAACTATGGGAAATGAAATAACAAATTCCTGAATAGTATTAGTCTAATTTTATGACTGCCATCTGTTAACATTTTGCAAGTGTTAAAGGCGTTGACCACGTAAAAATTAATTTTATATTTGCACCTTATACTGTTCAACTTTGAGGTGTTATCAGTAATTACTCTTGCCTCGAAAAAAAATCATCGAGTGCATTGTTTTGGCACAAATGCTCATCAAAGTCACATTTTTTCTTTTTTATAAATGTAAAAATAATGAAAACTAACTTACAGAAATGAACTAATTAAAATTTAAAGACCTCATAGGCGTCTATGAAATCGTACAAGTTAATGTTTTTGCAATGTAAAAAATTGCTGAAAGTAGGGACGTACTTGCCTGCAATTTGTGGCTGCCCCCGAGTTTTCGTAAAATAACTTATGCTTAACATACCTTAAAATAAATTAAGACAAGACCTTTTAGTTGCACTTGTCAAATTTTCTCCAAGTAGTTTGGTTTGTTTAATCCATACATTACAAAACAGTAGAATTTTGACTTTGACATGTAATTTTGCAAAAATCTTGCTAGATAAAAAAATTGTGTTGAAGAATAAGTAGTCACAGTTAATGTCTAAAAGTTCAACTGTATGTGCTACATGTATAATATATATATTTTTTTTTCGTTGCCATCGCCCGTAATATCGTCATTAGGAAATTAGGCTGTGCCATGTCATTAACCAACAAAAGTGTTACTTGTGGGTGTTAAACGATTGTTATGACGTAATAGTCATGCGTAATTTGCAGATATAAAAACTTTGGTTGGCCCACGTGGCCTTCGGGGTGAGTCTTTTTCGCACCACTAGGTTCTGGGTTATAATCTCGGGCAAGCCAGTGGTATCTTATAAGATGCAGTTATAAGTTGTTATACTATGTAAACAGTACTTGCATTATTATCTGTCCCATAAATAATAACTAGAAAATATAGCTTCCATAACAACCGTGGCCATGCAGTGATTTAGTGGGAAGTGTGTTCGATTCCCAGCACTGATCCTTGGGACTTTCAAAGTGGAAGGCAGTGGTAAACCGCCGTAGAATCACCATACCCAGCCTCTCTTGGAATGCGCCAATGCTTGGAGTTCCTACCGGTCTCAGGCTGCCAAATCGTCTTCATATCGTTATCTTCATCTTCACCATCATATGTGCCGTAGGGGTGTAGTAGTCTTACTGCTCGCCTCTTCCAAGGCAAACCAGGCTCGAGTCCCGGCGGGGTCTTCCGGAATTTTGCATGTGGGAAACGTGGTGGACGTTGCCGATGGCTGGTGGGTTTTCTCGGTCTACTCCCATCTCACCTGCTCTTGAATTTCGCTGCTGCTGCATCCTCGCCTCATTTCATCCTCACCGGCGTGAAGACCTCCCCGTTAAGAGCAGACCAAATCCTCTCGTCTAAATAATTTGATCATCATATCATCTTTACTATCACATCATTAATTTGTATTAACTTACATGTATTAAGTGATGTGAGTGTTGGTGCGCGCTGCTAAGGAGGCGGTACAGTAGTTTTTCTTGATTGTTGCAGGTGTGGTGACGCAACTGTGCGAACATGCGAGTTCGCCACCCCCCAGCGACCTTCAACCGGCTCAGAAACGGTTAGTACATCAACGTCTTCTTGTAGAAATAAATGGCCTGTCGCTTGGGATGTAGCCGTAGGGGCGCGCGGTGTTTGATAATTTAGGGAAGGGTGAGGGTGCAAACAGCAAAATGAAGTCCACTTTTATGAGATAAAAATACAAAGTAAGAGAATATGTAAACATATTCATAACAAGTAGTGTACACTATATTGAACCTATTCTTATTTTAGGGGTAGTTTTAAACGCGCAGATTGTCTAGTGAAAATAGGATATTGGTAAGATTAATTTTTCTTTTCCTAAATATGTAATGCAGATTAGGTGTAGCTGCACCCCTTGCACGCGGCCCCTGCACACGTGTATGGGTAGAGCAACGGTGACATATTAAGTAGGAGGATCAGTGCATTTAGGATGTGATGAGGAAAGACGTTAGGTCGGACCTACCAGAAGATGCGACGATCCTTGAAGTATTTGTGTGAAGGGAAATAGTGTCAGAGGCGCGGACGAAGGGTGAAATACATGATAAAACAATGGAAGACACTGAAGCTATTTTCCGCATTGTAGTAGGCGTGGGGCATGTGCGGAGCAGCGAGACGCCGAGAGCGCGAGGCAGACCACGGCCCGAGTGCTGCGTATCAGCAGGTCGCACGTATCGATAAGTATCGGCGGTGAGCGGTCGACGTTCCTGGAACAGCAGCGCGCCTTATCTGCTCGTCGCCGCGCCATTCCATTGTGCGCTGTAGACACGTGCGGCGGTCAGCTCTGTCTCCCGCCGGGCTTCTTGATCTCCGCCTCGGCTTCGTGCAGCTTGTGCCCTCATCCACACCACGCGTGAAAACTATAACAGCCGTGGCATCCGTCAGCGTTAAGGGTGTTGCCCACGCGACAAATGTGTTGTTTTGTATTTGAGCCACACAGTTCTACTTGTAGACATTCTGTGACTACCTTTATTCTCAAAACAAATATTTTTATTACTGCATGGTTTTTGCAAAATGACACGTCAAAGTAGCTATTTTACTGTTTTTGTGATGAAGAAATAATGAAAACCATATTACGTACAGAAATAAGATGATGGCAAGAGCTACTTTAAGACCCACATAAAATTGTACAAGGAAATGTTTTTTCAATTTTAGAAAATAACTTTTGCTAAGCGTACCTTAAAATGATTTAAGACAAGATCTTTCAGATGCCATTTTTATACCTTCTGCAAATAGTTTGGTTTATTTTATTTGTACGTCACAAAAATTGTTACTTCGACGTGTCATTTTGCAAAAACCATGCAGTCTAAAAATATTTTATCGCGGGATAAGGTAGTCACAGACAATACCTACAAGTTGAACAATATATGGCTCAAATATAAAATAATACCGTTTTCCTCGGCCAACGCCCTTAATGGGGAGACATAAAAATCATTGTGATATCGGATTTGCAGCGATAAAATTTATTCAGCATTCATTGTTGAAATTTTTCGTTCGACAAGGCATGGTACACTCATTTGCAAAACAAATTGGTTACGATGAGGTATACACCCCACCAACTATGAAAAAAATCTCATGACCAACGACGAAAATTATCGACAGAAATATTCAGAAGTGTACGCCTCAACAACGATGAAAAAATGTCAGGACAAGCAATGAAAAAATGTAGGACCAACGACGAAAAATATTCGCAGAAAGATGCAGAAGTATATGCCCCACCAACAATGAAAAAAATGTCAGGGTCAACGCCGAAAAATATTAAACATAGAAAAAATGCCCACACAGGCACAGAACTATACAGACACAGATGAAAAAAATGTCCGAAGATGCAGAAGTATACAGCCCACCAACAGAAAATACAAACAAAATGACAGGACCAATGCTGAAAAGTATTAATAAATACAGAAAAAAACGCCCACACACAGACACCCATGTCCTGGTGGCGCAGTCGACTTTCGCGTCTGTCTACCTCGCCGCTCATCACCTCGCAGCACATGGAACATCGCCCTTAGCCCCCAGCCGACACCAGCGCTCCTAGTAGCCGATGACATCAAGCGACACTAGCGCTGCCTAGCTGACATTGTGGTAAAATGGTAAAAGTATGTTTGCTGAATTTAAAAAAAAAATCATATTTTCAGGATTTTTTTCTTTCAAAAAGTAGAATTACAATATTATTAACGGAGGGGGGGGGTATTAATCAAGATGGCGCTCCTCGTAGGCAATAAAGGAAACTTCCAAGATGATGGCAGATGAAATGAGAACCATGATGGCAGCAGACGAAACAAGATGGTGGCCTACAGACATCCAAGATAGCAGCAAACATCAGACGATATCCGGTTGGAGGCGAGAAGGAATGATAGAATAGGAGGTAGCAGGGTGAAATGACAGAACAGGAAAATAAAAAATTCTAGAAACAAGATGGCAGCATGGAACGAAAATGGCGGCTAGTCCTCTGGTCTTCTGCCAGATGCCATGTGAAGGAATGACAGAACAGGAGGTACCAAGGAGGAATAACAGCATGAACTGGAAAATTCTAGAAACAAGATGGTGGCATGGAATGACAGAGCACGAAGTTCCTGGTGGATGGGGCCAAGGTAAAAGATTAAGATAAATGTCAAAGGTCAATTTCACCTCTGGTCCTCTGCCAGATGCGACTACCGGTTCTCTGCCAGATGCCATGTGTGCTCGGGCCTACCAAATCATACTACTTATATAATAATTTGTGCCTTCAAAAGCAACCTGAAAGTAGATGAGAATAGAGGTGTGGTCAGGAAAGCGTCAGCTCTGTTGAACGCTGCACGCTGCTTGTGATGTCTCGCACAGCCGAAGACGTATTTGGTGGCCCAACATGTCAGATGGGGTCCGCTGAACTCCAGCGCAGGTTTCCCATAAGTTAGCAGTATGTAGCTAGATTCATAATCATGCTTTTTTAAAAATAGTCTCATTAAATTTCTNTCATGGTTGTATTTTTTTTGTCTCACATGAACCTCGAAGGGAATGAGAACCCCGAGTTACAAACCGACTGCGTTGGCGAACGTAATTTGTTTCCAGACCCAAATTACATTCGGAACCAGTTGCAATTTATTACGAGCCTGCGGGCGTTCAAGTCGAGGCATTTCATTTTCGGCCGATTTTAATCACGATAGCATAAATTCATTACCGCAGGGAGCGAGCTAAATGGTTTGTTGACGCCTCGTGTGGCACCCTGACTCCTCGTTCGTCGCCTATTGCATATTTGTAATACTATTGGTGACACTGGCGTGTTCAGACCTTTTTATTTTTAAGCCCGTTTGCCGCGATACAATGACCCCTATGAGCGCAAGCGAAAGCTCGTAAGATACCTGCTACCCAAGTCTGTATGCAAGCATGTGCAGTGGAGTTTTCTTTGGAATAACCTGGCACACGATACTTGCTGCCACACAAGTATACGCGTTCCCATTTGTTTAGATTTCACTCCTGCCTTTGTGGTTCCAGGACGAAGTTGACTGACAGCTTCTGCAATATCCGTTAATTCACCGAGCCAAATAGTTTTGTAGTGATAAGTGGGACTTTTTGTATTAAAATCTACACGGAGGCTAGTAGTAGAAAAATGGGATTTCAGCATCACCAGGATGCTGAATACGGACAAGCGGACGAGCTTGCGGCCATCTTGGATGTTACGCGGCAATTTCGTGCTCTATCATTCCTCGTCAGCGGCGGCTCTCTTGTGTTTCCATTTTCTTCCTCAGGAATTTTTCTTTTTTTCTCTCTTCGGAATTTTCCTTTTTTTACCCTCCCGCTCTTTAATTCCACCTCGGCACTTCACACTCTTGCATTCCGATTCCTTTTCTCCCGCTCTTTCATTCCGATGTTATTGTGTTTCTCATTTTCTGCAATTCCTTCCTCACGTCCGTTCTATCCCTCGGGAGGTTTTCTCTTATTCCTTCTGGTCTCCTTTTCTTGTGTTTATTTTGTTGTGCTCTCTCATTCCTCCCGATCTCCTTTATTTTCGTTCTTTCCTCTCTCGCTTTTCGCGCCCTCCATCAACGCCATCACCGTCGTCTGCTGTAGGCGGCCATCATTGATTCCCCGCATCTGCCACCAGTATGTTCTAAGCCATCTTTAATTCCTGTGCCTGCCGCCATCTTTGATGCTTGTGCCTGCCACCAGTGTGTGTGTGTGAAGTTCTACAGTTGCCATTTTGTGCATGTGAGTTTGTTCACTCGTGTTTCGCTCGTCAGCAGGGGCGCACTATCATCGGGGAGGTGAGTTCAAATGGCAGCCACCAAAAAATGCAGGAGTCATGCGGGACCGTTCCAGCACCACATGGGTCGCAAGTTCGGCATCTTGACCACACGGCAACCATAGCATGTTAAGTGTTATGAGATGAAATGGTGTATAAAAGCGCATCGGCCTACGTATTCGCCAGACAAACTTGTAATCGCGATAAAAAAATTCGCCATTGCATGGTTATGGGAAGTAATACTCGCATCGTCATTCAGAAAATAATTAAATACATAAAAATTTGAAATTCGGCCAGGTCGCATTTCTCTCTACATAAGTCATATGTGCGTAAAAGCTTAAGTTAAAATTAATAGAACGAAAAATAATGCCGACAGTCTATCCATTACCTCCGCCACAGTCCTACATGCTCATATATATGTAAGAATAACATTTACCATTAAAGAAATCAACGTATGGTGAAACTGACTATACACGCAGTCAACACCACGTGCAAGTGCCGGAAGATAAAGATAAAATTAATATCATAAAAAAATTAATATATTTATAAATCAGCATTTAAGCACCAACCTAAGGCGAAACAGACTATACACACTACCTCACTGCGTGGTAGGGGAACGTAGCCGGCACTCGTGCGCACGGGAAATATTTCGTTCTTACAGAGGCAATTGCAGAGCGAGGTACGTGCTTGAGTGCGCGCACTTCTGTATTTGTAATAACTAGCCATGAGAATAAATCATATACATAAAATCGAGTACTCCACAGACCTGCGCACATATGTACCGACAATAATTTCCCTGCAGCTGATGGTCCCCCAGTTCTGTCACTAAGGTAAAATTATTCCTACGAGAGCAATTGTTAATTGCCAAAAAGCCAGCTGCACTCCCCCAGCGGAGATCACATATTGAATAAGGACGGCCATTAATACCGATAAACGCCAACCCGTCGCGCCAATGCAGTACAATACATGGTCAGGCAGCAGTCGCACTAAAAATCCAAGAGACACCAATAGCAGCATCAGCCTTCGTCCCCCCCCCCCTCCAGNACGATCCACAGCCTGTCCAATGGGAAATAGTACAGGCAACCCCTCAAGTATGGAGGATGATGCTCCCACTCTACTGAAATATATACATTTAAAAAAAATTCCCGACATTCACAGCTGCTGCTACATAGCCCGCCACTGCCGCCTCCAATGTCCATTGATGTATATATAATACCAGTGTTCGTTTACCCATCTGTCCGAATTCAAGTACCCGTAATGACAAAAAACACAGAATAATTATAAATAATCTTTATTTAAATCCTTTCTTCAGAAAAATACATACATACATACATATATATATATATATATATATCGCTATCTCTATCTATCTCTATCTACCTCTATCTACCTCTATCTACCTCTATCTCCCTCTATCTCTCTCTATCTATCTCTCTTGTAATGACGACATTCGTAGCCATTAGCTAACAGAAGGCGGGATTGTAGAATTCTCTGCCAAGATCCATTTGAAAATTTTTAGGCGATCCGTTATCTTGCAAAACAGTTTTCATTGCATAACTCACACCGAGGGCACATTTACAGCGAACTGGTGTACCCCATGCGTATTTGCTGAAACAATTTGCTACTGTTAACGTGTATATGTAGCCCTTATTAACAGTAGCATATGGGATCATTTCAACTTGGTTGGCCTGGTACAGATCTCTCAGGCTAAAGACGAGTACTTTTCGCCTGGTATGATTACGATGTGCAGGCCGGTGAAGCTTGGTGGTGATCTGCGCGCAAGACATTATTTTGTTTTTTCTTAGTATATGTATCCACCTTCCCGCAGTTCTTCTAAAATATTCACAATCTAGTTCGTGTGAGAATTATTGCTGGTCTGCTGAGACGCAATTAGCAGCCATAGATATGATACAAGCTCATTGTCATCCCAGAATACACATTCAAGTCGGTTGTCTCCATCCATCTTCGAAGTCAGATTCAAGACGGTTGCCAAGTCAGTGTACGGGAAAAAGGCTAATTTCGGGTGTGTGTCATCCTTATAAGCATTGCTGGAAGAGTCATTGTCGACCAAATGCGCACTCATAAGGCCAAGGAAGCCCTTATATGTGCGAAGTGCCTCGCACGAGTACTCGCCAGGCTCACATCTAAACAGCAACTCGTAGAGGCCTCGAAACACCCGGATCGCTCCTTCACTAATCTGTATAAAATCGTTGGGCAGTAAAAAAATTTGTTTGTTTCCCATTACCATTTCTTATTGCATCTATAAACACCATACATTCCATCATTAAACTTCGTGTACGATTATAGGTAATTGCGAACGGTTATGGTGTGCAAATTATATCGGTCCTTGTTACGTTTCCAAGCTGCTAAAGGTAAATCATCATCATCATCATCTGCAGTTTCTTCCGGAAGTATCTTGTGCTTCCTCGAAGTTCGGGTTTCGATGTCTGGTTAAGTCTTCATTTCAACATTCGGAACAGTTTGTGGTTGTAAATTATCTAGCCAAGATGTGATCGGTCGGAACTTATTCCAAAGTAGCATCATGCTCAATGCATGTGCACTTAGTCAGGAAATACTAATGCACACACTTTCAATTTCATGATGTAAATCCTTGACAGTGGCAGTCATTGTACTAAAACAGTGAGCAGGATGTCCTTAGTATTTGTAAGACACACATACAGTAACATTTAGGTGTGGCCTCGTTGCGCCGGTTGGATCGGGCCCATGACAGAATCTCCTGTCGGTCTGAGTAGGTTCGAGAAATATACTTCAGACCTGCTACGACGGGTTATGGCGTCCCGAATATGCTTGCAATGAAGCCACAATTCATCGTCTGAATTCGCATCGGACAAAGCTCACCACCTCAGTCAATGTGCTAACTTGGCTGTCGAATTTAGCAGACAACGCAGTCGTCCAGACGAGGCGACCATCCACAGTCGTGACCTTTTTGTCCAAGGCAGAGAGTTTGTCCACACACCCTGCCAATGCCAGTTACTTGTGATCAGCCAGGTCGTTCGGGTGTTCCCTGATCGTCTGCTACTGCTACACGCTGTCTTCGCCTACGTACGTCGACGATAGCCGTACTTCGCATCCAACGCTTGTGGTAAGTCAACACGGTGCTAGATTCCCCGACGAACTTAACATGCATGTACTTAATTTTATTTGCTCTGTGTGTGTACTTCATTTTGTTTGCACAGGAGTGTAATAGCTACTTGCTGGCTCGTCCCATTAGCTCACGTGTGTCTGAATGCTGCACACTGGTCGTTGAGCGCCCTTGCCATATAGGAGGGAGGCCACGACCCTGCCCTCCGCCCGTGAGCAAGCATGCCATTCGGCAGTCTGTGTTGGGGAGGGAGGCGAATGCAGCCAATGGATCCTGCTGGCGGCGGCAGTCCTTTCCCGAGCCCTTTCACAGTTTCGGTTTTGGCCACGTCCCCTTCGCATGCGGAGCCTAGGATGTGAAATGTCTACAGAAAAAAACGCACCGTCCCTTAAGGTCGTAATTTACAGTTCTTTTGTAATGTATGTTGTTACCGAGACGCAGCATGTGAAACGTACTCACACATTTTGTGCCGTACCTGTCCGCTACGAACAATATTCATATATGGGGAAATGAATGAGTGGTGGTGGTGATTGAAGTTAGGTGTTTCACTTGGGACAAATAAATACTAACGTACTCCCAGACTGTGTGTATGTACCGTCACCTTCCTCACACATGCTGGCCGTACTAGGCCATCGTGGCGCGCTCGTATGATGTGTGTGGCACTCTGCGGTACGAGGTAGGGATGGGACTGTGATAGAATGCAATGGCGTGGGAGCACACAGAGTGAGAACCTGGCGATGTTTGTCACATATAGCTTACCCTTCACGTAGCATGCTACAGGTCATACACAGACTGTTCACTGTTTCTTCGCGTTTTTTTAAAAATCAAACCTTAAAATAATTCACCCCATGTATGAAGTGTTTGGCTGTTCCCTACATATGTGAGGTATCGCAGTGGTTTTATGCTTTTTTGGTTGCATACAATAAATGCCTTAATGCATGCATAACTTATAATATTTAATTTATAACTACAGTGATTACAAAATAGGGAGGAAATAAGGGAGGAAATAGAATTGTTGGTACTGTCTAGTAAGAAATAGTTCTTATGCATTGTGCTGTCCCTTTGGTGTAATTTTACAGAATTAGCTAGGCTTTGTTCGCATGAGGCGTAGGACTATTCAGTGCTTCAGAAAAGTTTGAAGTAACCGTGAATTAACTATAGTAGTAGTATGCACGTTAGGCGTTTTATTTGCGCTCCTTGTGCATGGGAGGGTATGCGATCGATATGACCCACTCTTGAGTCTGGAATGCAATGATGCTCGGGGAGAGAGTGGGAGCACTCTGAGAGACTCTTTTTTTTTTTACATCGAACCGGCATGGGATGAGTGCAACATTCTATGTCGCCGACCGAAGAAGCTGGTCGTATTTTTCATGATCTTCCTAAATGAGAATTTTTATTCTTAAAGTACTGACATATGATACGCGGGTCATCTTAATTATCCTGCATAGCGAAGCGAAAATTATAACATTTTCCAAACAGTTAGGTGTACGATTTGCCGTTTAGTTCGTCGATACGTATCGCTTCAAGCCGCAAGTCTTGCTTAACTGGCTCATGGCATGCCCAAGACGCTGTTGACGTCAAAATCGGGCCTGGTTATGGATAATATTTCTCCCTACCTGTGACGTCATGAATTCTGATTGCTCAGCGTTAAACGTCAAACGCAAAAGCTTGAAAATTGGCAAACTTTTACTACGATGCACATAACGCGTTACATTTTCGCAGCGTCTGAATTCAATTGCAGTCAGGGCCGTTTGAGAACATACTCTTACAATTTCTCAAAAGTCAGTGGACTCAACCAGGTTCTTTAAGGGCTGGAGGTCTTAATTAAATAAAACATTTAATTATATTTTCCTAACTACAATGAAAATACTGCTCAATAGATTACAATAAATTGCGAACACTTATTTACAATTAATAAATTCAATCAATACAATTTACTTTAAGCTCAAATAAATTAATGAAATAAAATAATTAAAATGAGTTTTAACATACAATGTATGAAAACCTGTTTAATTATTTTATACGTTATATGCCAATTTTTTACAGATCCAATATTTACAGGAAAGTCCGTATCACACGTTCTTACAGTCCCACTTTAGTTATGTCTAGATCTTACAAGTCTGCAATGGTCTAGAGATGTCGTAGTGCCCCTCATGCATAGTAGCCTTCAACTCGTCGGGTACCATGCCCTCTTGTCCATCCACACAGTATTAACACTCGTCTGCCGTCGTATCTTATCCTCTGCCGTCCTCAGTCTTCTCCACCGATGTTCTTCGCTGCACCAAACTTTACCTGATATCACACTTCAGCCATATTACTTTCACAAAAGACTGCCGATCCTCCGGCCGCGGCGGTATTTATAGTGCCGGGCCATAACCCATAATATTCTCCAAATGCGGTTTAATTTTTCGTTATCTGAAATCAAAGTTTATTTAAACACGTTTGTTTACTNACCCATAATATTCTCCAAATGCGGTTTAATTTTTCGTTATCTGAAATCAAAGTTTATTTAAACACGTTTGTTTACTGCTGTTCACAAAAATTTGAAAGCATTATAATTAACCACAAAATTCACATTTTTTTTATTTCCACATAGTAGGGGTTACTAATTTGGGCCCATAGCTGAGTGCACACAATTAACCACCTCCTCTATCTTTCTCCCTGTGTGTCTCTGTCTCTCTCGTCTTTCTCCCCGCCTCTGTCTCTTTGCCTGCCTCTCTTTGCCTGTCTCTCTGGACNTGTGTGTCTCTGTCTCTCTCGTCTTTCTCCCCGCCTCTGTCTCTTTGCCTGCCTCTCTTTGCCTGTCTCTCTGGACGGGCCAGCTGCTCCTGCTAATACCATTGCAACCGACCATCTTGGCAGCGGCACATAATTTTTTTCAGTATTTGTGCCTTAAAATAATACGAAGCAATCATAATACACGGCGGGTGGGGATTCCGTGCCACACACAGTTGCAGTTGGCCGCTACAATCTACACAGCTGGACACAAGTTTCATGGCTTCGTGTCTTTCTCTTCAGCGTGTTTCGTGCGCTGAACAACCTAACGAACTGCAACAGTCTTAGCAGTAGCCACAACCGAGCCTACTGCAATGTCTCGAAATAACTTGAAAATTTCATCAAACTGTCAACATAAAATTCCGACCCACTTGACCCAACAGACACAGCCAGGGCTCCGTGGTCCTTCCTGCGAAGACGCCAGTGTGAGTATCTCTCTTCTGTATGCTGCAAAAACACTGTGTGCAAACAAACTACCAAGTGGGGCCATCAGATTAATTACTTACTTTATACGCGAAGAAATATTTTGGAGACGCTGCTAATTTTTATAAATTTACTTCAGAACTTTCTATTGCTTTGTATGTAAACACTAAAAGTACAGTTATAAAAATAGTAAAGGTTTTTTGGTCGCATATACGGAAAGCAGTTTCCTGAACTTTACTGCTGTACTCGTATTCTTTAGCACATGTGCTTTCCTGATGCATATAAAATAAAAGTACATCTAAATTGTGATGCGAAAAGTATTTAACTAATTTAACTATAATATAAGTATGTTCTAGCTTCTCTTGTGTATAAGTTAAATAGTTAGTCAGGTTGACACATCACAGTCTGCTCTCCACTCTGTATGTGATCTACAGGATGATGGAGCGCTAGATCGCTTGGTCAACCTTATTGCGTAAGCGAACTGAACACATACTCAGGGGTGAAATCAGGCGGCTAATAAACACTTCTACTTTTGATTCGGTTAGCTAAACAGTTATTTTATTGCGTCATTACGTCACTCATTATATTGGTATGGTACACTGCACTCTTGGGTTCCGCTTCTCATCCCCCTTCCCTTGCCCGTCGGAGGCCTACAGGTCAGAGTTTTAGTTAATAAACGTCGGGGAAAGGCGCGGTTACTTAACTGAGCTGCCACTGTGTGCTGGTTTCGTCTCGGCTTCGCGTCCTGGGAAGTCGTGTTGGGGCGTCTCTCGGCGCCTCGGCGCCCGTCCCTCGATGTCTCTCCGGTGCTTACTTCCCGGCCGTCCAACTGGGTCGCACCCCTGACTCTGACCCCGCGTCTCTTGAGTCCTCGGGATCGACTGATCTCTCCACCTCCCTGCTGGACTATATCCCGTCCCCTAGAGGAATTCCCTACGTCATTGGCGAACCGATTTACATCAAAACTTCGGCGTGCATCATTGGAAGGAAATATTCGGATGACGTCGGTATGAGCATTTGACGCACGTTATGGCAGGTTGTTAAATTGTCGCTCTGTTCTCTGGCTAGACGCGTCATGCGTCAAGGTCTGGTAAATCCTGTTGGAGTATCTGGTAAGTTCTGTATTTAATATGCTTCGTATTCTTAGGTTGTAAACAAATAGCTGCTTAAACTTTTTTTGTAATAACAAGACCGCTATAGATAGCAACACTGCACTGAGATGGTCAGATTCTGCAATTGACTGTTAGTTCGTGTGCACAGTCATTGCCTTGATTATCTCCGCATTTTTAATTTCCGAAGTCTTCTCGTCCGTTGTTTTTTCAACATTTTTGCAACCAACTTGGGGAGAAAATAACTTTCTACTTTTTAATACAATCTCTGATTATCATATGCAGAGAGAAGTTGACAGAACGCAGTTTTTCAACAAAATGAAACAATGGTTTAAGGTGGCCGCCTGGTTGAAGGAATTTTGCACGTCTGAGGCCCAAAAGCGTGGGAGCGCTAGGGGCGACCGAGGCATACTCATAAACTTTCTCATCGCCTCTACGCGCAACGTTCTGAACTGGCGTGCATTATTGCCGGCGATAGCGCGCCTCTACGAGACTTTTAGCGGAGACCCTGCCATTTTATGAGTTAATAATATAAATAAAGGCTTGATGCACGTCCCTGTTCCTTTTTTGAATGTTTTGAATCGGAATGTTCATACCTAAAAATGACCGTGAAAACATCCGTTTCTCATTTTCATTATCACAAAAAAAATGCTTTAAAAAGAAACGGAGGAACTGAAAAACGTATACAGACACGTAAAGTTTCTTAAGTGCTATTCGTAAGCAGACCTCACTCAGACACGTTGGACGGTTTGTTAATAAAAAGTTTTCTGCTGGAGCTCTGCACACCGGCCTACCCTACATTGGGCGTAGCAATAATTAGCGAAACACTAATGTTCTCGTTCCAACAGTTGCGTCGCATCACTAATTGGTATTGGATTCGACGTCTGGCGAGAGAATGCGCCACAATGGGCTTTCAAGTGCTGAGTGAAGCATGGAGCAGCCGTGAAGCCGCCGCGCCGATGCCTGCGGTATTGATGACAATCGTCGTCGAACTGCGGGATGTGGGAGGGGGAGGAGAGGTGCGGATGTGTTTTGTTTGGCGACAGAACTACTGACAAAGCCTGCGTGGTGTTGTGGCTGGACATGGGCTGCGTCGCCGTGCCCCAAGTCTACAGCCGGCAACTCCGTGCGTGCGACTGAGGCGCGGCGAACAGCTGAGCGATCGTTAACCCTCCCTCTCTCTTCAGCTAACACCGGCGGTTATTAAAAACAAGAGGAGCTTTTACGGAAAATTGAAATAAATAAATACTAAATAAAATAAATCCTATGAAACGTGTATCGGCACCTATGGCTGTTCACGGTAAACTGAGCACTTTGGAAAGCCCTGCTTAAGATCTACTTGTACGGACATTGTGTATTCTCCCGCCACATTGCCATGCGCCTGGTCAAGCTATTCATGCTTCGGTCAAGTGGAACTGTGAAATTATTAGAAAAGTAAATATTTTACATATCTGCTAAGTCTTAGATGCATAAAAAAAACAGAAAGCTAAATAAATAATTTCAGTTTGCTCAGACGTTTACCTAACACCTTTAATTCAACGTCAAGTTATGGAACTGCACTGAAGAGCCAAAACAAACTGGTACACCTGCCTAATATCGTGTAGGGCCCACTCGAGCACGCAGAAGTGCCGCAAGACGACGTGGCATGGACTCGACTAATGTATGAAGGTATGCAGGAGGCATTGAAATCAGCGCCAATTTGAGAAAGGGTTGCACATCTGTCACGTTTAATGATTCTCGTCAGTCGTCGTTTGTCCCGTTCGTTCAAGATCTTTTTCCGGCTGCAGCGATGTCGGAGATTTGATGCTTTACCGGATT
The DNA here is from genome assembly GCA_002778355.1 of Clitarchus hookeri. Lineage (NCBI taxonomy): Eukaryota > Metazoa > Arthropoda > Insecta > Phasmatodea > Phasmatidae > Clitarchus > Clitarchus hookeri. Next base: position 429,413 of record NQII01000924.1, on the reverse strand, counting down.
CCCGATATTCACGGTACACTCGTTAAATGGTTGTACACGAACATCCAAATGTTATCGCTACCTCGGAGATGCTATCTCCCATCTCTCGTGCGCCGACTATAACCACACGTTCAAACTCACTTAAATCTTGATAACCTGCTATTGTAGCAGCGGTAACTGATGTAGCAACTTTATCAGACGCTTGTTGTCTTATATAGGCGCTGCCGACCGCATCGCGTTACTCTGGTTCCATACCTCTGTTATTTGCATACGCACGCCTATACCAGTTTTTTTGGCTCTCCAGTGTACTTTCCCTCCGTATGCAGGTAGGAGCAGTGATATTTTGTTAAGGTTGATTTCAAAAGTGCTCACTTTATCGTGAACGGCCTTTACTAATCGTGCTGAATAATAATAATAATAATAATAATAATGATGGATGTGTTGATATATTCGCAGTACGTGATAAGAATCGCGATAGTAGGCAGGACTATAAGTATAAGGATAATAATTGCTGGTTGAAATTCGTATAAAATGCAAAAACCACCACCACAAGAAATGTAGAAAGGCGCGAGAAATATTAAATACGTCCACAAATGGCTCCAGAATGTGCATTTGCGAGTGTGGAACTCGCGGTGCGTGCGTGCGTGCGTGCGTGCGTTCGTAAATCTTGACGAACATAACCGCGTGAACTAATGTGTAGAAGTTAGTGTCAAGAGTTGAGAACCGTTATATTCTAGTGAGAACTTGTCCGGTTTTTGAGTTACAATTATATTTGGCCTTGTTTTTTCGATAATTTTGTACATCATGGTGTACATCATAGCATTCCAGCTAAAGTTAAAACTTGTCGAAATGGCTGCACTTAATTGAGTCTTTCACTTCGCTTTTGTTGACGTCAGTTTACCATTGTAAGACGTAAAGGAACATTTCAGAACATGTGAACAACGCGTCTTAACACCTGGTACGATATATTTGTTTTACACCATTCACTGAACGAATTATAAGGCGCCAGCGTTTTTTTCAACATCGCAAGCTTTGCAAAAGCCAAATATACTAATTTGATACCTCTAGGACGTTTGCGTATAAAAGCTCATTTCTTAATAATTACCGTACCGCTGTCTTACTGGCGTATGCTGTTCGTCTAGCCAGGGTACGACAAAGATGTTTGAGGAATTCTTCAACGGCCTCATGTCTTGTGTGTTACCTTTTTCATGGGCAATGTCAGTGCGTCAGTCATGTGAGACTGTGAAATAGTCACACACGTTACCATTACTTTACTATTATGTCAGTAGTTCGTCATAATATGGAACGAAAGTAAACAAATTTCATTTGTCTCAATTTTGGATCTAAACTGTTTAATACCACGGCAAAACATCAAACTATAATATCCTGATTCGCTGTGAACATGCACTTTCAAAGGCCGTGCTGTACATTTCATGGCTACTAGCAGATTCACGGTGATATTTTTGAGAATATTTTTTAGCGACAGATGGTATTGTAATGTGCTGATCTAATAAAAGAATATATTTCAGGCGAAGCTTGTTGAGAGCTTTCAATACGTCACGAACATTATATAGCCTATTGTATTCGCGTTTTCTTCACACTTTTTGAATCAAAACTTTGAAAAATCACCTCGTCTACGATATGTTTGGTTGTTTCCTAAATATTTCATGCATCACAAACGTTTTATACTTCTGTTAACATGAAAATACCTTTTCTAAGGTTAAATTGAACTTTTACTTACAATTGATACGCGCCTACTGCCGCACGGGGCGCGAACTCTGCTCTAGAGAGGGGAGGGGGTGTCATCCACCTCGATCCCCCCGCCCCAGGCAGACCCGCTCGCGGTACCGTCGCCGGGCGGCCGGGAATGATTGACAGCTGACCTGGCTGGCGTCACGGCCCTCCTCCCCCCTGCTGGAGAATCCGACGGCTTATGGGGACTCGCAAGAATATTCTGGGAACTTGGACCCTCGCCGCAATGCGGTATTTAGAGAAATTTCTGGGCGATGACTTACGACCCTATAGTATCGCAGCTGCCTGAGGGTCGGGAGTCTTTTTGTGGCAGCCAGTTGGCTGAGTGCGGTAATCGAGCAACGCGTGATGCAGCAAGAGACATCGGCGACGGCAGACGAGGTGTTGTGGTGTGAATGGAAGAGTGGGCGTGAAACCCGACAAGTGAAGGCTACTTACTGTGCATGAGGGCGCTCGGAAATTTCTAGAACATTGCTGATTGGTAGGACCTGGACTGAACTGAGGTGAGACTGAAGGAACATGTGAAACGGATTTTATTGTAAATATCACAGCGGTAAAACATGGACATATAATTAAGGAAGTAATTCAATAGGTTTTGATCTGCAACAATTGTTTTTAAGCTGGTTGTATATTCAAACGTCTAATAACTGGGTGTGAAATACACACAGTCATTTATAATCACTGCGGCGTGCCGGCGCGGTGTTTATTAAGACTGATCTTAATTATTTAATTATATTAATTTCCTTGATGTAGTTGTAAACTGTATTGATGGGATTCATAAATTGTAAATAGCAAGTGATATCAATTTATTGTCGAGAATTATTTTTATTTATTGTAAATAAATTAGGAAACTATAATTAACTCTTTTATATAAGATTTCCATACATTAACGAACCTGGTTTAGCCACAGTGACTTTTGAGAAATTGTAACAATATATTTTATCCATAAATAATAATATTTTATGTATAAGTAATATTAATTAAAGCAGAGATAAAATTGGTGTTGGTAATACCTAGTAAGTAGTAGTTATGCAAAATTATTATTAAACAGAGTGCGCACAATTCCGGTTCGTTGTCACTTTGATGTAATTCGTAAAAGCATTGTTTGCCTGAGGCGGAGGAATATCCTGAAAGTAGAACTTTGGCATGGCTTCAGAAAAGTTGGAAATGGCCGTGAATGGACTACAAACACAATTTCAAAGCACTTCAACATAGCTAAATACGGCTTTTTGTATCTCGCCATCTACTGTACGCGTCAGATAGAAACACAAATATTCAAGGGCCCTGCATTGAACCTTACCACAGACTTTCTAACAATAATATGTCACTGCTCACAGTGCCGCAGGTACACGCAGCACAAAGAGAACACTGTACGCCAGTTCAGACACAACCTTGCGCGTAGTGGCGATGGCGCATTTGCTATGCGTGGCAGTATCGCTACAGATGGCCGGCTACCAGCGGGCATGTAGTTTGTCCAGTGCATTATTTCAGCAGGGCTCAGTACGGCGGACCAGCATGTACACGCGACAGTTCACGTCGTGTCAGGCGCCGGGCTGGTGGCAGTTGACACTGTCCACTGGGGCCGCAGTGGTGCAGTTGTAAGATTACTCGCCTCCCACCTAGGCGAACCGGGTTCGATTCCCGACGGGGTCACTCCCGGATTTCAACATGTGTGCATCGTGCAGGATGACGCCGCTGGTTGGCGGGTTTTCTCGAGGATCTCCCGTTTCCCCCGCCCTTTCATTCCGACGCTGCTCCATACCTCGCTTCACTCTCATCGGCTCTTAAGACCTCGATGTTAAGAGCCGCCCAAACCTATTTTCACTCACTCACTCCGCTGATCGTAACAAATGCGTAACCTACACTGTTGACGAGTCTTATTGCTTGTAGTTGCGTAACTACGCCTTTTTTTCGGCACGCATTCATTGCCTGTCGCTGCTCTAGCAGTGCACACGGTGTACCAACATGTATCACTCAGCTGGGTCGTGTTAGCAAGGCCTTTTTGCACAATAAAAAAGAAGAGTGCGAATTTTGTAGCGTAAATGACGACGACACTACACAGTATTGCTATTGTTACAAGTCGCCTGGGACGTGTCAGAGCTCACGAGGGATGGAGCTCTTAGTAAAAGTAAAATAACTAAATTTTATTTGTTAACATTAAACTATCTGTATCTACTTTAAAGACTTAATATTCCTATCAGAGTGCGTAATATTAAGTGCCAATCTCAGTTATAATTAATGTCCTCATCACTGTCATTTTACTAGCTCGTCACTTATTATTCACACATGCATGCTCATCATGTTCACTGCCATACATTAACATAATTTCAAATGTTTGCCATTCACGCATCTAGTCCCACTCTCCCCACAGTCCAATCTCTCTCTCTCTACTCTCGCTGACTACACTCACTGATCACTACTTCGTCACTCGCCGTTCCGGCGGTATCTCACATCTGGCGCTGATGGCCGTACACGATTCCAGACTCTCGACACAGAGGTGTGTCCTCACCGCGTATTGTTTCCACCACGTAAATCTGCTCCCGATAAGGGAAAAATGAATGACCCTAGGTGCGCAGATAGGCAAGTGCGCTTCTCTCTCTCCTCCTCCTCTCTCTTTCTTCTCTTATCTCTTTCTCTTCTATCTTTCTTCTCATCTTCTCTCTTTCTTCTACTCTTCTCTCTCTCTCTTCTTCTCTTCTCTCTTCTCTCTCTTCTCTCTCTCTTCTCTCCTCCTTCATTGTTGTCTGGGAAGAGGTAAGAAACCGGGTCTTGTGAAAGGTGCGAGGGTGTGGCTGGTGTGGAACTATAGGCTCGTCATAAGTAGGACAGTCGGAATGCAGCGAAATATTTAACATTAAATATGTTAGATAGGGTCACTTTTAATTTTTTTAATAACTTAAACAATTATTTAAAAAATTGGGGTGGCTGTGTCGGTGGCACGGTCATGAGTTTTACGCGAATACGTCTGAGTTGACGGATAATATTTCCCTTGGGATATAAGAATGAAATGAAAGTAACGAAATGTACCTATACTTGGTCTCGACGAGATCTTTGGTTTGGCACCAAAATCAGCGCTCTAGTACGCCGAAGTAGCGAGTTGCAGTATATTACTGCCTAGTCGCCGCGGGTCCTCACCCGCGCCTCGCGCATGCGCCGCACCAACTCACGGTCATGCTCACATCGTGGTCATATTCCCGATCGAACGAGACCGCATTTACAGTGAAGCAAAATATTATTGGGAAAGTAAATATNTAACGAAATGTACCTATACTTGGTCTCGACGAGATCTTTGGTTTGGCACCAAAATCAGCGCTCTAGTACGCCGAAGTAGCGAGTTGCAGTATATTACTGCCCAGTCGCCGCGGGTCCTCACCCGCGCCTCGCGCATGCGCCGCACCAACTCACGGTCATGCTCACATCGTGGTCATATTCCCGATCGAACGAGACCGCATTTACAGTGAAGCAAAATATTATTGGGAAAGTAAATACATACCATTACATGTTTATACATTAATCTGTAGCTATTTCGTACATAGAACGAGAATAAATCGTTCTAGGTGTTCGNCATACCATTACATGTTTATACATTAATCTGTAGCTATTTCGTACATAGAACGAGAATAAATCGTTCTAGGTGTTCGTTAGTAAATAATGTTATCATAACCGTAGCCATAACCTGTTAATGTAGTAAACTACGCCTATTAAGTAAAACTTATTGATAGCCTACACATTTTGCACCTCAGAACTATTGGATCATTGGTTATATATGGACATATATAAATATTGGGACAGTCAGTATTGTTTACATTGTTGGGTTGACATAGTTTTAACAGAAATATATTTGAATCATATTGTAACAGTCAGTAGTGCTGAACAAAAATATCTCAAAAAACAAAAAACATTTTTAAAATAAACGTACAAATAATCAACACACTAATTATACAATTTTGTGTCAAAAAAATATTGAGACATAACAGCGAATAATGAAAACAACTTATTTCTTATGACATTAATTTTAATATTTAGTTGGATGTCGTTTACGCATTATGAACTTACGAAGGCTATTATGCATACGGTTTCACGCAAAGTCCACTTAGATGTTAGCCCATTCGTCTGTAAGTCTCCTTTTAAGGTGTTCTTTTGATGTTACTCTGCTATTGAGCTCGTGCCACTAATTCTCTATTGGATTCAAGTCCGGTGACTGTGGGAGTGGATTGCGCACTTGAGGACTTTGTACAGCAACCACAGCTGCATGACGTCTGCATTATGTGTGGGATCATTGTCTTCATGGAACATAACATTGTCCCTAAGTCATCATTTCTCGGCACTTTTATGGAGACATTTCTACAGAAGGGAGTTTATTATTTTGTTCATTTTCTCTTCAATAGTAGAAAAATGGCGGTTCTGGCACAACTGGATGCTAGATGGAGAGCCGGGAAGTCACGGCGGCCATATTGAATTTCCCTTTTCCCCTCAAAAACTCCAAACATTTCCCGAATTTTCCTCCAAAACTCAAATTTCTTGCAGAAATTTCCCTTACCAGATTTCATATTAGTCACTCAGTCCGAAAATAGCAGTTATCCCCTATATGGCTTGATGACATTTTTGGGAAGGAGGAGTTGAGGGACTGAGGAGTTACCCTGACATTCACACTCTTTCATTCCATGCCATCACCATCCATCTAGTCTGAATAATTTTCAAGTTCATTGCCCTGTCATGCAACTTCTCTCATTTTTCCAGTCTCTCTCACCCACGCCTGCTCTATCCCTTGGGGTTTCTCATACTCCTTCCAGTCTCCTTTATTTTCTCTCTCGTGTTTATTTCTCGTACTCTCATTCCTTCCTGTCTCGTTCGTTCTATCCCTTGGGTGATTTTCTCATATTCCTTCTGTTCTCTTTTATTTTCACCCTTTCCTTTCTTGATTTTCGAGCTCTCCATCTTAGATGTTCCCACATGACCGTCGTCTGGTGTAGCCGGCCATCTTTGATTCTCGTGCCAACCACCAGAGTGTTTGAAGTTCTACAGTTCGAAACTAGGAGTGCCGGTATTATCGCAGCCATTTTTAGCGTGTTGGTTCACTCGTCGCCTGTAGGGGTGCATTATCTTCGGGGAGTGTAGTTCAAATGGTAATTGCAAGGAGCACTAAGAATTTTTTTTTTAGTCTATAGTCGTTTCGGAACTAAAAAAAAAATGCCAGAGGCATGCATTATTGTTCCAGCGCCCCTGGGGTAGGAAGTCGAGCATCTTGCCTTTAAGACCGCTACGACATCTATGAAAGTAGGATTTTTAACGAAGAATATATATATATATATTACCATACCAGGCATTCGGACAGGCCCTCGATGTTATATATATATATATATATATATATATATATATATATATATATATAGCCATTCCATTGTTAGGGGACGAAATAAAGTAAATATCCGCATCAGCCTACTCACTCACCAGACAATAAACTAGTCATCGCGAAAACAAAGTGAATGTTTAATTGTTTAAGATATAGTTGACACATTAATAGCATAGGCATCCCCTCCCGACGACGACGAAAAGGAACGCAGTGTCAAGTATGACCTAAACTATCATATAAGCATAGTTGGCGGTCATTTCCGAACTGTGTAAGATACAACCATCAAATTCTTAACATAGGCATCACTTCCAATGAAGAACTGGTTGGTAGGGTCAAGTATGCCCTAAGCCCACTTATAAGCATACCACGATCGTTAAATTCATATCGCTGGTATCATTCCTGGATATAATCAATGCGATTACGATAATTAGGACCTTGAGCCCTGTTATAAGCATAGGACGACGACATTTCTGAACTATTTAAGTTCTGCTAACATGCAAGTCGGTCATACATGTAAAGAAAATAAAGGGAGGTATACACACAATTGTGTTGCAAGCATGTCGTAGTAGTTAGTAAATACTAATGCATGTAGGAGTGTAGGGAACCTAAAATAGCACACATACGCTCTGGTCCACGTGCACTCGTAAATCACCCACTACCATTATCGTAGTCTGCTACCATAAGTGTTATATATACATAACTAAACATTAGCATGGATAACATGTAACAACTATCCATACACGAATAAGTTAAGGAATACAAAATCACGATACGAGCCAGATGTATGTAGTCGCGGAGGTTATTGCATAATTAATACATATAAATAAACAGTCAACCTGACACGAGGGCCAGCGTCCCGAGACCTCAACATGGGCAATCCTTAGCAACAACTAACCATACATTGGAAAAATAAAGGTGTATACAATTGTACCAGATAAAGTTGTAGGTAGTTACCGGTTACATTGAAACATGCACGAGTTGATAGAAATAAACACCGTCGGTCTAACAAGAGGGTCGCGGGAACCACATGTAAAATATATAAAACCATCCTGTACATGAAAAATCGGTCACGTTGCTAAAAAAAAAAATACCCGTTGGTTCTGCAGAACGTTACAAGTGAACCAAGAACTTTGGTAAAAAGCTGGACTGCTCGAGGACATGAAAAGAGCATGGTTACAAGGACAAACCTAAAAAAAATCTACAATATACCAAGTGCGATACACATTACGCGACTTGTAAAGACTGTGTTTCTTTGCTTGCTACGAAACAACATACATTAAAACCATTAGTCGCGCAATAAAGACATCACCACTACATGCTGAGGCAAACAGATGAAAAAAAAAAATTATACAAGCAAATAGTTTTAAGCATTTACCTACCAATGCATATTGCGCGAGCATCGAGTGCTGTACATTATGTTAGGCAAAAAAATTACTATTGTGAAGTGCGGGAAGGATAAGAGAACAACACTACTACTCACTGGCGCAACATATATAAAAATGACATGTACCAACCAGCGTAATCGCATATTACACAAGAATCGTTTGCTGTATGCTGTGTTATACGATGCTAGTAAAGACTAGGCCGTCCTGGTTAGTACAACAGAAAAGCAAACAATTTCCTTACGAACCGATTGAAACGAAACCGTTAAACTCAGAGTACAACCCAACCAACACTCACAACACTAGCAGCAGAACACATCCAACCCGGCCGACATTGTGCGATCAACTAACATCTTGGGAATCTGTACGGCTGCCTCAGGTGATCATAGCAGTGTGACCTGCTTGTTACCCACTTAAAAATTACTGAAAGGCTGCAAGTATTTGTGATGAACATATTGAGTACGGTGATTTACGTAAATATTTTGTTGGAGATATAGTCAATTGCGATTTTTGCATGATGTGCTCGATACTTAAATATGTAGATACATAAAACACAAGTTTTTAAATTGCTTATGTTGTATTTTTACCTGTGGAATGTTTGAAATCTATAGACGATTGAACCTGCGATATGCTATTTTCAAGGATGATGCACTGTCTCCAGCACCGTCAGAGTACGCGAGTTATTTCCAAATTTCAGTAGCATATGTAAAAAGTAAGTATGTTTTGTCAAGGGTGGCATAATTACATTACTTGTAAGTGCCGAGTTGCTTTCTTGGTCGGTAATGTATACCATGCACGGAAAGGTAAGACGGTCATTGTGGTCTTTGTTTCTGTTGAGTTCACATCCTTAGTTACATGATGCACTCGCGGCCTCCAGGTATTATGTGTATGAAACAGCTACGCCAGTTTTTTATTTTATTTATAGTAAACCTCTTCTCTTTATGTTTTGGATCTTCTAAAATCAGATAATATGTATAGTTGAAATGTATGTGTGCTTGTGTGTGTGTTTTATGCGATACCGTCTTACTCGTCATTACAAAGTTCGTACTTAGAATGATAATTCTATATTAATAAAATTTTTGTGGCCAGAGATTCATGGGTAATTCGTTTGGTAAAGTGCTTACAGTTCTAGCACTATAAATTGAACGTATTCAAAATAAGTACCTGTACTATATGCTTTTATAATTTTATTATATTCAATTGACTCAGCGTGTAGCGGTGACTTCTTTCTTGCATGGCTAATGGTTTTAATGTATGTGTTTCATATGTGCTTTTATTTCTAGCACTATAAACAGTATGTATTCAAATAAGTACACATATAGTATTTAAAAAGGGATACATTGTTAACTTGTACTGTATAACTGAATTCCTCACGTAAAGAGAAGTGCATGTGTGACTCGGCTGGTCTGCCACCCTGGAGCCCATGTGTGTCTCTCGGCTATTGTTATGTACCATCCTTCGACTTACTGAGATGTGCATGGTGCTCGCGTCGCTGGTCTACCATCTGGGCTGCCTTGCAGATTCCCACGAAGTTAGTTGATCGCACAACATCGGTCGGGTTGGACATGTTCTGCTGCTAGTGTTGTGTTTGCTGTACTCTGAATTTAACAGTTTCGTTTCAATCTGTTCGTAAGGAAGTCGTTTGCTATTTTGTTGTACTAACCAGGACGGCCTGGTGTTGTCTAGCATAGTATAACACTGCGCACATCAAACGACGCTTGTGTAATATTAGATTGCGCTAGTTTATAAGTGTTTAGCAGTGTTGTCCTCTTATCGTTCCCACACTTCACGATGGTAATTTTTTCGCCTAACGTAACATACAATGCTCGCGCAATATACACTGTTTTATAACTATTTGCTTTTATAATTATTATTTTTATATCTGTTTGCATCGGTGCATAGCAGTAACGTCTCTCTTGCGCAACTAATGGTTTTAATTTATGTAGTTTTGTGTCAAGTAAAGGAACACAGTCTTTACAAGTTGCCTTATGTTAATCGTTCTTGACACATTATACTTATTTTTGGGGTTGTCTCTTGTGATCATTCTTTATTTCTCATATTGGCTTGATAGCAACACTATCACTATTATGGGATGTGGCTCCGTTGTGGTATCATGCTCCTGATGTACTTTCGTATATGCCAGTCCTTTGTTGTTTGTTACGTGACCGATTTTTCATGTGCAGGACGGTTTCATATCTTTTACACTCGGTTTCCCTGACCCTCGTGTTAGGCTGATTGTGTTTATTTCTATTAATGCATACATGTTTAAATGTAACCTGCGACTGTGTTTGTCTTGTTATCTGTGCAATTCTATACCCCTTTATTTTTTCAATATATGGCTGGTTATTAAGGGTTACCCATGCTAACGATGACTCGGGCCGCTGGCCCTTCTGTCGGTCTGGGTATTTCACAGTTACCAACGACTATGCACATCATGCACACAGTGCATTTGTGTATCATTTGATTTTTTTTTCTCGCATAAAGTGGTTTGTTGTATGTTACCCATGCTTACATTTATTTATGTTTTTTTACATTTGTATATACAGCCTGGATGTCGGTGGGCGACGGGAGGCTAGCTGTCTTCGGGGGGATCCGAGTTGGTAGACCTCTGTGGTAGTAGACGACAAGAGCGGTGGTGGGTGCGTGCAGGCCGATGCGTATGTATGTGCTATTTCAGACCCTACACTCCTACATGCAACGGTGACTTTTCGATGCGCCTGTATGCTTACCTTTGTTTTATTTACATGGGTGGACGGTTGTTACATGTTCCCGAACTTCAAAGGTTTGGAAATACTGACCAACTATGCTTATAACAGGTCTTAAGAGCTACTTGTCTTTATCTCCTTGCTTGCAGTCTGAAGTGATGTCTGTGATATGAATTTGGTGGTCGTAGCTTCGGTGGGTGGGAAAAATATCGAGCAACTCTATGCTTATGAGAGGGCTTAAAGTGTACTTGTTCTTACCTACCTGTTTGACATCGGAGGTGATGTCTATGATATGAATTTGGTGACTATCTTAAACAGTTCGGAAATGACAGCCAATTATGTTTATAGGTGGGCTTAGGTCATTCTTCACCCCGCAGTCCTTTTCGTCGTCGGATGTGATGCCTATGTTATGAAATTGGTGAATATATCTTAAATGATTCCGAAAGTATAACCAACTATGCTTATAAGTGGGCTTTTGAAGTACTCGATATGTGTGTGGTGTGGCTCTAGGCTAGCATGTGTGGGCAGGCCTCGCTTTGTGACGCACAGGTGGAATGTTAGAGCATGAGACTCGTCCCCGCCTGGATTCCAGGTGATGTGAGACCAGAAGGAATATGAGAAAACCAAGGTGGAATGACAGATCATGGGACTAATACCACCAGGATGCTAGTTGAAAGGAGACCAGAAGGAATATGATAAAATCAAGATGGCAGCAGACGATGGGGATGAGGGAACATGCAAGTTGAAGGGCTCTGAAGGCAAGAGAGAAGAAAGGGTGAATGTAAAGGAGACCGGAAGGAATATGAGGAACCCCCCCCCCCCCNACGAGAGAGGGAGCATGAGAAATAAGACAAGATAGAAAATAAGGGAGACTGGAAGTAATATGAGAAATCCCGCCCCCCCCCCAAGAATGGTACGTAAAAGGGAGAGAGATAGGCAGGAAGGATTGAGGGAGCATGAGAAATGAAATATAAAAGACAAGAGAGAAAATAATGGGGGACCAGAAGGAATATCAATGAACTCGAATATTCTTTTCGAATGGCATGGAATGACAGAGCGTGAATGTCAGGTTAACCCCCCAAAAACCTCAACGCCTCATCCACAAAAAGGAGTCATTTAGCCACATTGTAGAGTCATCGGCGGAAATTATGCAATACATATTTTTTTTGTGGGAAATTTTGCTGGTTTTGAGGTAAATCCGGGAAATTTTGGGCGTTTTTAAGGAAAAAGAGAGATTCCTTGGGTACAAGAGAAATTCCGAAGGAAAAATGCCGTGTGACGTCATTTAAGATGGCGGCGACCTTTTCCTCTTGTCCCTGCCATGATGCCAGGTGACGGGGAATCTGCTATTTCAAACTACTGGTAGTGTGTATGACATTCATACAATGTGTTAGTACGTTTCTGGGCCTGAGTCCCGGGTAAGGCACGTGTGTATTTGTAATTCTCACTACTGTGCATATGTTTCTGGTTCAGTCTCAAATGATATTGTCTTACCCACCAACTAAGTTTTCAAGAACTTCGTTAAAAATTATTTGCACTCATGGATAAGAAAGTAGACTTATTTAATTATATCAGTAACTAGGCTACTTGTTTTTGTGGATCCATCCATGTTGTCACCCTGTGGAACGAACGAGACCAACGACTGTAATCTGTTCAATACCCGCCAAGAACCTGCAAACGTGCGACATCTGCCAGCACTTTCCCGTGCACAGGAAAATACTTATCCGTCCGCTCAGACCTGGACACACCGCGTGTAACAGTTTTAATTGGACTCGAGAGAAAATAATTTGGCCTCGCCCTCGGGCTGCTCCGAGGGATCCGACCTCTGAACTGAACAGTGGCCGGCCGGTTACAAATAATTGGCTATTAAAACTTGCTGACGAGCCTTTCGTTAACTGGTGGAAGGACAAAGATGTGTCATCGCGCACCTACTGATGTCACGCTGTAGCCGTGTACACACCCAGTGTTTTCTTTCAGAAAATAAATAAATACTTCATTATAGTCTATTCGCGGTTTCTCCACACTTTTTGAATTAAACCTGTAGAAAATCACCCCAGTACGACGTGCTTCCTTGTTTCCCAAATATTTAATATATCAGAAACGTTTTATACTTGTGTTAACATTAACGTGTCTTATTATTGGTCATTTTGAACTTTTATTTGTGTTTTATGTAACATTTATAATTTTTAATATTTGCAATTAATATAAATAAAAACGGGGAGAAAATAGGCGTTGTTTTTCACAGTTTCTTACAAATTTTCTTATTTAATTTTTTTTCAATCTTTTTATTGGTAACTATTTGATATAATTGTATATTGCAGATTTTCTTTTCCCTAAAATTAATTTTTATTGCTTAATATTATGCCTTCCGTAAGGAATATGCACTGGAGAGCCAAACAAACTGGTATAGGCGTGCGTATGCAAATAACAGAGGTATGGAGTAACGCGATGCGGTTGGCAGCGCCTATATAAGACAACAAGCGTCTGGCAAAGTTACTAGATCGGTTACTGCTGCTACAATGGCAGGTTATCAAGATTTAAGTAAGTTTGAACTTGGTGATACAGTCGGGGCACAAGGGATGGGACATAGCATCTCCGAGGTAGCGATACAATTTGGATTTTCGCGTACGATCATTTCACGAGTGTACCGTGAATATCGGGAATCCGGTAAAACATCAAATTTTCGACATCGCTGCGGCCGGAAAAAGATCGTGAACGAACGGGATAAACGACGACTGACGAGAATCATTAAACGTGACAGGCGTGCAACCCTTTCTCAAATCGGCGCTGATTTCAATGCTGGGGCATCAACAAGTGCCAGCATGCAAACTATTCAACGGACCATCATTGATATGGGCTTTCGGAGCCGAAGGCCCACTCGTAAACCGTTGTTGACTGCACGACACAAAGCTTTACGCCTAACCTGGGTCCGCCAACACCGCCATTGGACTGTTCAAGTCTGGAAACACGTTGCCTGGTCTGACGAGTCTTGTTTCCAATTGTATCGGGTGGATGGACGTGTACGGGTATGGAGATATCCTCATCAATCCATGGACCCTACATGTAAACGGGGGACTGTTCAAGCTGCTGGAGGCTCTGTCATGGTATGGGGCGTGTGCAGTTGGCGTGAAATGGGACCCCTGATACGTCTAGATACGACTCTGACAGGTGACAGATACGTAAGCATCCTGTCCGATAACCTGCACCCATTCATGTCCATTGCGCATTCCGACGGACGTGGACTATTCCAGCAGGACAATGCGACACCCCACACTTTGAGAGTTGCTACCTAGTGGCTCCAGGAACACACTTCTGACTTTAGACACTTCCATTGGCCACTTAAATCACCAGACATGAACATTATTGAGCATATCTGGGATGCCTTGCAACGTGCTGTTCAGAAGAGATCTCCACCGCCGCACTCCTATGGATTTGTGGACTGCCCTGCAGGATTCATGGTGTGATTTGCCTCCTGCATACCTTCAGACATTAGTCGAATCCATGCCACGTCGTCTTGCGGCACTTCTGCTTGCTCGCAGGGGCCCTACGTGATATTAGGCAGGTGTATAAGTTTTTTTTTGGCTCTTCAGTGTAATTCCTGCCAGCTGTCCAACTTGGCGCCTCGTTTTGTTTCTTCCGCCCGTCTCCCACTTAGCTGTTGAGACAATGCCGAGGAGATGCACACGTCGTAAGGTAATTTTTCCATCCATGTATGGGATTTTCCACTGCTATGTATGTGAATTTAATCCAGAGTACGATAATTATATCTTAGATGTAAAGAAAAATATGTTTTCCAAATAAGTTTTGTGAATATTACCTTACAATTGTCAGGTAATTTTCCCGATATTTTTTACAGTGTGCATACATCATGTCACGTTTTTATTCATACACAGCCTTGTACATTTCACAATACTGTATTTTTTCATTAGATTATTAAAATGATGGTATGAAAGTTTTGTGTATTACACATAAGAGCAAACTGTTCCCAACTTAGTGCCCATAACATATTTACTTTCAAACGCAGTCTCTGAGAAGAAAAATAATAGCTATTTGTAATCCCAAACGGTCACTTTGCTATCTATACACTAGTACGTAATTATTTAGTCGCATAATGGTCTTGAACATAGCGTTAACAGCTATGCGACGTGTGTGCGTATAGTTACTCTAAATCTGAATCGGTGAGAATTCCACGGTTTCAATCAGTCAACAATACCTGACTGATTCAACAGCCACTTCAGTGAATTTAACTGATGAATCAGTGGAAAAAATGGCAAATTTCCTTCACTTATTGTTTGTGACATTTTCCACTGATGCATCAGTCATTTTTTTCACACTTTTGCAGTGGTTTATTTTTGACTGAGAGGTCAGCTAAGCAGAGTGTAAAAATGGCCTCAAACAACGTTTAATAATGGCCGTTAAACAACGTGTATCAAGTGAAATAACAACGAATAAACTAATAAAACCAATACAAAATACTTAAAAAATGTCTTTCGTCTTTCAAAACACCATTGCAAGGGATGAAATGAACATCCAGCCTTTCATTCCGTTTTTACGTCTTTCATTTCGTTTTCATGTAACCATCACAGCGCTCTGTTTGAAGGTTTAAACTGCATATAATGTGGCGAAGAGAGTGCACTTGGTTTTAACAATCCTAGTGGTATCAATTAAACCAATAACGAAAAATAAGTGCATACAATTTAAATCCTCACGATTTCGATAAGGATTATGACCTATATTTTCCTCCTATTTTTTTTAAATTGGCTTGTTAGCGCTGATGGTAAGGTAACGGCATAATATCGAAGTGGAAAATATGCGAGAGGTCAATCCCGGCCACCTCCGTATTTTTTTTTTACTTCTTTAAATTACAGTAAATTGCGCAATATAAATAGTAAACTATCGTAAATATGTTTATTTCACGTAATTATGTGGCTACATTAAATAAAAACCAATAATTAATTCGCCACTGCAGTCGGCCGTCACTTATTCAATCAGTGAAATTTTTTCACTGTAACAATCTGTGGTTTTGCACTGATTCGAGTAGTTGAATTTCACTGCGAATCAGTGGCGTAGTTGTCAAGTTGTCAAGTTGTCCCTGTTTCGCATGCAAAGGAACTTAGTTTCGAGTTGAAAGGAGCAATTGTGAATTTAGTGCGTAAGAAGATTCTCCGTAAGAAAAACAGGTCGAATCGTGAATATGAGTCTCACAACCGTTTGGTATGTTGTAAATAATAAATTTAAATATCCAGGGTCAGTTAGGAACCTACCAAGAAACTTAAACTACGCGCCGAATTATTAATTGCTACCAGTAATAAAATGTGTTTCGAGACAATTCCCTGGGTGTAGCATAGGCACGACTATAATGACAGGAAAGCAAGAAGAGGCCCTACGTCAGTAAGAAGAACCGTGTTGCAAGATTGCTTTCTTGCCAAAGAGCAACTAAATAAGAACCAGGAGTTCTGGTACATCTGGTCAAATGAGAGTATAATTAACTTTTTTTTTGTCTCAGTTGGTGTCTGCAGAATATTGAGAATAGCTAATACGACCGACGATGTTACCAATCCACTTCCCACGGGTAAACATGGCGGAGATTCAGTTATGGTTTCGGCGTGTACGTCTGCGAAAAGGGTGTGCAATTTTCAAATTATTGATGGTACATTGGACAAGTTTGTATATAATGACATTCTAAAGAAGAATATCAGGCAAAATGAAGAATGCTACCTTCATACATGTTTCATGACTATGAACTGAAACATAAATAATAAAGATTTATTAATATTGAACATCCTAAAACAATTGGAAACTCCACATTCTCCAGGCTAAACTCCAAACTCTGTAGGCATTTCCAAAATGTCGAGTACAGAGCAAAAATGTTTATTCCACGGAGCCACAGTGGCCATCTTGGATGACGCGATGCGGCAATCTCCTGCTCTGTCATTCCTCGTCAATGCAGCCATCTTGGATTTCCCATTTTTTTCCTCCGAAATTTCCCTTTTTACCCTTTGGAATTTCCCCTTTTTTCCCTCCTGCTCTGTCATTCCACCTCAGCACTTAATGCTCTTGCATTCCAATTTTTTTTCTCCCGCTCTTTCATTCCGATGATATTGTGTTTCCCACACTCTGTCATTCATTCTTCACGTTCGTTATATCCCTCGGGAGGTTTTCTCATATTCCTTCCAGTCACCTTTATATTTCTCTCTTATGTTTTGTAATTTATCTTGTGCGCTCTAATTCCGTCCTGCCTCCCGGCCGTTCTAGCCCTCGGGAGGGGGGTGGGGGTTCCTCATATTCCTTCCAGTCTTCTTTATTTTCTCTCTCTCGTCCCCCACTCCTCTTGCTTTTCGCATCGTCCATCACCATCGACATCGTCTGCTGTAGGTGCCCATTATTGATTCCCCTTGCCTGCTGCCATCTTTGATTCCCACACCCGCTACCAGTGTATGAAGTACTACATTTGGTGGCTAGGAGCGCTGGTATCGGCGCGGCCATTTTGTGCGTGTTATTTGGTTCACTCATTGCCAGCAGGGGCGCGCTAGCATCGGGGAGGTGAGTTCAGCCAACTGCCAGCAGGGGCGCTGAGAATTTTTTTTTTTAGGTGTTTCGAACTCAAAAAATGCAGCGAGATCGTTCCGGAACCCCTTGGGTCGAAAGTAGGTCGTCTTGACCACAAGACAACTGCGACATCTAGGAGAAGAGTGTGTGTAACATAGACTACGTATATATAGTTATTACCATCCTGACATGTGGGAAAAAATTATGTGGACAGGCCTCGACAATATGTACATGAAATCGCCATTGCATGTTTAGGAGAAGAAATGAAGTAAATACTCGCATCGGCCTACGCACTCTCTAGACAATAAACTAATCATAATCGCATAAAAGACTGCAGGAACCGTGCACGCGCGCATGTACACACACCTTCTATATGTGTAAAGGTTATACTTTAATTTCCATGTCCGCCACCTGACTGCTGGCTGGGGACGAGTTAGCATACTCGAGGGTTTTCTCATTCCTTCTTGTTTCCTTTCACCTGGCATCCTGGCAGGAACTAGTCTTACTCTCTGTCATTCCACCTTTGTTTTCTCATATTCCTTCTGGTCTCCTTTCACATGTCATCCTGGCGGTGACGAGTCACATATTCTGTCATTCCACCTGCGCGACATGGAGCGAGGCCTGCCCCCGCACGCTAGCCTAGAGTCGCACCATGCGCACGCCAATTACGTCCTAAGCAATTTAAGATAAAGTCACCAAATTCATAATATATTCATCGGCCCTGACGATGAACTAATCCGCAGAGTCAAGCACACCCTAAGTCTACTTATAAGCATAGTCGATTGCCATTTCCAATCCACAGAAAATAGAGTGGTTAAATTCATAACATAGATATCACAGCTGACAACGAACATGATAGTAGTGCAAGTATGCCCTAAGCCCTCGTACAATCATAGTTAGCTACAATTTCTCACCTACCGGGGCTATAGTTACCAAATTCATAACATGCTTCACTTCCGAAGACGAAAAGGACCACCGGGTCAAGTACACCTTATGCGTTTGTACAGGTATAGTTGTTTGCCACTTCCCACCCACAGAAGCTATAGTCACCTCCGATGACGGAGTGGTAGGGAAAATTACACCTTATGCCCTCTACGAGCATAGTTGCCCAACGTTTCCCACCCACCGAAGCTACGACCACCAAACTTATATCACATTCATCACTTCCTACTGCAATTAAGGAATAAGACAAGTAAGTAGGCCTTAAGCCCTGTTACAGCTATAGTTGGCCAGCATTTCGAAACCTTTGAAGTTCGGGAACGTGTAACAACCGTCCACGAATGTAAAGAAAATAAATGTATAGATACAGGCTTGTCGCAAAGTTAGTTACTTGTAGGAATGTAGGGTCTGCAATAGCACACACATACGCATCGGCCTGCACCCACTTGTCAATCACCCACGCTACCCTTGTAGTTTGCTACCACAGGTGTCTAACAACTCGTACCCCCTTCAGCGACAACTAGTATCCTTCGCCCACCGACATCTAGGCTGTATATATAAATGTGAAGATATATACATAAATAAAGATTAGCATGGATAACATACAACAAAAAACTATATGCAAAAAAGCAAGATATGTACATATGGGCTCCATGCATGATGTACAAAGTCGTGGGTAATGGTAAAATACATTTATATATAGTAATATAAACGAACACAATCAGTCCGTCACAAGGGCCGGCGGCCCGAGTCATCGTTAGCATGGGTAACCCTTCACAACCAGCCATATAATAAAAAATAAATGAGTATGCGGTTGCACCGATAACAAGACATACATTATCGCAGGTTACATTAAAACACGTACGCGTTAATATAAATAAACTCATTCAGCCTAATGCGGTTTTCGGGGAAACCTAGTGTAAAATATACTAAACCGTCCTGTATATGATAAATCAGTCATCTAATAAACAATAAAGGACTGGCGTATGTGCAAGTACATCAAGAGCATGATGTCATAACAAGTCACAATATATATATATATATATATATATATATATATATATATATCACGACAGAACCACAGCCCATAATAGTGATATCAGTGATTCTATCACGCCAACATGAGAGAGAACAAATGATCACAAGGTCCAATCCCAAAAATGAGTACAATGCTTCATGTACTGTACACTTTACACGACTTGTAAAGACTGTGTTGCTTTGCTTGCCACAAAACAACATACATTTAAACCATTAGTCGCTCAATAGAGAAGTCACTGCTACGCGGTGATGCAAACAAATATAAAAATAATTCTAAAAGCGAATAGTTATAAGCATCTAACAATCAATGTTTACTGCGCGAACATCCAATGCTGTACATCGTTAGTCTGAAAAAACTTTTGCGAAGCCGAGAAGCACAGGTGCGGTAAGGACAGCACTGCCAAACTCTGATGCAAACTGATACAAAGATTAATTTGTAAAGTAAAATAGTTATAAGCACTTAAAAACCATTGCATTCTCATATTACACAAGCGTTGGGTGCTGTGCCGAAACCATCAAATTCAGAATACAGCCAACATTCACAAAACTTGCAGCAGAACATGTCCAGAAGGAATATGAGAACCCACGAGTATGCCAGCCCGTCCGCAGCCAGCAGCCAGGTGTCGGTGATGGACATGTGAGATATTGACATATTCACAATTAGCGTTACTAGCACAGCTAAATCCAGAAGGAATATGAGAAAACCCTCGAATATGCTAGCTTGTCCTCAGCCAGCAGTCAGGTGGCGGGTGCGGGAATTAAATCATAACTTTTACACATATAAGATTTGTGTGAACGTGCGCATGCGGTGATGAGGAGTTTGTCTGGAGAGTGCATAGGCCGATTCGAGTATTTACTATATTTCTTCTCATAAGAATGCAGTAGAGATTTTATGTATATAATGCCGATGCCTGTCCACATTGTTTTGTCCCACATGTCGGGATGATATTAACTATATATACGTATTCGATGTTAAACATCCTCTTCTCCTAGATGTCGCAGTTATCTTGGGCTCAAGACGCCGGACTGTCAACCCAAGGGGTACCGTAACAATCCTGCATGCCTCCTGCATTGTTTTAATTCCGAAACACCTAAAAAAAATCTCAGCGCTCTTGGCGGCCATCGGCTGAACTCACCTCCCCGATGCTGGTGCGCCCCTGCTGACGACTAGTGAACCAACTGACATGCAAAAAAAAATGGCCACGCCGATACAAGCGCTCTTAGCCGCCAAACGTAGAACTTCACACACAATGGTGGCCGTCTACAGCAGACGACGTCGATGGTGATGGTGTACGCGAAAAAGAAGAGAGAGAGAGAGAGAAAAGAACATACTGGAAGGAATATGAGAAACCCCCTTCCCCTCCGGAGAGATAGAACGGCTGGGAGGCAGGAAGCAATTAGAGCACACGAGATTTAAAAAAATACACGAGAGAGAAATATAAAGGAGACTAGAAAGAATATGAGAGAAACCTCTGAGGGATAAAATTGACGCGAGGAAGGAACGACAGACCACGAGAAGCACAATAACATAGGAATGAAAAAGTGGGAGGAAAAGAAGGGAATTCATGAGCGGGAGAAAACTAATCGGAATGCAAGAACGTGAAGTGCCGAGGTGAAATGACAGAGCAGTGGGAAAAAGAGAAATTCCAGAGGAAAAAAAAAGAAATTCCGGAGGGAAAAAAGGGAAATCCAAGATGGCCGCCCCTGGCGAGGAATTACAAACCCGGAGGTTGCCGCGTGACGCTATCCAAGATGGCCGCCATGGCGCCGCGGCTCCACAGTCAAGTACCAGGTTCGCTAGAACCCCCATTAACCTACTTAAGTGCACACGATTTACTTGTTTATAATAAATAAAAAATAACTGAGACTTATTTTGTTAAATGAAGAGAGATAATTCATTTAACCATCAGAAAAACAAATACATTATCATAGAATCGAAATGAATGTATAAGAAAGTCACATAAGTGAATGAGGGCAAGTGCATACTATAGTGAAACAAAATCAGATAAATGAATTTTATACTTTTCTTGTATTTGTGATAAAATTGACGTAATTATATGTTTAGGTTCCTAACATTCTTGCTGTTGTATTAAACAGCTTTCAGAGCAAATTGATTATGTCAAATATTTTTTCGGGCATATAATGTGCACTTGTCCCTCAAAGTGGGGCAAGTAAATACAACACTATTATCATTGCAGCCATATACTATACATAACATTCTTGGGCAAGTGCATAGAATTCTGTTAGTTTCAACATGTTTTTTACAGATTGAAATTAAATTATTGAAATTATGATATTTGACCTTCACAAATATGCAGAAGGCATAATTTGCAAAAAAAAAAAAAAGTTTTATTAAACCAACTGTGAAACATTTCATGATATTTGTATGCGAAACTTGAAGCAAAGTAATGTACATTTTACACACATTTTTTAAGCATAGTTTGTACACACATGCCTCTAAAAAAAATAATAATTCTTAAAACAGAATTTTTAGCAATATTGTGGGTTGTCGCACTAATTAAACACAATCATTAAACCACACATTTCGCTTATTAATAAATGTTTCAAGGTTTACGCAATGTTCCAATTGGGAATGTCATTGTTTAAATGATACATCACACAAATTATTGAATGTTATAGGATACAAAAGAAACTGTAAACTTGAGTTCTCCTCTGCGCCTACGTCCTGGTTGTGGTAAAACTGATACAATGTCATCATTAGCAATTCCACTTTCATCATCGTCAGGGTACTGGAAGGTGGTCATAGTTTTTGTTTCAGATGTTTTCCTAACAAAACGCACAATTGGCTGTCCGTCGTCACTAAACGAAGTAATCTGGCCAACAAAGAACTTTTTTTTTTGTTGAGAACTGTACAATTGCACAGTCTCCAACCTTCTTCTCCTAAGTAGTGTTAGAACAGTCATTAGTTTCATCCATTTCCTGAGTTTCACTCTGTAGCAACTGTGACAAGTCCTCCTCATCTGTTGATCTCGTACTAAAATTGTCATCGTCTTATGAAGATGACGCTTCAATTTCCTTTTTTAACTTGGGAGCACAAGTTTTTTTTGTTTTGTTTTTTAGTATGTTCTTAGGCGTAGGCCTACTCAGTTTCTGTTTTTGCAGAAGTTTCATTCTCTGAACTACTTCTTATCCAATAATCACCCCTGCTCCTTCGCAGATTTTCTTCCTCTTCAGTTTCTCATCTGTGTATACAGAAGGACATTTCACAGATGCCAACAGCAGTTCTTCAAAACTAGCACTGGGTCCATCATCTGGAGTGAGGCCTGCTGTTATGGCAGACTGTGATTTTGATGGACCATAATTACTAGGCCTATATGCTGTAGGCATGGCAGCTGTAAGCATAGTAGAGTGGCTTATCTTATAGCAGCAACTGTAGGCAGTCATTAGAACAAGACTATTTCTAACCTCCGACATATTTTCTCTCTCTCTTACTGCAGCATCTGTGACCAGAAGTGATGGAAGAGGGCTAGATCTTGCCATTGAAACATTTTTTGCGTGCCTGGTTAAAACCTGAGTTTCTGGAGTGGTTGGTCGCGGCAAAATTTCTTTTGTAGGCACGATTTCCCTGGATTTCCAGCGTGTCTTAGTGCTGCTGGATCAAACTTCTCTTGTGGGATAATTGAATCATTAAAAGGATACATTCCAGCCTTCTTGAAACCACTTTTTTATTATTTGCGGATTGATTTCTTCCCATATATACCCTACAGGTTCAGAGAAGACCTTCTTAGGGAATTTTTTGCCAATATACTAACGTTGCCAGGATGTTAGTGTAGCACCCCACCTACTTTCAAGGATTTCATGATGGACAAGTCCAATGACTACTGTGGAGTGGTAATTTAAAAGGGTGACTGAAGCTTCCCTTGCCATTTCAATCATATCTAGTCCAACATGAGTTGAATGACCATCATAAAAAAGAATAACTAGCCTTTCATTTTCAATTGCCTCCAAAAAATATTTTAAAAATAATTTTCGAATACACTTGTTTGCATCCATCTATTTGGTGTTGCTGCATATGATGTTCCTGGGTATGCTTAGTCCTCTGCTGCAATCATATGGTCCCAAATCTTCTTACCTTTGAAAATAATCAAAGGAGGTGCTTTGTCACCAGCAGTATTACATGCAAACAGTACAGTAGTATTTTCTCTTCCCGATGCTTGTTGTTCGACTGCATTGAACTGCAACTGCTCCCCCTACTTTTGTTTTAGAGGGATCCTTACAAAAACATGTCTCGTCAAGATTCCACATTAAATATAGCTTATCCTGAATCCCCAGTTCATCAATGGTGTTGTTCACCAGTTGGAAATAACCACTAATAATAAATGGATCACAACTTTTCCTACGCGCAATTTCTACATTTTCTGGCTTCTTTACAGACAGTTTGTGTCTCTTCATAAAGGAAAACCGGCAATATTTTGTATGGAATACTATTTGTTAAGGGGGTTTCTATTTTGTTTTTGTTGATATACTTGCCTACTAACAACATTACTTCTTTCCTTGACAGACCAAACCCACACTTTTCCATGCTCTTTAAATTTTCTGCCATTTTCTTTTCTTCAAATGAAAACACAGTAGGTCGGCCACTCCCCGCCGTTCTTTAACATGGTCAATAATTGTCTGTAAAGGAATAGAATATGCTGATTTACGTCCACTTTTCACTTCTTCAACAGCCTCTGGTAACGTCTCGCGTGTATATGACAGCCCTTTTCGGGTCTTCCGAACATAATTCCTAACCATTGTTAGATACAACTGAACATATATGTATCTCAAACAAGTCAACAGTCTGGGGAAAGTGCATACTATGATGTGCATACTATGATGTGCATACTATGATGTGCATACTATGATGTGCATTCTATGATGTGCACTTACCCATGTGACTGGTCTCCACTTCCCCCAGCCACGAAAATTTGTGGTGTAAGTGCAAATTATGTCTTCAATTTTTGTGCACACTGTAACACAAAAATTACACGATATGTTGAAAAATACACTTAAAAATTGCACAGAAAATAAAATGTGCAAGTATTTACACCAAACACAAGCTTGACGTCAGCAGATATAAATACGTCAACAGACTAGACAGAGATGATGGCAACATATGTTGGTATTGCAGAGCATGTATTTCTTCCAGAGGTGGCACTGGTGTTACTCCATAGAGGTTACATCATCAATGAGAGACCATTTTCACATTTTTGATAAGTGGTAACACATGTAACTCTATTTATAAATTTATATATATATATATATTTATAGATCTGTTATGCACTTGCCCCGAATATGCACTTTCCCCTCATTCACCCTACTGTATATTCTTGCTTCCCTTCTGCAAAGGTGCAAGTACTGAGGACTGCCGCAGATTAAAGTTTTCGATACTGTTTTGATACCTGCCCAATGCTATGGTTTATAAGTAGGTATGGAATCTGCTCTCTGCGTAAGGCACCAGCAATTGATGCCAGCCCTCAGTGTTAGGGCGTAGAAATATGTCGACACTATTGTCCCTAGGTCCAATTTACCAAATAAATTCACCTTGTTTTCAAGTTACCATAAGTCAGTTTTATTTATGCTTAACAGGGTCACTTCTACAGGAACACACGAGACAACTCTCCCCTCCCCTTTTGCTACGTAGGCTACGTAAGGCTTGACGCGGAGATTTGCGCCGTGGTGGAGCAAGGTTCGGCGCACTTCCGGTATGTTTCTACTTAGCTTGTCTCGAGGCAATGGTTCATCTCCCAGCTGGCGACCTGGGACTGCTCCGGCACTTGGTGGTCGTCTCGACGCCTGGTCTCGAACTCCTCCTCCCGGTTTCGATCTGCACTCCTCGATTCCCGTCGGCTGACTGCCGGTTTTCTCGGACTCTTCCTTCCGCACGTCTCGCTTGACGGTCTCCGACTGACGTTGACGTCTTGATGCATTCTCGCGAACTCGTTTCTCTCGGCCCCGGTCCACACTCCTCGTTTGACGAAGGCTGACTCATCTGTTCCTCCCTTTTCCTCGCGGTTTTGTATGCTCGTTCGCCATATTGAATTAGCATCCCCTCTGCACGTGGCCGGGCTGCTCGCTGCGTCCCCCTGGGTCGTAAAACACGTGGCCGCTGCTCCTGTGATCCGCACGTGGCCAGTTTGTTGTTCCGTTCTGCACGTGCAGGAACACTTGGGTGGCCTCTTGGTTCGGCGCACGTGTTCCTTCCNTGATTCTGGCATGGAAGTTTGTTGTTCCGTTCTGCACGTGCGGGAACACTTGGGTGGCCTCTTGGTTTGGCGCACGTGTTCCTTCCGCTGTCCCTGGATATCGTGTGGCTATTATTCCCGCCCGCTCGCCAAAAGCTTTCGTAGTTTATTGCGGTAGCCAGCCTGGGACAGACGCAGCCGATGGTGTGAGCTCGGCGTCCCTTGGCAGCTGTGCCTGCGCACGTGTGTCTTCCGCTGTCTCTGGATATCGTCTGCACGTGCAGGAGCATTTGCACATGCAGGAACCTTTGGTAGCACGCCTTGCAGCTGCGAGGCGCGGCAGCGTCTTCCTGGCGTCATTCTTCCAGCACGTCCGCAAAACCCTTAGTATTTATTGCGGTCGTCCGCCTGTGAGTTTCGCCAGAGCGTGTCTTCTGACGAATAAACTGTCTTTCGGGACGCGTCAGTTTAATATACTTTTGCATAATCAAATAATTAATGATTTCAGTAATTTCAATTAAGTTTACTCATTTCAGAAATGTTTTTATGTTCAGCTTATTGAAGTGAGTGAAATGAAATTCGATGTTCTCCCTACTTTGTTTCTTAGCCAAAATCTTTCAACCATACAGATTAAAAATAACTGCACGAAATAAAAGATAGAAGCAGTCTGCAACCCAAATACTAATCGAGAACAATTGAGTAAACAAAACGTAATATTGGTTTACAGTGTTGTACTTTTTACCTTGTACAAAATATTAGACAATAATTCTGCACGGTTTAAATTTTCATACACTATAGTATTATGGTGACATATTTTTAGTTTATAATGCTGATTACTTTTGAATGATAGATGATAAATTGAAATTAAGAAAATATAGAACATGATAAAAATGAACAACTTTGAAAGAATTCAAGATATTCGTTATCGTGATAAGAGATTGTGACGCCCATGTGCTTCTTTTAAACACACAAAACATGCCATTTATTTATAATAAGTTAAATTTGAGATTGTTTAGTATGGCCTTTAAGGACAGCGTTGTAAGCACAGCAAATCGTATCTGCTGCCGAAAAGGAAAGTGATAATCAGTTTACGGTCTCGATTATGTAGACTTTCTTTGACAGTGTTATTACGTAACGCTGTTACAAATAACTGTTGTTAGGCCCCCAACTTCGTTGTCCTTCCGCCGTGGCGAACCACCACCTTTCTCTTGCGTTTTCACTTTTTTTTGTTCTTAAATCTGTTTATTGCCTCGCATGAAACGGTGTGCTAGGCTAGGCAGTGAATTGTGTGGTAAGCAGATCGGAAGACGAGTGGTAGGTTTTTTTTTATTGTACTGCTACATTGAGCGTAGAAGAAATAAAGTCTGGAAGAGTTGGTAGCGTGTTTTCATAAAAAAAAAAAAATGGAAATGAGAATTTCTTAAGTATGTCTATTAAGTTCCATTTCATTTTTCACTGTCAACATAAAAAGTAAAACAACTGCCCAAGGATTAAAGCCAGTAAAGGTTCTCACTTCAAATGTAGTAGAACATTCGAGCCATCCGACAGCCTAAATATATACACACAGCAATAGTAAGAAGCGTAGTTAAAATCGCTTGAACTTGTATTGTCACTGTGTTTAGGGAAGTGCTCGATGCTACGCGCGACTGTAGCTTGTCATATTGATTTACGCGGTAACTCTTGTGTAGATTACTGTGTTGTGTTTGTGGAATGGCCGTCAGCTGCGCGCGGGCCATGAGAGGTCGTCGTAGTGTATCGCTCTCGCCTCTCCATAGAGGCGGCTCCTACTTGATCCAGCTCCTTTTCTTTATACAATATGTCAGGGAACAAGTGCTACAAACTGACAGGGGTGGTACACAGGATGAAACGGAACATATTTAAGTTTTCCGTGTCCATAAATGCCTCCTTATACACACAAACGGCGATAATAGCGAGGAGGGTAGTAGGTAACCCGGCGGGGAAGGCGAAGTCAGGTGCATGTGTAGCAGTCAGTGTTATAAATCTGGTTTATCACGTACAGAGAGATATATCAGCTGCTCAAGATTGTCTCATCCGCATAGTCCTTCGAATCTCCAGACTCTTGTCCTTCTCCAGCCCTGGTAGAAACTGCCGCAGGAAATGCAGATACATTGCAACGTTGAGGCGCGGTGGGACAATGCATTAAGATGTAGTGTTCCTCGGCCCATACGCAGAGCCCTGAAAAATTCGCAGATTCATTTCGGGACATGCTACAATTCAAAAACTCGTACGTTCATTTTACTTTTTTAATTGGTCCATTCGGTATTTATGACACCTCATATTGAATTGTGAGCCATTAATAATTACGCAACAAAATGTAGACCCAATCATCGCCTCCCGCTGTGATAGCAAGCAACCAATGGGTAGTTGATATCTGCATGATTGTACACAAGACTGTGGAGTCTAGCCTACATGTCATTGAACTCTCGAATTCTTCAAGTTTTTACCCATACGAAATGGCAGTATCTTATTTCGAGTAGTGTGCAAATTCCAGGAGAAAAGTGGCAGTGGTAATTAATTATTTTTATTTAAAGTTTCTAATTGGAAACTAACTTTTCTTTTTTTTTTCTTTACGTGTTAAAAATACGTATCAAGTATGTTATTTTCGTAATAAACCACTATTTCATCATAATCTAGTTAATTTTTAGTCGTTATAAGAATATTACATTCGCTCTGGACCACACTTTTACTTTTAAGTGCACGTTGTATGCAGACGGTGTTCACGTACACGAAAATGATGATGAATCAAGCCCAAGCAGCAGATGAAGGTGGGACAAATATAGTAGAAGACAATACAAGACTGCCTTATTCGCGGATTGTCAACACTTTTCCAATCAAACCTTTGAGAAAACCCTATCATTACAAGCTTTGTAGTTTCTTAAATATGTCTTGTATCACAAGAGTTTTATACTTAAGTAAACATACAAGAGCCTTATTTTTGGTTCAATTAAACTTTTAATTGTATTTTAGCAAATAATTATATTTAATTTAAAATTAATATGAATAATAACTGGGAGAAAACAGGTGTCTGGGTAATACCCAGTAGAAAATAGTTCTCATGCAAATTATAATACACCTAGTGCATTGGAATGTGGTGCTTGTTCCTTTGGTGTAATATTGTAGACTCACTTTAGCTTTGTTTGCTTGCTCAATTTAATATGTGGGTACTGTTGTTATTCGAAATATGATTCAATATATTTTAACCCATTCATGCCCATTGTAGTGAACCGTCTACGTGTTTCACAGAAAGGTGATATTTGACCGGCACTGTACGAAGCTCAGTGCCCAACGATTTACCCTGCTGGAAATACCTGGTTCATAAACCACGATATACTGCTCTACGTTATGACTGGTTCATATCACTAATCACTGGCCACAACGCTTACAGCTTATTGGTTGAGATAAGGAAACGAGTTATTAACCAACTTAATGGGTTACATGCATCAAAAATTGTTTTCTTTGCAACACCAGAAACCATAAATTACTGTGGGAATAAAAGGGTTAATAACGTAGTAGATCGTAGTGTATTTACACTTATGGCGTAGCGGGATGCTCTTTGTAAATGTAGGAAACGTTAATTGTTAATGCACACTGCTCACAAAAAGTTTAGCATATATCAGAATCCAGGATGTTATATTGAATTAAACACAATACTGGTTCACATCATCCCAGTATAAAACAAACAAATGGCATAAACGGAAAAAAAAACTTAAACAAAAAAATCTCACCAGTTTCAATAATAAAAAAAAAGGTCGTCTCAGGCGTATTGGCAAACTTCAATAACTTGTAGGACCTCCAGGATTTCCGAGGCACGCTTATATCCGACGTGGCATGCCAAAACAAGATCATTAATCATTTCCTGAGGCAAGTTGTCCCATTCCTCAATTGCGGCTGTCTGAATGATCATTTGTGGTTATGCACGGTTTGAAACCGCTTGTTTGATGAAGGACCACACATTCTGTATGTCGTTCATGTCCGCTGAATAAGCTGGCCAGGTCATTCTTCTGATCGCACGTAGGCGCTGATACGGGGAATATGCTAAGCTTGTTGTGAGCAGTGTGGCGTGGTGTGCGATAGTAGTAGGTGGCAGGCCGGGAGATGGTTGGAGTCCTCGTCAGCAGAGTCGTGACACACAGTGGGCCGCGCTGAAGGCGGTCGCAGCTGCACCGCCGACCTTCCGCGCTCTGCGACAGAGTCGGCCTTCATCCGGCGCGGCACACAGTAGCCGCTGTTGGCGCCCGGAGCCGACTGCACACACAGCGCCCAGCTGGACCCTCTGCTCAGCATGACTTTACAACTCGCCAGTTATACCTTAACTTCAATAATATGATGTGTGCGTAACAAAACTGTTCTTCTGTTCAACGTGCTGGTTCACAATACTGCATAGCAGGTCGTGTGCGTTCTAGACTTTCCATGAGCGTTAAAAGAAATAGCTATAGCCCATTCATGGCTACTTTCAACTTTTCTGAAACCCTGCTAAAGTTCNGTCCATTCATGGCTACTTTCAACTTTTCTGAAACCCTGCTAAAGTTCTACTTCCATGATATTCCTCCGCCTAATGCAAACAAAGCTTAACCGAGTCTAGAAAATTATACCAAAGAGACAACGCACGCTTTCGCGCGCACTCACTATAATGATATTTTCCATAAGAACTACTTCTTACTAGGTATTACCAACACACCGCTTTCGCGCGCACTCACTATAATGATATTTTCCATAAGAACTACTTCTTACTAGGTATTACCAACACACCGCTTTCGCGCGCACTCACTATAATGATATTTTCCATAAGAACTACTTCTTACTAGGTATTACCAACACACCGCTTTCGCGCGCACTCACTATAATGATATTTTCCATAAGAACTACTTCTTACTAGGTATTACCAACACACCGCTTTCGCGCGCACTCACTATAATGATATTTTCCATAAGAACTACTTCTTACTAGGTATTACCAACACACCGCTTTCGCGCGCACTCACTATAATGATATTTTCCATAAGAACTACTTCTTACTAGGTATTACCAACACACCGCTTTCGCGCGCACTCACTATAATGATATTTTCCATAAGAACTACTTCTTACTAGGTATTACCAACACACCGCTTTCGCGCGCACTCACTATAATGATATTTTCCATAAGAACTACTTCTTACTAGGTATTACCAACACACCGCTTTCGCGCGCACTCACTATAATGATATTTTCCATAAGAACTACTTCTTACTAGGTATTACCAACACACCGCTTTCGCGCGCACTCACTATAATGATATTTTCCATAAGAACTACTTCTTACTAGGTATTACCAACACACCGCTTTCGCGCGCACTCACTATAATGATATTTTCCATAAGAACTACTTCTTACTAGGTATTACCAACACACCGCTTTCGCGCGCACTCACTATAATGATATTTTCCATAAGAACTACTTCTTACTAGGTATTACCAACACACCGCTTTCGCGCGCACTCACTATAATGATATTTTCCATAAGAACTACTTCTTACTAGGTATTACCAACACACCGCTTTCGCGCGCACTCACTATAATGATATTTTCCATAAGAACTACTTCTTACTAGGTATTACCAACACACCGCTTTCGCGCGCACTCACTATAATGATATTTTCCATAAGAACTACTTCTTACTAGGTATTACCAACACACCGCTTTCGCGCGCACTCACTATAATGATATTTTCCATAAGAACTACTTCTTACTAGGTATTACCAACACACCGCTTTCGCGCGCACTCACTATAATGATATTTTCCATAAGAACTACTTCTTACTAGGTATTACCAACACACCGCTTTCGCGCGCACTCACTATAATGATATTTTCCATAAGAACTACTTCTTACTAGGTATTACCAACACACCGCTTTCGCGCGCACTCACTATAATGATATTTTCCATAAGAACTACTTCTTACTAGGTATTACCAACACACCGCTTTCGCGCGCACTCACTATAATGATATTTTCCATAAGAACTACTTCTTACTAGGTATTACCAACACACCGCTTTCGCGCGCACTCACTATAATGATATTTTCCATAAGAACTACTTCTTACTAGGTATTACCAACACACCGCTTTCGCGCGCACTCACTATAATGATATTTTCCATAAGAACTACTTCTTACTAGGTATTACCAACACACCGCTTTCGCGCGCACTCACTATAATGATATTTTCCATAAGAACTACTTCTTACTAGGTATTACCAACACACCGCTTTCGCGCGCACTCACTATAATGATATTTTCCATAAGAACTACTTCTTACTAGGTATTACCAACACACCGCTTTCGCGCGCACTCACTATAATGATATTTTCCATAAGAACTACTTCTTACTAGGTATTACCAACACACCGCTTTCGCGCGCACTCACTATAATGATATTTTCCATAAGAACTACTTCTTACTAGGTATTACCAACACACCGCTTTCGCGCGCACTCACTATAATGATATTTTCCATAAGAACTACTTCTTACTAGGTATTACCAACACACCGCTTTCGCGCGCACTCACTATAATGATATTTTCCATAAGAACTACTTCTTACTAGGTATTACCAACACTCCGCTTTCGCGCGCACTCACTATAATGATATTTTCCATAAGAACTACTTCTTACTAGGTATTACCAACACACCGCTTTCGCGCGCACTCACTATAATGATATTTTCCATAAGAACTACTTCTTACTAGGTATTACCAACACACCTATTTCCTCTGTTTTTATTTGTATTAATTATAAATTAAATATTTTTATTTATAGGTAAAATATAGGGTACAGTTAAATTTAACCAAAAATAAGGCACTTCTATATGAACACACTTATAGAAAGCTTGTGGTTAATGACATTAGTTATTTAGGAATCAACTAAACACGTCGTACATGTGTTGATTTTTCAAAGGTTTGAATCTAAAAGTGTGAAGAAACCGTTAATAAACTATATCTTTTACCGGAAGGATCCTGCTCACCTACAGCTGTTTGCAGCGTTTGAAGCGGAGAAACGAGACAGCGATAAAGCCGTTGTTACACGATACCTGCTGCCGTACTTGGTCTTGTACTAGCTTCTACAAGACCTTGTGCGCGAGCTGGTATACCAGCTGCTATATGAATCGCCATGGAAGATTCATATTACACGCCACTAGTTCGCCTACTGTCATTTGACACCCTCGGTGGGTGCGCAGCGTACGTGGTTCGTAGTAAACGTGAATCCCTTTCGTAGAACTGCTACCTGTCAGTAACTTGCGTAGGCCTATAAAAATGGCTGGCAAATATTAATATTGCTAAATTAATGTTGGCCTTTACATCAATTAATTGCTTGCTGGTGTAGTTTCATTCATTTTATTGAAATAATGTAAATACACGAGAGTAAGAGTGTTATTTTTAATTTTCATGAATAGTATTAACAGTTTGCAAAATTTACTATTTTTCTTTGCGTACCTCGTCATTGTCAGCATGTAATATTCTATAAAAAAAATGGTGTCCGACGAAGTTTCGAACTCACGCCCAAATTTCACGCTTTACCACTATACCACCATTTCACACACATAGCTTCATAACCGCTCAGATTAATTTTATTTCTTAATGTAGATCATATTTAAAGTAATAAGGACGGTTTTAAACAGTAATTAAAAGTTATCGCCAATATTGCACGTCTCTGTATAATTTTAACTCTATTTTCAAGAGTGTCAACCTCACGAATGTATAGTAAAAATGTAGACGTCCTTTTTGGTTTTTTTATCAACTCGTTTCAAGTAGCCACGGGGAGCGCCCTACGCTCTGAAACTGCGATGTGATTGACCAGTTACGAAAACTGGTAAGGAACCTGCCATGAAAAATAGGACGTGTCCTATTACCAAACCTGGTATGGAATCTGGCCGTACAAGGCGGGAAATGCGATGTAGGATGCCATACTAGCCTCTGTAACGGCCGCTATGGCGGACATTGCACACGCTTTTATGGAATTTGGTATCGTGTAATATGACCTTAAGGGTCACAATTAAGCGCATAAAGTGGGCCGTCGCTATTAAACTCAAGGCTATGAACTGGCATGCAGTGTTCTCGTCGCATTGCGTGTACCTATGGAACTTACAGCGGTGACCCTATCACTTTATTGGTCAAAACTCTAACAAGGTGCAATGCAAGACCTCGAGATACGTTTGTATGTCTCTGACCCGTGTAGTTTGAGAAACAGCGCTTTGATAATGCAGTTTTTAGCTATGTTAACGTGCTCTGAAATGATGTTTCTAATGTGCATGATGTCTTTAAAGCACTAAACAGTCTCGTTTGAAATATGTTATTTTCGTAGATCGGCACATTGGACGCATGTCCTAGTAGTTAAGTGGAAAAACGTGAATGCCAGGGTAACCATTCCACTCCTTACTCCTTATTCGCAAAAAAGGAGTCACTTAGCCGCATTGTGGAGTCATGCTATTTTCTTACTGACTGACTCGTATGAATTTTTCTAAAGAAAATTTCTGGGGAAAATTTGTCTGGTTTTGAGGGATATTCGGGAAATTTTAGGGGTTTGTGAGGGGAAAAAAGGGGAATTAAGAGGGAGAAAAGTGAAAATGGCCTATGTTGATAAGGAATGACAGAGCGGGATGTTTCCTGATGACGTCATCCAATATGGCTGTTAGCTCATCCCCTCGTCTCCAGCCCGTGGTGCAGAACCGGCATTTTCCTACTACTTATGCAAATTATAATCTAACTTAGAGAGTAAGAATGCGGTGCGTTGTCCCTTTGGTGTAATTTCCTAGACTTGGCTAATCTTCGTTTGCATGAGGTGGAGGAATATCCTCTAGGTAGAACTATACTAGGGGAATGTTGTGGGAGGCGTTTACGAGAGTGGAGGTGGTTGGTATGTAATATGGTAATTGCGTGCCGTGTGGAAGGGCTATAGGGCAGTGGAAATAGACACGTCAACAGCGGCGAGAGCTACCGCCCGCCAAACTATTTACTCTGAGGTGGCTCAGCTATTTCAGGGGGAGAGTGACGCACGTCTGGTCTATGTGCGCTGCAGCGTAATAACTGGCCAAGAGGCCGCCGTGGGAAGCGGTTGGACGACTAACACCTGCCGGGAGTCTCATTGGCGCGGAGGTTACGTGGCTACGCTGGACTTGCAGGCAACTCCTAAGTCTGTTGCCTGGTTTGAAAGCAATAATAATTTGATGTAGGGAAGTATTTAATAATTAACTTATGTTTTTATGGCGTTCCTGTTGAAGGTACATATACAGGATGAGTATAAAAGAATACCCCAACTTTGAAGGTCTGTAATATCAAAACCAAACAACCTACAACCTTGATTGACCAATCAAATCAACACTGGGACCACGAAGTTTGTTTGCCATACATTCGTAAATGTTCAATGTGACCCCCACGAGCGATCCGAACGACATATACGCGATAAACAAACTCGTTCCACGTTAATGTTAAACATTTTTTACTAAGTATTATTGTTGACGTATCGTTGACAAGCGAGGATAATTAGAGACGCAGCAAGTTGCTCAGAGGAGATGGACCTGCGAGGTAATCGGCCGTAATAACCAACCACAGAGGAAAATCCAAATGAAAAATGATGCGCACAAGTCCAGAACGCATCGGGAAAGTTGGGAAAGTTCATTGCCGCTGCACGAATTTGGGGGTGGGGTTGTTCAGTTCAGTAGTGACAGCGGCCGAGTACAGTTGCCCGAGAGCTGCTTCACGCGTGCATATTACCTGTCGAAAAAAACGTACGTCGCGTTGACTGTATTTAACAGCGCGGTAGTAAAGAGCGATGACATTTAGTCTGGCGTGTACAACGCCAGCAGTGTCACGTGGTTTTCCTACCTCCAGCGGCGAACGTTCGGGAGAGTCTTCCCCTACACTGCCTCTCTCAAAGTTGCGCCAAGATTATTTTCTTATTTGAACTCTACTATACCAACATGCGCCTGGAGTGATTGTCGTCCTGATTGCGAGCCCGGTGGCTCACCGTCGCGCTACCGGGCTGAGTTAACGACATCTGCGCGGAGCCGTGACTTCCTGGAAGTCTGACGCCCGGACAGCGGCACTTGCGTGGTGGCACTGCGCAGGTTGGAAGGCGCTCAAAGTTGCACCTTGCCTGCGAAGTTCTCATGAAATGTACGAGAAATTACAGTCGTAGCCTAATTACAGCCGTGGACTTTCATCGCGTGTAATAAAGTCCCGATGACAGATGTAATGTGCACAGGAAAGCATGACGACGGAAGAAAATACGTTACTGCACGCCGCGCTGGTTCACTGGCTTGCGCGTGTTATTGTCGCCCGTATCGCTGTGTTTCGAACACGGAAAAATATCTCGTGCGAAAAGAATCAGTTGGATTCGTCTTTTTTTTTTTTCATTGGGGATTGACTAGCTCCGTTTGAACGAGTAATACATGTGGCTGAATTCCTTGCAGCCAAACATGGAAGTGAAGGCAAGCAACTAATAAAGCAAGTTATCCTCTTAGAGTGCTTACATAACTGAAAAGTATAACCTGTTGTTAAATTTAAATGCGAAAAAACAGGTTCCTGGAGGTAACACGCTTCTGTTCCGACGTTCCCGCATTTTGTCCTCGGAAGAACAGCGAATCTCCCAATACTCCCATCATGTGCTCGAACGTTTCTAGGACGTCTTCTACGTACATCTCTTAATTATTGTCGTCTTCTGGAGGGAAACTGTCTGGTTCTACAGTAAACCGTAATTCGACACCCCCACGTACACTGGAGTTGCGAGTATTTTAATTATGCCGTAAGTCACACGCGAAACACCAATACTGTAGATGTTTGGTATAGACGATTCGCGGTTTCTTCACACTGTTTGAATCAGACCTTTCAAAAATCACCCCATGTAAGAACTGTTTAGTTGCTTCCTAATGTACCATGCATCACAAACGTTTTCTATTTACTTGTGTTAGCATAAGAGTACCTTATTTTTGGTTAAATTAAACTTTTACTTATTTTTAATATGTGTATTAATTATAATATTTAATTTAAAATTAATAGGAATAAAACCGAGAGAAAATAGGTGTTATTGGTAATGCCTAGTAAGAAATAGTTCTTATGCAAAAGATTATTATACAGAGTGCGCACGAATAATGTGCGTTGCCAATCTGGTAAATTTTTTAGACTTTATTAAGCTTTGTTGGATCAGGCGGAGGGATCTCCTGGAAGTAGAACTTTAGCAATTCTTTAGAAATGTTGGAAGTAATCGTAAATGAACTGTACCACACGTGACTCGCATCGGGTAGGCGCCGACTTAGAACCCGGTCGACTGCTTTGGAACATCTTTCCGCGCCAAATCGCTATTCATGTTCATTGCAGAGAGGCGCTGCTGGCGCAGATGTGACGGGACACGCGGCTAGCGGTTCGCGACGGCCATCGCCAGTTGTAGGAAACTCCAGTAGCAACGAATAAGAAGCAAGACCTCTACAACATTGCAGCTTCGACGGCACGACTCAAGTAGGTTATACTGCTACTTCTCGGGGTCGCCGTGGCTGAGCGGTTAGCCTGCTCGCCTTCCACCAAGGCGAACCGGGTTTAATTTCCAGCCGGGTCACTTCGGATTTTCGCAAGTGGGAATCGTGCTGGACGATGCCGCTGGTCGGCGGGTTTTCTCGGCGATCTTCCGTTTCCCCCGCCTTTGCATTCCGGCGCTGCTATATTCTCTCCTCATTTTACTCTCATCGGCTCTCAAGACCTCGTTGTTAAGAGCCGCCCAAATCTCTCAACTCAAGCTACTTCTCATCGTGCTGGCCTCTTGGGGTTGCGCAGAGAACGCGAATACAACGTTGTGCATATTTATCTACTGCAGTGAACAACAAACTAACTTTGTGCCTAAATACGTTCTTTACGTACACATTTAAATTTTGTCAAGTCATTCATCGCCATTTTGATGACATTAATAATATGTGTTACTCAACATTTTACGAGTTTAAGACAATTTCCTCTCCGTCGTTGCCAACTTAGGCCGGGATTGCGAAGACTTCACGTTCGACGTAACACGTAACGAGCAACACGTTCACGTGTACGTAAAACGTGGTCTTTTTGGGTTGTATATTATGGTGCTTTACGAAATCACCTAACCTTTGTTTAGTGAATAAATGTAGGCAATAAGTTTTGTTGGTTTTCAGATGGAAAACTCCCAAAATTCTTTATATACCGGCGTATTTGTATTAATATTGATGTGGCATAAACACGTTGCGAAAGTATGACGTTCGTGATTTATACAAACTTTCAAAAGTTAGGAGATCGTCATAACCTCAAGAACGAAATGTCTCTGGGCGATGTAGCCACGTTTTTTGTGTATATGGAATAAATTGTATGTAATAAACTTGATCTGCAGTGAAAATTAAAAAAAATTTTTAGTGAAATAGGTTTACAAAAATTTTAAACTTAACTGTAAACATTCTGTATTTTATTCAAGAACTTTATAATGATTTACGTGGGCGCTTAACCTTTGTGCTGTGAATGAAAATGCCGGGGATAAGTTTGTTGCTTTTCTGATGGAAAACTCACGTTTTTCGTGTACCTGGAATAAATCGAATGTAACTACCTCTCATCTGCAGAGAAAAACAAAGTTTTGACTAATGAAATAAGCTCGTTAAGAATTGATCATTTAACCTTAAACCTTGTGTATTTCACGCATTAAATCTTACACCTCTGTGAAGCATAATTAAACTGCGGCAATATAAAGCTCCCTAAATTCTTACGGATTAAAAAATTAATACTTTTAGTCTAACTTCTATTACACCTTTGTCCTCATTCCCGGGAGAAAATTATGTATGCGGTATATGGATATTAAAAACGAGAGCAGACGACTTCGTGAAAATAAAAACAAACCCATGGAAAGCAAAGATAACACAACAACGCCCCTATTGTGATTGACCAGCGAGATCACGTGGTGCAGTGTCACGTATCACGCAATATCTAGACATACACTCTTTTCCATCACGTGAACGTTACGTGAAATGATGGTAATAGGTATTCTTGGAACACATTAGTGAGGCATAGCCGGCTTACGTGAACGTGTTGCTCGTTACGTGTTACGTCAAGTCACCGTAATATCGGCCTTACCGGGTGCATGCCAGTCGGTGTGCGGATTGGGGCAGTGACATTTGTTCAAACCTTGATTTCAGAAGTGCTCAATTAATAGTGAACTGCATATAGTTACGTACCTTCGCCGCAGTCTGATATCGTGTCGGGCAGTAGCGTTGAAAACAACTGTGGACCGTGCGGCAGTACGCGGGCACAGTGGCTGCGATACTCTTGTATAGAGACTATGCTTGCGAGTCAAGTCACGTGAGCAGTTGGTCTTGGCGCTCTCGGAGTCACGTCAACCTCACGTTCCAGAGTGCACGGTGTTTCCGAGTGTTCCTTTCCTCGGACAAGGTTTTTGTTACATTATTTTCCGACATAACACTGCAAACGAAAATTTTACGGTGCTACCTCATTTCATTTACTAACTTAAATTTTTTCCCGCATTTATCTACCGTTACACATGAGACTACGCATGGTTTCACTTTTTGACTAGTTTTTATGCGTAAAGTAAGCAATGACAAAATGCAAGTAGATAGGATNGCACGGTGTTTCCGAGTGTTCCTTTCCTCGGACAAGGTTTTTGTTACATTATTTTCCGACATAACACTGCAAACGAACATTTTACGGTGCTACCTCATTTCATTTACTAACTTAAATTTTTTCCCGCATTTATCTACCGTTACACATGAGACTACGCATGGTTTCACTTTTTGACTAGTTTTTATGCGTAAAGTAAGCAATGACGAAATGCAAGTAGATAGGATTAAAAAAAAAAAAAAGGCGCGGTATCGTTGGGAGTGGCTTGTCGTACGAAGCGCACATATCTGGTGTTACCTGGNATTAAAAAAAAAAAAAAGGCGCGGTATCGTTGGGAGTGGCTTGTCGTACGAAGCGCACATATCTGGTGTTACCTGGCAATAAAAATATTTACAAACTCATAATTTGACATTTTAAAAGTGCAAGCAGCGTATTGAATTAGCTATATACGGGCCTGGGCATGTGTGGACGCAGTATGTCAGCCAGCAGCCGAGTTGCTCCTCTATCTTTCTGCTTCTCGCGGCGCAAGACGCCCTCGCCGGGCTGCGTGCGGCCCTGCTATCTGCAGGGTAGGGATGTTGGAAAAATATCGATATATCGGAATAAAGATATGTTAACGACATATCGAAATAAATCGTAGACATATTTAAACGATATTTTTTTTTATCGAAATGAGTGTCTTTTTCCAGGTATAAAAAATAAATATTTTTAAAATTCTTTTTTAATAAGCTTTGTTTTAAATACGAAAATTGAATTAAAAAATTACTGTGTTAACTTTGGCAACATGCTCAACAATAAAAGGCGCTACATATTTCTGAAATGCCTCCTGTCTTCAATGTGTAATAAATACTCCAAGCAATTTTACATTTGTCAAGTTCTTTAATACATAAAATTTCAGATTCAAATGTATCGAAAATCAATATATTTTTTTTTCGGTACATCGTTTTGTGAAACGATGCTTTTTACAAATAACCAATATATATTTCCAATATAAACATCAACATCCTTACTGCAGGGTATGTTGCGGGAAGTGTGGTAAAGTCAATTTGGGGTTACTTCCAACTTTTCTGTAATCCTGCTAAAGTTCTACTTCCAGGATATTCCTCCGCCTCATGCAAACAAAGCTTAACAGAGTACGGAAAATAACACCAAAGGGGCAATGCACCGCTTTCGTGCGCGCTTAATGTTATAATATTTGCATAGTAACTAATTCTTAATTGCAAATTGAATATTGTAATTTATCGATAAAATATAAGTAAAAGTTGAATATAATATAAATGAAGTATGTTTATATTAACATAAGTATAAAACGCTTGTGATATATGGCCTATTTAGGAAGCACGTCATACATGGTGGGATATTTCAAAGGTTGTTATTCAAAAAGTGAAATCGAGGATAGACTATAATTTCGAAAGAGAAACTGGGTGGCCACCCTGTGCGATGAACTGCGCAGTAGTGGTGTGAACTGTATCAATACACGTTTGGAAGTATGAATGCCATATTTATTTATCCTGTGTAAATGAAAATCACCTGTATGTATAGTTATAGAACCATTAAAGGATTTTTAAACTGTAAACTGCTGATATGTAGAGAAAAATGTTTTGGGTTCGGGGCTCGGCTGACAAATATTTTTTGCTTCTCATAAAATTATAGCAAACAATTTTATTGTTACAGGCAATAATCAAACTAATTAAATGGGCGGCTTTTATCATTTTATGATAAATATATAGGCTACACAGTTTTTTGTACAAACGACTTTAATTTTACTTCAGTTTGACGAAAATTCGTGCGTTCCTACAAAAAATTAAACAATTTTATTATTTAAGATTTGTTGTTTAGGCCCAACGCAATTATCTAGGCAAACTTTATTATTCTATTTACTAAAACAACATTTTAAGTATCATGTTCTATACATGTCGTCAAGTANTTATCTAGGCAAACTTTATTATTCTATTTACTAAAACAACATTTTAAGTATCATGTTCTATACATGTCGTCAAGTACATCACAGTGGAATTTATTTAAATGGACTGTTAGATGGGACTACTACGTAACGAATTATCTCGTTTTTTAACAGTCACGTGAAACAGTGTATTTCTTTAAAATGAGTAATATTTTAAACTGCCAAACTGTGTATACAACACACAAACCATTCATCGTGTCGCAATTTTTCTCAGCCAATAGTCTAACATACGAAAAGCCAGCGGTCATGTCGAGAAATTTCACGTTAGATATACCGCGTAATGCATTGATAAATGGAATAATACTTGTTTTAATATAATACAATGTATAAATCATTAATATATGTATGTGCACTTTAATGCACTAAGTACCCACGTAAAATGCGCAGTTTGTAAGAATAGCTGTAATTGTAACATATATTATTTATTGCAGGCACAGCGTGCGTGCGTTTCCATACGTCACGTTGCCTACATGAACACACGGGGTGGTTGGTGGAGAGAGTGGTGGTGGGGCGGTCGGTAAAACCCGAGGACTGCTGAAGGGGAGGGGTCTCGAAACGATAGCGCGCTTAGAATAACTGTTTAGGCATATTTGGCTCCCGATCGGCAGGAACGTATTACACTTTGGACGTTATAGCTAATATATTTGAGTTGGAAATATGTGATGTGGAATAACGTTAGAATTGCTTAAAAACTATTCACGCGTGTCTACGGAATCAAGTAGATGGGTTTCGAGAGAACAATATGGCGTATAGTTTACGTAGACGAACTATTACCGGCAGAATATAAATTCTTTGTACTCCAAATCGTTGTAGATGAAATATATGTTACTTTAAAAATTATGTAGAGCTCGTGGAAAAATATAACTATTAGCATATGTTTGTAAATTTATTATATATCGCGCAGGAGAGAGGTTTATTTCTGGCTGGTAATAGCTCGCAGAATATCCGATAGATAGCGCGCAGCACGTCACGACGAAGTTTTGAGTAACTCTCTTTATGGTCAACAGATGGCATCTTTTTTTAAGTTGATAATTCTTATGTTATGGGCTGGAAATATATTTAAAATTCTTGTCGTTTCGTAAATTATTATAAAAAATAATTCAACAATATTATGCAATATTTCTGTATGCTTTTGNTTAAAATTCTTGTCGTTTCGTAAATTATTATAAAAAATAATTCAACAATATTATGCAATATTTCTGTATGCTTTTGAAATTAATATCATGGGCGTGTTGAAAGCAAGGTTTGAGAGCGATGATACGACGTGAAAAAGCTTTCTGAAGTTGGCACAACTTCAGAAAACTTTTCCACGACGTATCGTTCTATTGTACATTTCATTTTGATCACCTAAACATAACTACATTATCACGAAGTTTAGTTTTTAACACTAACAACCATTGTTTTGTGGCCTCGTAAAATAAAATGTATTAATAAATCTACGAACTCTTTCTTATACGCGTATTTTCTGCTTTTCTGATGAGAATCGGCAGTGCACTCAGAATAGCCAACGTAATTTTAACTTTTGTTCGTTCGTGCATCAGCTGATACAGGATTTTGTAAATGGCGCTTTGTTTGTTTCGTATAAGTCAAGTTGCCACTCACTGACTGTCAGAATGTGGCCTTCTTATACGGTATGGACCATACCTGCGGGCAGGACACTGGAGTGATGACAAGCAAGGAAGAGGCCGGCCGTGGCGCGCGACTGAGTGCAGTTTCCTGTCTCCTCGCCGCAGGAAACTACGCGAGCCAGTGACGTCACTGGTCTCAGAGTGCTGCTTAGGCCCGGCTGCTCCAGTATAATCCATTCACGGTATCTTCGATACTTTTGAAAAGAACCTTTGAAAAATCACCCTAGCCGTTAGCCACATGCATATAACANGAGTTCCGATCGTAGTTCTTCTCATCTTGGTTCAATCTGTATGACCGTCGTTCAACAATGTAGCATCGATAATTAGAAAAAAAGAAGAGTTTCATTTGGCTGTCTTGTTTCACGACGTCAGAGAGAAATTTATTTCCCATGTAAAACCATTTTACTCTGTTGGTTGCTTTTATGTTTACAAATTAAATGCTCTTGTACCGCGAAATCGCTGAAACGAACTTATTTTTGTGAAGGAGGTGAAGTTACTATTGTCTGGACAAGTTGGATAGAAAGTGGCTTTATTTATTTTCGTCTCTTTGTTTTTTACACCCGAAGTCCGATGGGATTTGACTGTGGAAGATAAATTCTTCGCCTTCAGAGTCTGATGAAAACATAATCAAGGAACTAAATGCGTACTGTTAGGATTCAGTAAAGGCGGACAAGCCTAGCGTAGCGAACTGCAGCGATGCGTCGGTATCCAGGCCAGGCGAACAATCCAAAACACACTACAACAGTAATAGTTTATTATGGCACGCGCATATTAACTTAGTATATCTGTTTATACTTGTTGAACACGTAACACAACTATAAATTAAGTTAACCAACGAACCTAATCGCGCAAAAGTAGGTTAACCAACAAACCCATAATGGCACAAAATTAAGTTTGTGTAAATGTTAATGACATTATTTTAAGCCTGAAGTTTTAAACGTGTGTGTCATGTATGGTTCCGTGGAACTATAAGTGTTTTTTAATACGTACCCTTGTCAGAGGATCTAGAAAATTTAGAACAACATTTATTTAAAATGGACTATGCACATGTATATGTACGAACAGTAGTGTAGTGTGTAACACAAATACACTCTGTTTATTCTGATACGATTAATAATTTAACCAACAAACATACAATGGCACAGTACATTCTTTAATGAAACGCCTTACTTTGGACCTATGTTATTCCGACTACTTTCCTTATAGCCTCGAAATCACACCACACCAGCAGTCCTGTTCCCGCGAAAACATCAAACCTCAGTCGTAACTCATAAACAAACGCATATTGATCTCGGATCATCTCTCTTGAACCGCCAAATTCGACGGTTCACGCCGAAGTTCATTTAGATCTCCAGGCATGTGTCGAACTTGGTTGGTGCATTAGATTTGCACGTCGATCCTGGATCAAGTTCGCTGGTGATCTCGGATCGAGCGATGAACTTCAATGGTGCAACCGACCCTTGGTGCTTGTGTTTGGCTGGCTGATGCTCGGTTGCACCATTGTGGTTCAGCATTGATCTAGGATCAAATACCGGCTTGATCCTGGTTCAGCACATTGGGCTGTTGCACCATTGTGTTCGGCGCGCCGAACTAAGATACATCTGAACTTCGCCTTTAACCGTGCATTTTG
The DNA here is from genome assembly GCA_002778355.1 of Clitarchus hookeri. NCBI lineage: Eukaryota > Metazoa > Arthropoda > Insecta > Phasmatodea > Phasmatidae > Clitarchus > Clitarchus hookeri. Next base: position 384,691 of record NQII01000924.1, on the reverse strand, counting down.
GCGGTTCAGGAGGATTATCTCGGATCAAGTAAATAAGAGTGCTTTATTTTGAATTGCCAAAGTTATATAGAAAAGCAGTTTTGTTTTAAAAATGACATAAACCTTCAAGTATTCGGTATTTACCTCTGTTTTTCCCTTTAAAATACATTTTATGAAGTGTTTCTAAAGTGAACAGAGAAGAATATAAGTCTGTGTTGCATATGTCAAGATAAAATCACCGTTAATAAACTTGGTAATATTTAAATCGTTTAAAAATGGATTCGGTTGTTTTTACTGTTGTAGAATGTAAATTGAGACATTTTACAAAACCTTAAGAAACAATGCATTTATTTAATCAAATATGGTATTAATATTTTGTAAAGAGAGAACGAAATTCATGCTTATCCCTCCTAGCAAACAAAACGGAAAACTGGAACAGCCATTCAGAATATCAGAAACTGTCCTAATTTTCCGCACGAGTTAAATCTCACGTAGAATTTTTTGTTCAGGAAAGAGCAGCCGTAGCCTACAACTGTAGTTTTAAAATACATTAACAGGTAGCGCTAAGTATAATTGTTTGGGGGGGGGGGGAATTCAAAACAACATTATACACACTAGAGTATTATTCAGTAAAAATCGTAGAACAATTATTTCACTTAAAATAGATAAAATATCGCACCATTTAGTTCTATGTACACTTCCTTATTCAATAATATTGATGTTAAAAATAACAAAAAAAAGTGTTTGGAAAGTGTTTTCAATCAAACAAAACAACTGAAACGGAAATTTCGCAGTGCATTCAACTAAATTATATAGTAAAAAATCCTAGTCCTAACAGATTATGTCCACAAAAACTTACTGCCTCCGAACTTCAAAATAGACAGTTGCATCATGACGTCACGAAATGAGAGCCAATCACAAACAGTGTTTCATGTCAATGTTAGTTCCGAACCGAGATCAGCAGATCTAGGATCGGAACTCGGCAGTTCGCGTTAGTGCAACACTCGTACATAGTATTATAACTCGGATCCAACTGAAGATCGTGCTAGAAGCAAGATGTTAGGGTCGTGGTCCAGGGCTGATGATGGTGCAACCGGGCATGAGTCACCCCGGCCTGACTCACTGCCACTGTGCCCTGCACTCTGCTCTCAGCCAGCTGTTCCTTCTCCCCTCAAGATCTCGCCCACCGCTCGCTGCTGGGGGTACAGTCTATTTGCGGTTTCTTCACACTTTGTGAATCTAACCTTTGAAATGTCACCTCGTGTAAGACGTATTTGGGTGTTTCCTAATTATATCTTGTATCACAAGCGTTTTTTACTTCTGTTAATATAACATTTTCTTATATTTCGTTAAACTGGACTTTTGCTTATCATTGGTATACAAATTTAGTATTTAATTTATAATTAATATGAATAAGAGCTAGAAGGAAAATAGGAGTATTGGTAATGCCTAGTATGAAACAGAGTGCGCACGAATACGGCGCGTGGTCCCTTCAGTGTAATTTTCGAGACTTGGTTAAGCTTTGTTTACGTGAGGCGGAGGAATGTCCTGGAAGTATAACTTCAGAAAAGTGTGAAGTAAAAGTGAGTGGACTAAGTAGTGCGCAGAAGTCGGAAACGCCTCGGGAGAGTCCATTGGCGCTGCTGGCAGGGGCGGGGTTGTACAGTTAGACGAGAGCTTGCTCCGCGCGTGCGTATTTATCATGTCGGGAAAATGCACGTCTCGTCGACGGTATTTAGCAGCGCGGTACTAGAGAGCTGGTGGGTATAGCGCCAGCAGTGTCACGTGGTTTTCTGCGCGAGAATTTCTCATTTGAACTTCACTATATACTTGCCGTCTTGTTTATAGTAATTTTTCTTTGTAATATTTAATATCAACATTTAAACAGTGTTACAAGCGGAACTATTTAACTGAATTCCTGAAACCTGAATGGACTTATTTTAGTCTGTATTTTCTTATGTGGGACCGAAAAGAATAAATAATAAGTTAATCTGTCTTACAGTTACATATTTAACAAAAACAACATGCGCAGAGTACCGCGGACTTAGAATTATCTATTAAGATATGCGTTATGCTCTGACAGCCTCGTAATAAAATATTTTATCTGATAAGTAAGCTACGGTGAAACGATAAATCCAAGATATAAGGAATACTTTTCCCTTAAAGTCCACGGACCATGATGGAAGTTTTCTTAGCGCATTCCATGTAAGCTTGCATGGAAGACGTGACTGACTGCAGGCCGATTTCATGAACGTGTTCGTAATTGATCGTGTGCAATATTCGGTGTAAGGTTTCATACAAGGTCAAAATTTGAGTCCAAGTAGAGAGGGTGGTTTAGTGTGGCATTGACGATAGTTGTAATCTTATTTTGTTTCGAAAAACAGTCATAAGGCCATTAAACGAGACTAGAGTAGGTATATAGTAAATAAAAAACCTGCGAAAATGTTTACAGGAGAGCTAGTAAAATGACACCAAAGCACTCGTGTTGTCTTGTGTGGCAGCAAGTATCACGTGACAGGTGAATGCACTGAAACCTCCGTCGGGTCTCGTAGACACTGTGTCGCAGCTTGTCACACGGTGCCACGGAACTGCTTCACATCAGTCATGTTCAGATCTCCACACGGCTGCGCTGATTGCGAACTTGTTACGATCGCTGTCACTTCTTGTTCCAAGTAAACTACGTGTTTAAGTACAAGAGAACGACTTTTCTTCTATGCTGCACTCTGATTGGCTGCTATGAAGTAAGTAGGAAAGCTGAAATTGGCTGAATGTTCTGCTTCGTTAGAATAAGAAAGAAAAACCAGCAAGAAAAGTAATATTTGTTCCTACGTTGCATTAAAATTAAAACACACCCATCTTTAAGAAGTAGCTACTGGAAGCTGTTATAAATAATATTACAGGATTTTGTTTTTCAGGATAGGATTCAATTTTGTTTGTATCCAGCTATAACCATTAGTTCGCAAGCGTGATCAAACATGGCCGTCGAACGAATTTACAAAAAAAAAATGCTTAGACCACTCGTGTGACCGCAGCGTAAGACGTTCGAAGTTCTGTGTTCGATGGCCACTGTAGCTCGCTTTCTTTTAGACTATTACTTCTGTTCGAAGGCGCCGCGGTGGTGTATTGGTCAGAATACTCCCCTCTCACCTAGGCGAAACGGGTTCGATAACCCCGCGGAGTCGCTCCCGGATTCTCGNTGATGCGCAAGCAGCGAGGTATAGTGCGGAGGCGGAGAGAGTATAGCCAGGCCGGCAGGAGTGGTCGCCAGTGAGGGGCGTGCGTCTGCGTAGTTCGACACTCTGCACTGCTGAGAGGAGAGCCGCGCCTTGTGTGTAGTACTGCCTTAGTCTGTGGTGACTGGTGATGCGCAAGCAGCGAGGTATAGTGCGGAGGCGGAGAGAGTATAGCCAGGCCGGCAGGAGTGGTCGCCAGTGAGGGGCGTGCGTCTGCGTAGTTCGACACTCTGCACTGCTGAGAGGAGAGCCGCGCCTTGTGTGTAGTACTGCCTTAGTCTGTGGTGACTGGTGATGCGCAAGCAGCGAGGTATAGTGCGGAGGCGGAGAGAGTATAGCCAGGCCGGCAGGAGTGGTCGCCAGTGAGGGGCGTGCGTCTGCGTAGTTCGACACTCTGCACTGCTGAGAGGAGAGCCGCGCCTTGTGTGTAGTACTGCATTAGTCTGTGACGACCACAGACTATTGCACATCAGTGCTACTCGCTTCACGTACAAGTACAGTCGCTTCCAATGCAGTACCGTACCCGACTATACTATACTGTACACGGACTATCACAGTTAAAACATTATTATTAAAGTTTTTTGTTATTTTCTTATTTATATATTTACCAAGAAAATTCTATTTTTAATCAAAATTCGAGCCTATTTCCCTCCCGGATACTATGATTGTACGTAATGAAAAATAAGTTATAATGTTTACCAATATTGTTGTTTAACTTTATGTACAACCATTTCAGCCACAAAAGTTATCATTTTTATAACATAATTTTATATCACTGTTATAGCATTGTGTGTTGTTCTACTATTCAGAGATGGGCCTTCACAGCATAATAAGGATATTGCAGTTATTCTGGCTCTTCGTTGAATTAATAAATAATTTACTGGAACTTATTGTCGAAACCTCAACACGTTAAAATGTTTGGCTTTTTTTAAGTGGAGCTGTTTTTAGTTTTTCAGACGTTGAAACGGAAAACTGTAAGTGCGAATACTCACTAGCATTCACCAGCCCGCATACGAAAGGGCACCTGTATGCGAAGTGCAGGTGGAATGTTTATCAGCACACCAACAAACAACCAGTATGCAGTTCGCAGGCAGTTGTACGTGTGTTTGTGTTTCTCGGCAGAGATGGAAACATGGGCAGGTGTGGAAACGATGTGCTGACACTCGCCTTGGTGTACCTGCCAACCACCAACCTACAGAACAGGCGGTTGTGTGGTGGCTATTGTGTCGTAAACGTGTCGGTTTTACAATACGTTTAAACCAAGAAATTACTCTATTGAATTCCTTCAAACCTGGTGGGAAATTATTTATGCTGTGTCTATTTTAACTCCTCATTTTTTACTGAAGCATTTAGAGTACGTCATTAAAATAATTTGCAGTTATACGCGTAGAGGGAAGTAATCTATTAAACTTACAACACCGATAACGTCTTGCTCTGTAGTGTATATAATTTCTCTCCTAGTTTGCCCTGTGGCTTCCCATGACCTTACCTAAGGAGCGTGGCAATGGGGTGGCTATGTCAAGTAACTGCGTGGTCATCGCCGGGAATGGAGAAGAAGCAGTGCACGGCACAAATCACCCCCAATGCAGCCAGGGGGCTCGAGGCCGATGGAACGGACTTTGTTGCGGACACCGATCTAGTGGTGATCGGCGTGTAGTCGATACTTCCATATTTCCCCGCAAAATAATTATTTTACTACCGAGATTAACGTACATGAAGTAAGTTGCCGAAATATTTCGCAACATTAAAAACAATATTTTTTCCAACACTTACAGTAATTATTATAACTGCCCTACCTGAGGATTTTCTTGCAAAATGTGCTTTCTAAAGCATCCTGAATATAATTCCGCTTTGATATTGATTAAGAATAGACTCCCGACATTTTTTTTAACACTCAAGTAAAACAATTCTAGCAAGATATTTTACTGTCACGAAATATAATTATGCATTCTTCTTTCACATGCAACGTAAATCGTACTTTTCTTACAATTTTGGTTTTGTGTGTACTACTTTTTAGAGTTCCGCGTGTTGTACAGTTTGGCGCGCGAACGTTTGCAGGTCGCGTCGTTTGAAATACACGTCTTCAACATAACTGATGTACGTGTTCCAGAGCTGTTTCATACGAAATATTATAGTCATCGTATTTGTCCGAAATTTAATTTTCATTAAATCATATTGCTAGTATTATTTTGAAGCCCTTGCGCATGGCCAGAAACTGCATTTCCAGTCTGCAGTATTTTGAACTATTTGACGGGTCTATCAGCGAAACTTGTTAAGGTCGTGCGGTGAACTCCGGTAGTAACTTTCCACAATGGATATGACGGACCAGCCCTTCAAGCCTCGTAGGAACACGTAGCGTGATGGGAAGTCCTGTCCGCTCAGTTATACTCTATCCGCTCCAGGATGGCGGCAGAGATACTTACACACTTGACGCGCAGTCTTGCCGCCGACACGACGTCTAGCCTAAAAGTAACTGTTAGCAATGAACTTAACATTTCTATTGTAAGCTATTAAATATGAAAGAGTGGCGAGTTTCTAAAGATAACTCGAAAGTGTCTGTATAAAACATTAAGCAGCTAAACCTGGGTCTGAGGACACCCTTTTTAGCAATTTTCACGCCCAAAAATAATTATCTTTGTTTTTTAAATGAAAACTTTTAACTTGTCGACGTGAAATGTTTCCTAAATGCTATTCTTAAGTAGACAACACTACAAAATATCAAATTGTTTTTAAATCACGTGTTTTCTACCAAACCTCTGAAACGCGCTTTGTGGACAGGCCTTAGTAATCACGTTTGGTCGTAGGTCGTACTATGTCCTCCATCTCATTTTTCATAGCGAATAATCACACTAATTTGTATTTGAAGTTCAGGATCATCCTGTGTGTGTTTACACTTACGTACATAAATACACACCCGTGTATGTCATACATCACAGTATACACTTCTACTAAATAATGTCCTCTACATCCTGTATAAAATGTACATATACACATACATGAGTAGTAGGGAAATGGGCATACGGGAACATCGCCTGGGGCTTCGGACGGTCGGATGGACACGACATTTGGCAGAGAACCAGTGGTGGCATCTATCGGAGGATCAAATTGACCTTAACCTTGACATTTGACCTTGACGTCAAAATTTGTCGTTTTCCCTGAACAACATTAACAATTCCTAGAATTCCCATTAAAATTTTCCGATTTACCTAAAAATCCACAAAATTGACCCTGACCTTTGTGGGAATATGGTGCACATACTGCAGGCCTCTGAGCCGTCCACAATATTGGATTGCATCACAGCCGCCATCTTGTGTATAGAATTTTCCAGTTAATGCTCTGTCATTCCATGCCACCGTCTTGATTATAGTATTTTCCAGTTCATGGTCTTTAACTCCTGCAGCAGGTATGTTGACAAAGCACTGAAAATAACTTCATTTTTTTATAATTATAACCTGTGCTCTGAATTTTGTATTAATATAAATTATAAACAGTATATACATGTATATTCGAGAGATAATGAAATATATAATAAGTGTGAGATCACAACTCATGGCAGGAAGGATGGTTCACTCATAAAATGGATCATATCAGCAATGAGGTGTTTCATATGCATGACAATACTAAGTACTCTTTTATTTTAGTTACTATAATCATTTACTTTATACTTGTACGCATAAATAATAATAAGTAAATAAGTTTTTTCTCTGTAGGATAGCAAATGATACACCAGCAGAGTCCTTTCCACATATTAATATTGCGTGCCTACACCCTGTGGCGAGCAATACCATTAGCTTCCAGTATTTCGGTCTCAACAACACATTCTGATGACACATTTACCACAGACCAGGAAGTCGGAGCAAGTGCTTGCCTACACACTACAGTGATAAATCCTGATTTTATATATTTTTTTATACACATACTAAATACTCTGATATTTTCGTCATTTAGAGTATCCAAATGAGAATAAGTATTGAACATTTATTTTTCAAGAACATGAAAAAGGTTCTTTTATACTTGTATATATAAATCATTGTCAGTAAACATGTTCTTTTACTTGTCTGTATCTTAGAAATAAAACACACCAAGTAAGTTGACAACATGAGACCTTGCATTGACTTACATTGTGCCACAAGTCGTCAACAACACGCCTGACAAGATGAGGCNGACAACATGAGACCTTGCATTGACTTACATTGTGCCACAAGTCGTCAACAACACGCCTGACAAGATGAGGCCTTGCCTGGGCTTACATTGCGCTACAAGTCGTCAACGACACGCCTGACAAGATGAGGCCTTGCCTGGGCTTACATTGCGCTACAAGTCGTCAACGACACGCCTGACAAGATGAGGCCTTGCATTGACTTACAATGTGCCACAAGTCGTCATCAACACGCCTGACAAGATGAGGCCTTGCATGGGCTTACATTGCGCCACAAGTCGTCCACAACACGCCTGACAAGATGAGGCCTTGCATTGACTTACATTGCGCCACAAGTCGTCAACGACACGCCTGACAAGATGAGGCCTTGCATGGGCTTACATTGCGCCACAAGTCGTCCACAACACGCCTGACAAGATGAGGCTTTGCATGGGCTTACATTTTGCCACAAGTCGTCAACAACACGCCTGACAAGATGAGGCTTTACATGGGCTTACATTGCGCCACAAGTCGTCCACAACACGCCTGACAAGATGAGGCCTTGCATTGATTACATTGCGCCACAAGTCGTCAACAACACGCCTGACAAGATGAGGCCTTGCATGGGCTTACATTGTGCCACAAGTCGTCAACAACACGCCTGACAAGATGAGGCCTTGCATGGGCTTACATTGCGCCACAAGTCGTCCACAACACGCCTGACAAGATGAGGCTTTGCATGGGCTTACATTTTGCCACAAGTCGTCAACAACACGCCTGACAAGATGAGGCTTTACATGGGCTTACATTGCGCCACAAGTCGTCCACAACACGCCTGACAAGATGAGGCCTTGCATTGATTACATTGCGCCACAAGTCGTCAACAACACGCCTGACAAGATGAGGCCTTGCATGGGCTTACATTGTGCCACAAGTCAACAACAACATGCCTGACAATATAAGGCCTTGCATGAGTGCGAGTGTGCTGCTGAAAAAAACTGGAACTAAAAATCCAATCGTTCATTATTTTTCACATATCCAGCAATCGTTACATACATTTTTTACCTTCTTCAAATCACTGTATAAAAAAATTAATAGTAAATTCAGTCCTTATAGCCATATGGCAGTGTATGTATTCCATCTTCTAAGGTCCTTCATTTGTCGTCCATCCACGTGAGCGCCAGTTTGTTTGTACATTATTTGTATACATCGTGATGGTGCGATCTAATATTCTGTACATTTACCCTCATCACTCGTTGGTTCTTCAATACATTTATATAGTCCTCAAATGTTATTGTATTCTTTACAACACATTTTTTGATTCCCCTCGCCCTTTTCACATCCTTAGCAGAGCACTTGTATGTGTAGAGCTTGGCCCTCAGACCAACAAACTCGATCATATCATCCCCACCGCACTCATCTTTAAACTCACCAGTAACCTTTTTGTTGGTAGGTGAATAGCATGGATTAGTGGGTGGGTAAGCACTCTTGTCGAACTCGGAGCTGGGTTTGAAGCATGGTCCTGGTAGAAATCATTAGTTAAGATTTGGTATACAAAGGAATCTGTGTCCATGTATGCCAGTTCCAGCCTACTGGCATACCTCTTTCATCACATCATAATTAAACCGGTACATTAATGTCTTCTGTAATGATAATTTGGCACCGACACAGGACCGGACACGCTCAATACTTTACACCATCCTCTCGACAGCAGTTGCATAGCTACCAGAGCGCACGCCTCCCATCAAGGCGACTGAGGTTCGATTCCCGGTAGGGGTCGCCCTGTATTTTCGCGCATGTGGGAAATGTGATTGATGCCATTGCCAACAGTATCACCCGTGATGGACTTGGCGATGTCCGGCAGATTTTCTCTGTACACCTTCTTCGCTGACCTAAACGTCCTCACCCATTTCAGCTGCTAAGCTCTCTCTCTCTCAACTCAAAACACAGTATGTCCCCTGAAAAAAATGTACTGGTGTGGGTGGGCGGGCTGCCAACCACGATATTTTCGTGCTTTAAAAAAAGCTCCTAGTACCAATGTTAATCAGTGCAGATTACTGACGAAGAGTAACTGACGTGTGAAAAAAATTTCGTTTTCTCGAGTCAACTGTTGGAAACGCAGTTAAACCCACCAGTTTTCCAGTGTAAGATATCGAGGTTCTAGTAATTTTTCGGCCGAGAATCAGTCAGCTCATCACTCAGAATGGAGGAGCGGTCGTCCATAGGAAGAGAGAAAATACGGATGTATTATATATATTGAAAAAAAATGTGGGAACACCCTTAGAAAACCATCATACTCTGTTCGCACCAAGAAAGGGCCCCGGGGAAAATATAAAACCCACAGATATCATTGCCAGTGTACATTTTATATGCGTATATGCATATTATATTGTAATATAAATATATATGCATATTATATGATACTGTAAATATATATGCATATTATATGATATTGTAAATATATATGCATATTATATGACGATATAAATATATATGTATATTATATACTAATACACATATGTATATTATATACTAATATAAATATATATGAATATTATATACTAATATAAAGAATATGACTAAAGTATATTATACAGTCATATAAATCTATATATATTTTTTAACACATAAATTTATGCACACGCATTACAATATTATTCTTCTTCTGCATAATACAAGGAATACTTTTGTACATGTGTTCCTTCTCTGAGTCTACGAGCTGTCGAAACGGCGGGAAGCCACAATGCTCGTGAAGGTCTACAGAGTTTGTTCCGATTGGTACACACATTGCGAATCGCCGATTCTTGTCGTCTTCCAAACACGTACACAGGGTAATAGGGAATTATGGCAAAGTCCAGCATTGCTGGAATTTCCTCGTACGGAATATTCTCCTCGTCCCACCTTAGTCCGTGCGTTTCGTAAGTCTGTAGGCGGTACGCCTGTGGCATGTGCTGTATGGACACCGCAGGAAAAAGTGAAAACTTGGTTTTATCGTTTTCGTCACTGTGCGAGATGTCCATATGCTTGACAGTGTAAGTGTCCAATGAGCAAATACCTTGGATGTTGCAAAACATTTTTTTTTTCACCGGATGTTTTTTGTTCTACAGGTTGAGTATAAAATAATACCCCTAATTTGAAGGTCTAAAAATATCAAAACCAAACATCCTACAACCTTGATTGACCAATCAAATGAATCGTGGAACCGTGAAGTTTGTTTACCGTAAATCCATAAATGTTCAAGGTGACCACCATGAGCGGCCCGAACGACATCTACGCGATGGTAAAATTCTTTTCACACTCTTGTCAGCATGTCCGGTGTTATGGTTTGGATGGCGTCCGTAATTCTCGTTTTGAGGTCGTCAATGTTAACCGGCAATGGTGGACGAAACACTTTTTCCTTTTGGGAGCCAGTGATGAAGAGCCTGGTCACCAGTTGCTCCTCGACCAATCCAGCGTTGCGGCAACGTCTCGTTCAGGTATCCGCGAACAGCTACGTGCCAATGGGGTGGCGCACCATCCTGCTGGAAAATGAAGTCCCCCGCCGCCTCTTCTAACTGAGGAAACAACCACTGTGTAAGCATGTCCAAATAAAGGATTCCAGTAACAGTGGGCTCGTGAAAACAGAAAGGGCCGAAAACAGTGTCGTTGGATACAGCGCAAAACATGTTCACTTTGGGGAAAGCTCGTGTTCGGTGGTTTCATGTGGAGTCTCCTGACCCCATATCCGCACGTTGTGCCGGTTCACCTTACCATTTGTATGGAACGTCGCTTCATTGCTTAAAAAAAAACAGCTTAGACATGAAGGCATCGTCTACCTCGTTCTGGGCACATAAAGGAAACATCAGACCATCCCCTTCACAGTGACGTGTCGAATGCGAGCTCGCTTCCCCCTTACCACCTCAAACCGAGAGTTACGAACACCATACAAACCGTAACACCCGACATGCTGACAAGAGCGTGGAACGAGTACGATTATGCGTAGATGTCGTTCAGGCCGCTCATGGTGGCCACATTGAACATTTATGAATGTAATGTAAACAAACTTCACAGTTGCACGGTTAATTTGATTTGTCAATCAAGGTTGTAGGATGTTTAGTTTTGATATTATAGACCTTAAAAGTTGGGGTATTCTTTTATACTCATCCTGTATTTCGACGTCCATTTTTGCAGATTTTGTACCCAAGACTTTTGAGGAAGTGTAAGTTTTCGCGTGTTAACACACTGACTGGCCGCGGCATACTGACCTTTAACTTGTTGCGTCTGCCAGTTTTATAATATTTTCCCTCTTAAAATCCAGTCCTATCTTTCTTCAAAATAAACTTAGTTATTTATTCATCACAGAAATTAATCAACCGGTCTTCTTGGTCTACTACTCGATCAACAATTTCTTGCAAACTCTTAGTTGTAACTGGACCATAAATTAGTGTTTTAGGCACCTCGGTGAGACTGAGTCCTGGAGGTACAAGAGCGGAAAACTCACGTAGTGTGCGGCTGCTGACCATTCAGGTATGAACTGCTAACCAGATTTAAGTTTGTCCTTATAACATTCACCTGCAAAATTTTTACCGGCAGGAATGATTCGTGCACTTTACCTGCCTCGTACATTTTATTCTCGAAACGTAGCATGGAAGTTTGTGTATCATGTTTCGTTAAAGCAGTGTTTGCAATGCAAATCATTTCACCCTTCAAAATATTGGGCTTGCCTAGAAGAAGCAACGTTAAATCAGGCTGTAGCGAGCGTTTCAGGAATATAGCAATGTCTCTTATCTCGTAGGAGCCGATTGGTAAACACACTTCGCCTGTCCGCTCGAACATAACGGAACATACAGTTTGGGAAGTCCATATTTGGGACTGAAAAATATATCTGGAAATCTATAAGTGCGAGAACCGTCTAATTTAAGTGCAGGGAAATGCATGGGACAAAGCTCCGAGCTTTTGCCCTACAAGACCAGAATGCTATCTGCATGCCTTTAAAAGAAATCACACTCGCTTAAGAAGCGAATGTACAAGTGTCCAAAATCCCACTCGCTTGGCAGATGCTTGGCATTGTAATTATATCTCATTTTCACACCACACAAATACTCTCTCAACTCAAGCAAAGCTATCGAAATACTCGGCTGTGTTTCCACGTTTTTGTATTCAACCCAGTGCGTGCCTGGACCTCTGATATTATCTAAGTTTACNAAATACTCTCTCAACTCAAGCAAAGCTATCGAAATACTCGGCTGTGTTTCCACGTTTTTGTATTCAACCCAGTGCGTAGTGCGTGCCTGGACCTCTGATATTATCTAAGTTTACGACAGCCTACTCATTATGTTTAGGTTTCCGTGGCAGTCCTTCACGCATGTACATACTGCGGAAATATGGTATTCTTAACTTGCATGCAAATTTTGGTATGTCAATGTTTGGAAGGGGGCATTTATGCAATGACTTAAAGATCGCCTTTTTGTCCATTTTGCTCGTGTTTTCCTTTTTCTTCCTTGGCCTCCACCGACTATCAGATATAGTCTCAAGTACACTGCTTACAGTGTTCTTTAGCATTGTTTATTGTCCTGTCTATACTGCTAGAAGCACCTCCTATAAGACCTCCAAGAGCACCTAGTGCAGGCTGTGAGAATGGTTGAAAACCTCTTTTTCTTCCTCCCAACACTTTGCATGTTTTCTGTATCAGTCGAATGGAGATTGTCAAGCATGACACTAGTCTCCCAGTGCATTTCATCTCTGAGGATGAAGCTACTTCCCAATAATCACGTCATGGTTCTCTGTTGCCAAATACCATACAGTGTATTATTTGTGGACGATCTAATTGTGGCAAAACGTGCGTTTTTCTGAGTTTACTGGAAGATACCGATTGTATTCGGTTCGAGAATGTGTACCTATACTCTAAATAAATCGTTTCAACAACCAAAGTACAAGCGACTTGCTCGGATTCTAGAAGCTGTGGATGGCCTACAGTATTTTCCATGCATCTATAATGAGGATGCGATTCCACCTTGTAAAACCTAAACCAAATTCCGTGTTGGCATTCGATGATATGGCATGTGAGAAACAGGCCTGTATGCAGGAATATTTCAGTATGGACAGGCTTGCATTGGTGGATTGTTTTTACCTCTGTCAAACTTATTATAGCATGCTAAAACAGTCACTTTTCGATCATACATATGTGCCAGTTTTGTTTCGGATAGACGTAATGAATTTACGCGTATTTCGACCATGTAAATACGGACATGCCTTTAGAAAAGTTGAAAGATGTGTGTGCTTGTTGAAATGGGCCATACAGATTCCTTGTGATAGTAGAAGACTCGCCTCTCCTTAAAGGAAGGTACCGTCGAGGTTTTGATCAGTTCATAATCATTCACCAGTAAGAGATGGTGTATATCATATCTAAATTCGGACATGATGGTCTGAAACGATGGTGAGATAGCTGCCTAGTGCAGATGGAAGATGGTCACTGCAGTATTGGAAGGAAGCAACTTAAGAATGTGGGTGAACTGAAACATGGTGGTGATGCTGTTAATATGTTGTACGTTCAATCAGTTAATTCAGAATCTTTAAGGGCATTGGCAGTAATGCAAACATCATCTGATAAAACAGCGGCCCAACTACGTACATTGACTGAAGGCTTGAGCAAACTTTGTATGTTAGATACAAAAATTAATGATGTAAAAGAAAGAATAACCAGCAAGATTATTACTGCTTTGTCTGCCATGAATTATGATGAGAAAGTATGGAAACATTGAAGTCATATCTGAGATGCTATTATACAGTGGCAAAATTAGAAGACAATATCAAAAACAACAAGCCAACTTCCATACAACATGCTGCTACCCCTATTTCTAGTGCACCTCGGCCTACAGCAGCATTTCATCCAAAACCGAAGACTGCACCTAAATAGTAAAATTATATATAAACTTTTTTCATTACTGTTTTGTATTTAGTGCAGTGGTGGACGTTGCTGATAAATTATGTCGCATTATCGAAAATGTGCGTGGAAAATATTTGTTGGTCAAGCGAGCACGTTTAGAACGTGACATGGTTTTGGAGGATGCATTCAAACCGCTCACATCTCGACTCGATAATTAACAACCTGTAGTTTCACCTGTCGCATTGAAGAAAGAACCTGATGAAACCATACAGCAGCTAGGGAGGAAACGAAAGCGTAAACTGGATTTAGAAGAAGTGGCGGATGAAGACGATATTCCATTCTCAGTTTTGAAGCGTTAAAAAAACCCAGCTAATACTCGAAATGTGCATGCTCATTGTTATCTAGTAATGTATTCGCCTAGGTTCAATAATATATCATATGGAGTTTACAAACGAAGTAAAAAATTGTTTCTGGGAAACAAGAAAATATTTGCCTTCCCAAATGGTGAAATTGAAATCGGAAATGAATCTCAGTGTTCAGTCCCTGGCCTTGACGAATTGCTCTTCAGGATAGAACCTTTTATGTATTCACAAGCTGCTCTGCGACAGTACAAGAGGCTGCTCAAACTAGTGCACATTTAAAAGATAACGATCCATAGAGCAATGAGTATAAGGATATAGCTCATGCAAAATTCAGGAATATTTCATGTCTGTTTCCAGAGGTAAATGTACCGTCGGGTTCTGGTCTGCTGGCAAAAATAGAAGACGGACATCATCTCTAGAGTATGTCTGTTGGGATGGTGTTAACGAACTTGTTGATAGATTGTGGCTGCTAATTGCTTCACGAAGAGCTGAAAATAATTCCCACACGAATGAAATTACTAATATTCTGGAGGAATTGCACGAAGGAGGCTACATACGATGAGTGGGGCAGATCGCTAGCGAAGTATACAAACCTGCTAGACGGAATTATTCAAGATGCGAAGTGACAGTGTTTGGATCGCTTGATTTATACCAGGCAGATTTGGTCATAATGATTCCATATGCCTTTGTGAATAAAGGATTCAATTATATGCTGAATGTGATCGATTGCTATAGCAGGTTCGCCTTTTCTGTGCCAGTCATAACCAAACGAGGTAAAGATGTTGCTAAAGCGATGGAACTCGTTTTGGGTGACAAAAATCCACCAAAAAATCTGCAAACTGATTTTGGATGCGATTTCTATAATCCAGAATTCTGGCATCTAATGAAGAAACACAAGATCAATAATTATTCTACACATAGTGGTATGAAGTGTGCTGCTGTCTTAAGGTGTAATCGCACTTTGAAAACATCGATGTGGAAACAATTCTCGGCACAAGGAAGCTACAAATGGTTAGGAATATTACCAGAACTGTTTTCCGAGTACAATCACAAAAGAGACCGTACAATAGGTATGCATCCCATCGACGTTAAACACAACTCGCTTGTATAAACAGTTTAAAAAAATGAAAAAATTATTGATAGATGAAAGCCAAAAGCTAATGTTGGTGACTGCGTACGCATTTCAAGAATGAAAGGGACATGTGACAAAGGATATGTACAGAACTGATCAAACGAACTGTACAGCATCGTCAAAATTCGACATTATGAACCTCGTACCTATTATCTCGAACACCTGGATGGCCAAGTTATTTGGGGCGGCTTTTACTGAGGAAATACATCCCACAAAATTTGCGGACACTTATCTTGTATAAAAATTTTTTGTAATGTAAAGGCAATCAAATCCATGTTAGTTGGATGGGAATTCCAGATCAAAAAAATAGTTTGATTGACAAGGATGCAATCACAGATAAATAATAATGTATTTCTTTACAGCAGCTGTCTGCTAGTCGTAAGAAGATGATACAAACAGAAGACGGCACTCCAGTCCAGAATTGGTGAGTGGACAGAAGATGATTTTGTGAAAAACTAATTACAAGAAAAATGTATTATCCCGTGTAAACAAAATTTATTTAATAATTTTTTTGGCAGAATGTAATAGTTTTATTTTTAGGAGTATGACTTACGCGCGGCTACTTGCCTACTTCCTGGCCCGAGGTCTAATATACACACCCATGCCTATACTGTTTCTAATTTATGTTAATAAAAAAATCAGAGCACGGCTGTAGTGATAAAAGACGATGACAAGTATTTTCAGTGCCTTATCAACATGTCTGCTGCAGGAGTTAACATAACGAACACATGCCGTTGGGAAAATAATAATTTTCATATATATTTTATTTATACATAATTTAAACTAGTGCTGTTACCCATGTCATGTCTAGAAACAAGATGTCGAGGTGAATTGACAGAGCATGAACTGGAACATTCTTGGAAACAAGGTGGTAGCATGGAATGACAGAGCATGAACTGGAAAATTCTAGAATCAAATTGTGGCATGGAATGACACAGCATGAAGTATCGAAGTATCATAACAGGGCAATGAAATAGAACGTTCCTGAAACAAGGTCATGCAATTTTTAGACTGAGTGACTCATCAAAATTAGGTTAAGGGAAATTGTGCAGATTTGCGGGGAAATTCTAGAAATTTTTTCAGGGAAAATGCGAAATTCTTGAGGTCAAGGTCATGTTGAAGGTCAACTGTGGTCCTCTGCCAGATGCCACTACTGCTCCACTCCCAAGTGTCATGGGCTCCTACCCTCCTTTTGCTTTAAGGCCCGTTCCGAGCCGATACGAGCTGAAGAATTGCGCACCCTGTTTAAAGGGGAAGTATCCACAATCTTGGCTTTGCGCATATTCCTTCATAACTTAATTTACAGAGTCAATATTTGAAACCAAACTTGTCAAATCATAGGAAATATCTTGACAGTTATTTTGAAATTCCAGCTTCTTTTTGTTGCACGATTGGTTTCACATAAGTAACCGTAATCAAAGGTTGACAAATTATTTAATAGTTTCTGTCCCACATGGGAAATTACGGATATAATTGAAATTGTTGAACTTTAAATTTTTTTTTAATATTTCTGTTATATCAAACTTTGATTTTTAATGTCGGGTCATAAAGTTTGATTATACAAATTCGTAAAAAAAAACCAAGATGGAAAGAATACTCCCTCCTCAAGGAGAATTCGTAGTAAACGATATTATACAGAAGGTCACACCTGGCCAAAATTCATCATTGCGACGGCGATGGAAAAATAGCCTTAACAATCTTCGTAAGTGTTTTGTTTCTTCAAAATATAATTTTAATACACCAATTTTTTAAATGAAAGATGCGGCATTGTCGCTATAGTTTTAAACACTGTTTTACAGAAGAATAAATGTAGTAAATAGAGCGATTTTTTCACAGCTATTTTTTCTGACTTTTTACACTTTTCAGCGACCACAATTTATGTTTCAGTGACCAAATTTTTGAATTGGCATCGCAGTATCGACTTTTCTTTCCGTCCTGAAAAAAGACTCTGCAGTGTTCGGAAACACTCAAGAGTTCTGCCAAATGGGTATTCGTATGTCTTTGGAGAAGATACCAAAATGTCTTTGCCAGCGACAGTCTTTAACTGTAATTTCGGTCAAGCCGATTATCGACCAGGGCGAGCCAGCCAAGGTCGATAAAACCTACTCTACGAAATCGAACTCGTATTAAAAATAACTTATTTGACGCGGTTCAACCTATTCCAAAGTTTCAGCATCGTGTTTTTTTTTTGTTTCGTCACCCCCCATGGTTCTCTGTCGTGGCAAAAATCAGTTTTTTTTTTTTTACTTTATATTCAAATATTTTATTTAACTACGCTAAGTGTTGTCCCGTCATACATAGTAATTTCTAAAGTCCTGCAAGTCTGATATAAATTACCTTTTTTTTGTTCTATTCTCGAACTCCGATCCCTACGCAACGACTCTTCAATTTGGTATTCCTTTGGACATAACAGAACTGATGTAGGCAGCGAGACTACTTGTGATTGTGAAGTAAAGGAAACTAGATGTAAATATTAGAGAAGCAGGTGATGACGATAACGAAGATAGTGTTGATGAAGGAGATCGCGATTTTACCGACACACAAACGGCTCTTCCCAACCAATATGCTGCGAAGAGCCAATTAATAAATCTATTTCTAACACTTGACGTTCTGTTTTTGTAGTTTAGTGTTTAAATTTATTACCAAAGAATTTGGTGTTTCTGTTTCACACACATAAGAGTGCGAATATGCGTGTTAATAACACAATTGTGTCCTAACGATTGCACAATTTCACTTGGATGGTGCGTTGATCAAGTTATCAGATTGGCACCACGCATGTATCGCAAGGATACGTTTACTTTGAAAAGCGTATAGCGAAGTTCTTGTATAGTCCATTCGCAGTTTCTTCACACTTTTTGAATCTAACCTTTGAAAAATGACGCGTTTGGTTATTTTCTAAATATGCAATGTATCACAAGCGTTCTGTACTTGTGATAACATTAAAGTACCTTAGTTTTGGATCAATTTAACTTTTACTTATATTTTATATTTAGATCATAATATTTAATATATAACTAATATGAATGAAAATAGGGAGAAAATAAGTGTGTTGGTAATGCCGGGTAGGAAATAGTTCTTATGCAAAATATTACTACACCGAGTGCCCCTTTGGTGTTTTTTTTCTAAGCATTGTTTGTATGAAGCGAAGGAGTATCCTGGAAGTAGAACTTAAGCAGGGCTTCAGAAAAGTTGAAAGTAACCGTGAACGAACTATAGTAGAGGTATAACCACGAAATAGTGTGAATTTAGACTGCGAGGTTGTCTTGCATCTCGGGCGCTGCCAGCCAGGTGGTACAAAGACGACGGCACGTAATGTAGTACAGGTGCGAACCGTTATTGCCGGCTTGATTTGTTGCCGGAGGCTGGGCGTGAACAATTACCGCTCCTGCCCACTCGCCCGCCTTCACAGCATGACGCGACCTGAGGCATTTTCGCAACTGTCGTATTGTTCTCCGGCTTTTTAATGCCCGCAGAGCGCCACCACAAGTGTTCTGAGCTCACTTATCTTTACTCTACTATGTAAACCGGCCAGGACAGTGCACAGAATACCAACTGTGGAGGGTGAAAATATAAAATCCCACTTCTCTCCCCCAAAAAGAATATTTTAATTCTTAATTTCAACAGCGACGTGTTTATACTTAACAGAATGGTAAGTACTTGCAATCACCTCATCTTTCTTATATACTACTAAAAAAAGTTGGGGCCGCGGTGGTGCAGTGGTTAGACTCCTCGCCTCCCACCTAGGCGAACCGAATTCTATTCCCGGCGGGGCCGCTCCCAGATATTCGCATGTAGGAATCGTGCCGGACGATGCCGCTGGTCGGCGGTTTTGCCGGGCATCTCTCGTTCCCCCCTCCCTTGAATTCCGGCGCTTCTCCATGTCTCACCTCGCTTCACTATCATCGACGTTACGAGCCGCCCAAATCTCTTCACTTGCTCAACGAAACTTACTTGGAGGATTGCCAGTGCAGTGCCAGCAGGGAACAGTGGTATGTGTGTGTGGCCGAGAAGTGCAGTCAGTCACACAAAGACAGCCCGGTGAAGGACAGGCACGTCGTTATCAGACAGGACAGGTATTACCTGGTGACGGTATCAGCGGGTGCAACGAGATAACAGGGGCTCATTGTTTCGACGCGTCCTATCAGCGACCTCTGCCTTCCTCGGGGAACCACACTCTCGTGCGGTAAGTAGTTACTCAAGCTTGTCTCGCCGTCAAAACCTCAACACCTTACACGCGTACACGCATTGCAATGAAGTAGTGTTTGCGTCCCATCGTGTGTGTGGTGGCGTGTCCGACATTGCCGTGTGCGTAAGGTCTCCATCTAGTAGAATTGCAGTAGAAAAGCACAAGAAGTAATCTAGCAGTATTTGTTTGAATAGTTTAGTTGGAGAGAGTATTTAGGTTATTATCGTTCTTCACGCTTTACCTACTTAATGAATAACCAAATTAATGTCCACACACTTTGTACGTTAATTACATATAAAATACGAAAGACATCCTGGCGAGACTCGTGTGCGTGTACTGGACGCTCTGAGGACAACATAGGGTGTTCGCGAGCGCGTGTAGCCATTCTTCCGTTGTCAGTTTCTTTTGCAGCCACGAGATGCAACACTACAGTTGTAGAAAATGTCGCAGGTGACAAGGTATTCTTTCGAGCAACGTAAGTGGATTTCAAATTATTGGAAATGTGAGCACATGGTCGAGGTGCAGAGACGATGGAGGGCAGAATGTTATACTGCGCCACCGTGAGAGGCACGGGACCGTGTGAGATGTGAAGAAAGGACGCTGCTGCAGGAAGAGAACCACTACGGACGAAGGAAGCGTGGCGGCTGTATTGCACACATTCCAAGTGCGTAGGGCAAGCTGCGCGTGAGTCGGGTGTCCATGGCATTGTACAGCAAGTAAAGAGGAGGCCCTACATTCCCACACTACTTCGTGCTAATAATGAAGACGAACCAAATAAGCGTGTTTTACATTTTAACCTTAAGCTGTATATGGATGATGTAAAAATCTTATAAAACTCAAATACTAGTGAATGTTCTTGGACAGTTTTATTTTCTGAGCGAATGAAATGCTACATTAGGTCACTTTCCTGTGTATGTCCCCCAAAAACTTTAGAACATATTTACCAAGTTTTACCAAACTCCACGTCTTACGAATATTTTAAGTTAATGTACCACACGCGTACACCACGTTATTATACCCTATATGTCAAACAAACTTCGCTGGCACTATTACGTTCATTAAATTCACTAATTCGCAGCCTCTTGTATGCCATTTTGTAAGATAGCGCCTCTTTAAATTAAGCTTTTGAATTTTATCTCGGAAACAATCGAAAAGAACCACAACAAATTTGACATGCAACCCGGCTTCGGCAGCCCGCATGAACCAAATAGTACAATTAAATAAGACCTTTATTTTCTAAGTTGCGTCTACGTTATACTTTCTTTTACTTGCCATATCTGGACTCATTGAACCGACTCAAACTGAGTTCGGAGTACTGAAGTGTGAATCGTGTCTCAGAAACTGTTGTGCCAATTCAAACAAAATTTTGTGGAAAATTTCTTCCACAGAAAGAATAGTGAAAACCACTATTAGGTCGGTGTATACCTTTAATAACTTCATTGCTTGAACATGTCAGGACTAAGCATGACAAGTTGTTACATCGATGTCTTATATTGTGAGTTGTGCGTACATTATTTGCTCTGTAGGCAGAGAGACTGAACTTATTGCAACTATTATTTAAAATACAATTCGTTTGCAGAATATTTTTGCGCAGGAAAAAAAGGGCTGGTAGAAGGAGGGGAGGGGGATGAAGGTGAGCTGTCATTCCTTTAGATTGGGCATAGATAGATACACGAATCTACCTGTGATCGGTGGGAAAACAGTACTTCCACATTGTCTCGCAATATAATAATGATTATGCATTTTAAGCTTTATCTGATTAGTCTCAAAATACATGAACAATGCATATAAGTAAGGTTTTTCTTAGTAGGTTGGTAACAAAAGGAGATATATTATGGAAGAGTTTACCATAGGGAAGATTTTCGCCGCAAGGTGCGCTGGTTTAAAAAAGGTTACGTTTGAGCTAGCGGTAAATGGAGAAATAATGTATTTTTGTTTATAAAAATTATATTTTGGTTGGAATTGCTATAGGTACGGTATACTTGTCCGTGCCAACATATTGGATAACTTTATTTTGTAATTGTTATTCACACCCTATAGTGCTGTTTACAAGAGGAAACATTAAAATAGGGTGTGTTTGTTATTGAGCTTTCGTATAAAACGCTTATGTTAGTGAAAATAGTTAAGAATTTAAAAACGAAACAAATATAGCTGTCACCAAAGGAAATACTTCGATTCTGTTGTCATATTCAAGTAAAGTAATTGTGGAGTACAGCGTTTTGCTAAATCCATTTTACAAAAGAATATTAAAGAACATGCGAATATATTTCGTTAATTTCCCACTCCTGTGCGAAAAATAAAAGTTGTTTACGAAGGTTCTAGCAAAATACAAAACGGAAGACTTTAAAAGAAAATATTTGTTTTATGAAAACTGCAACTACACAATTTGTGTACGTGCAAAAGGAAGGGAAGGGAATACGGTAGACATGCAACATCAGGGCTACCTGGCGGCAACAATCTTTGGTTGGCGAACTACTGGTGTTGTAACTGGCACCTGCTAATGAATGATGAGTGCGACACGTGTTGGAGTAAGTATACTAGAGCGACCAACAAAGGCGATTCCCGGGCGCCCGCGCTGTAAAGCACACTCTCTGGTCGCAGGGTTCATCGACCGCCGCGACAGGACATTGTGTGTCCGTCTGACCATGACGCATGTATCACATATCAAGCGCGACGAGTCTGTGGTAGTGTCGCACTTTGAGGCTGGAGGGACGAACTATGCATCCAGTTCTGAACCCAGGAAAGAAACTTAACCTCGAGCCTTGCCCTTCAGTGGCAAGTCCTGACGACCGGCAAAAATCGGATTGCCCACGAGTACCTTTTGAGAAATGCCAAAATTGCCCGGAAAGGTCTGTACTTTTCCAAGTCTATTAAAAATATTCTGCTGAAACTTTTTATAGTGAAATTATAGTCACAGTAATTTCGCAAGAAACATCGTGCAGCCATTATTTTTTCTGCAAAATTAGGTTCATTTCATTCTGTAAAAAATACATTGGAACTTATTTTTACTAGTACTAACTGGGCCCGGACATAACTCGGATCAACGAAAATCCTTGTAAGGAAATTAATGGTATGTAATGGAAAGCAGTGCTGCCACACAAACTATATCGCACACACGTAAAAACTATTAGAATATTACAGTCGGCAAAAAAAGTATTTGCACACCATTTTTTTGTGGGGTTTTCCACAAAGCGTGGTCTGATTGTTAGTTAGTGTAATTTAATTCATAAACAGAACAAGAAACAACTTTACACAATTCGAAAAGTATTTACAAATGCCAAACAAAATAAGAATGTTCATAATTATGTCAATTTTCACTGCAAAAAAGTTTTTGCACATATAGTGTATAGCAACAGTATCGAGTCTTCTGTAGGGGAAATCTAACCCAGGGAGGTTAAATGTGACCGAATGAAACTACCTACTCCTCGTAATACATGTACGTAAGTAATGTTCTTCCAGTTCAGCGAATGATTTGTACGTGTCGTCGGACGGCTCCAAAGCCACGAGAGATCCTTGTGGGAGCGAGGGAAGAATTAGTGGCATTGCATCGTGTCGGCAAAAGTTATCGGGAAATAGGTAGACAGTAAAATGTATAATTTTCTATAATGCGGCATATTATCAAAAGACATGGCATGACAGATACAAGTTCTGCAAACAAGAGTCCGAGTAGGTCATTCACGCGTCTTCCTTGTACGGGAACGACGGCACATCGTCAAAGAAACCAGGGGAAATATCATGTGTGGTTTAATTATCTCTCTCCATGGACGTGTTGCGAATAGGTACTTTGCGGCAAATTACTGGCCCCCATACGTAATTACGTTTAGCGAAAACCACATTTCGTTATGTGCAACCATTCCGGAAATTTTGGGAATTCCCCAAATTGTTTTCATAAAATGTTGAAATGAAAATACAAAAATTAGTAGCATACTTTTTCTAATTGTTAATTACCCATGAATTGATGGCATTAACGTTGTCAGCGATTCCTTTGCTGCAGAGGTGAAGAGTGCATCGCTCTAGGGGCGGATGGCGTTGTAGTGTCTTCGCCTTTTGTGTCTCCGGTAGATACCAGTAAAACTTCAAATAAAAATAAATCCTGTTGTGGCTGTATAGGGGTTCATGGCCATGAGTTTTACGTAATGAGGACTATGTAGAGTTCAAGGTGAAGAAGCGAGGGAGCCATACGGGCGACACTGACACGCACTCCTAACGCCTCATCGCCCCTACGCGAAAGGGGCGCGGTGTCTCCGCCGTGATGCTGTACTCTGCAAGTCAGATCTGTAACAGTGGCACTTTATTACACGCGATGAAAGTCCACAGTCAAACTACGCCTGTATGTTTGTACTTTTCTCTTGCGGCTTAACGAAACTGTATAGGCAAGCTTTAAAACTGCGATATTTGACCACTTTCACGAATTTCTTTCTCCATTAATACACTTAATATGATAAGTAAAAATATACGGACATAGATAATAGTTTTTTATCCTTTCTGGCAAAAAGTCGTATTTTCAGAACTTTTATTTGCAGATATACGCGTTTTCGCGCAAACTACGATCTCACAGAAAAGTTTGGGTAGCTAGTCCTCTTAATGTGTCTGCATTACCAGGTAATATTTTCTCTGGGATGTGGGGATGAAATTAAAGTAACGAAACTGATACTTGGCTTCTATGGCTAAAATCGACAGCTATAGACTAAATCTTTCGTTTGGAACTAAAATTGACGCGCTAACGTTGGAGTCGCCAGAGATACTACTGACCTGCTGATATGCAAAATCGAATGAAAACATTTAGGATATTCGATTGCACAAAATGGCCGGCAGTCGCCGCGGGCCCCCACCCTCGCCGTGCGCATGCGTGAGGTCACGCTCGCATCATAGTCATATACCCGATCGAACGAGACCACATGTGTTCAAATCGTGTTATTAGTCAGGAAGTTAGTGTGTCGGAGTGGATAACCCTGCTGACTTCACGTCGCCGGGCCTGTCCTTNTTCTTGCTCGCGCGCTTCTCAGTTGCAAACGCAGGCGGGTGTACGTGCGGGCGCCTCGATCCCAACGTATCTGTAGGCTGTTCGCGGTCTCTTCGCGCTTTTTAAATTAAACCTTTGAAAAATCACATCAAGTATGACGTGTTTGTTTCTTTCCTAAATATGCCATGTATCATGAGCGTTTTATACTTGTGCTAGCATCAACGTACCATATTTTTGGTTAAATTGAACTTTTACTTATGTTTTATCCATAAAATATATTTTATTTATAAAAAATATTTATAGAAATTATGAGAAAGTAGGTATGTTTTTAATGCCTAGTAAGAAATACATTTTATGTAGAATATTATTAAACTGAGTGCGGCCGAATGCAGTGCATTGTCCTTTTAGTGTAATTGTCTAGGCTTATTTGAGCGTTATTTGCGTGAGACGGAGAAATATCCGGGAAGTAGAACTTAAGCAAGGCTTCAGAAAAGTTAGAAGTTAACGTAAACCCTAGTAGGCGCAGAGACGCTTTACGCCCATTTTCTGATTTGGACTTGCAATGTTGAGTATCTAATAGGCTAGGCCAGAAAAAATGTGCTAGTGCGGCCTTAGGGCCGGAGTCTATTAAGGCGCGGTAATGTATTTTAGCCTGTGTTGATGGTTCCACGTTCCGTGCTCATGGTGGTGGAATACGCACATCCGCGCACAAAGGCCGGGTATTTTAAACGCCTGGTATGTGGGACGTGGTTATTGGCGAAGGTAATAGGTCGACCACGCCCGCATTTTGCTTGCCGACACAACTTTGAGCGCCGCGTGTAAACGAAACGGTCTTTGTTCAGTTTTGTATTTTACGTGTTCTTGTGGCGAGCTTTTGTTCCATCTTCGATTGCCGAGTAAGGCTCGGTTCGTGACGAGTGCATGAGTGAGTAAAGATATTTGGGCGGCTCTTAACATCGAGATCTTGAGAGTCGATGAGGTTGATTGAGGTGAGTATGAAGCAGCGCCAGAATGCAAGGGCGGGGAAAACTGTAGATCTCCGAGAAAACCCGCCGTCCAGCGGCATCGTCTGG
The DNA here is from genome assembly GCA_002778355.1 of Clitarchus hookeri. Lineage (NCBI taxonomy): Eukaryota > Metazoa > Arthropoda > Insecta > Phasmatodea > Phasmatidae > Clitarchus > Clitarchus hookeri. The sequence continues at coordinate 358,760 of NQII01000924.1, read as the reverse complement.
CATTGTTACCACATGCGACCCCGCCGGGAATCGAACACGGTTCGCCTAGAGTCTTAACCACTACACTGTCGCGACCCTGGTTCATAACTAAAAGCTAGTACGTAACTAGAATGTACGCATTAAAATGTAAGTAGGCAATCTTTACGTTATGGGTCATAAATAATACCTACCTACTTACATTTTGATACGCACACGTTTGTTATACATTCTCTTCTTTCATCGTGAAAGGAGCCTAAGCCGTGAATGTGGGTGTGGAAATGTAGGTTAGCAGCGTAGCCTCATGTCTTGGTGATCTTAAAAAAAATTAAACCTTTGGGCTGACTTTCTTTATTAGCAGATAAATGTCTAACTTCAGGCGTTGGAAAGAACGAAATGTTTTGTTTGGCGCTGTATTATGATCAGTATATCGGGACCAGTGCAAATGTGCTTATGCTCAATGTTATTGGGAAGTGCTGTTGGAGACTTTCGAAGTAATGTCTCAACAACAGTGATGTCTCCCACACGTATGTGATTTAACCTTATTACTCGCCGTTTACTGCCTCGTGCACAGTAGATGATTTACTCCACATATTGGAGGCAGCGGCAGGACGGGTAGACGAAGACTCCTTCTAAAGGACTAGCTACAGCTAAACGTAAACATCCATGCCGTGTCGAGGATTCTAGGGAGAACATCGCCCAACTCTGNCCCCCCCTTACCGGCATCACTTCGCCTTATAGGTCCGAATCACCGTAAATGGACTTTTCCTTCTTTTGTAAAGTCAACTTGTAGCTGCAGCATTGAGGCAACTTAGGGCGTTGTGTGCAGGCCTTTGTAGACATTACGGTACCTATTTGTGAAAGCACATTGGATGGGCAACGGTGTCGGCTCTGTCACTATTCATAGTCTGTGTACTGAATTACTTTTTTGGTAATAGTGTGTGCGTATCACACAGTGACGTTTACCAATGCTATATCTTATTTGTTTCATTGCAATTACTTGTAACAAAATTAAAAATGTATGTACTAGTTATCATTTCGTGCACATTAAGAAGGCCCAAAGTTATTCTTGAGCTTGTTAAAATGGCAGCACTGAGCCCATGTTTGATTTAGTCGGTTCGCTGTGTTTACTGTATAGCTTAAACTACGGGAAAAATTATATACCAAGTAGTAAATGTATTCCAACTTCTTTTTGCCGAAATATAAAATAATCTGAACATTTCTCCTTGGCCGCATTTTATTAGGCATTTCTTCCCTAACGAGTTTTTAGGTTTTTAGCGCAAGTATTTAGGTCATTTTTGCTACATTAATGTCCCTAAAAATACCTGACATAGTGTTTTTGAAGAAAGACAATTTGACAAGATGTTTAGTAGGTATACAGTAATGGTGCCATACTAAGATAAAGAATATCATTTCGTCTAATAGAGACAGTAATTGCTAACTGTCTAATAGGGCAGAATATTCTATAATGGGCCTGTGGTGTGCTAAAGATAGTTCTTAAAAACATGCGTACATGCGTGCATTGCAGATAAGTGTGTGCGCGCGCGTACAGAAAGCCTCCGTGCCCCAAATGAAGGTTAATGGCAAACCAGAAGCCATCGAGTGCAACTATAGATAATCTCCAACGTTACACCAGTGTTAGGAGGCCACGCCCTCTCCATTGTATAGTCTAATTCTGGTGTTGCGGCTAATAAGATTGGCCTGGGCAGTTCTGAAACACGCCAGGGGTTGCCAGTGACGTCACAGGACGGTGAGAGATGAAAATAGCGTGGTGCGATCTTAGGTTTGATCAGTTTCATTACAAAATTACAGGAGCTAAATAAATTGACTTCTTAGAAGCAGCTACCACGTCGCCATACCCTGTGTTAATAACTGACCTCTGGATAGCAATCAATCTCGTTTTACGACTTGGAGCTATCTCCTAACAACCTCTTCAACTTCTAGTAACGTGCCCCGAGTTCGCGAGGGAAACGCTTGGTTTGGAATTTTAAAAACCTTGTTGAAAGTAGGTTATTTTTAGACTTTTGAATATGAGGTCCACAACATACAACGCACAGTACAGTCTTCGCCGAAAAGGCAGTATTTTTTATTATAAAGGTAATGCAGTTGGCTGACATTGTGTATCGTTGTGGAGTAATATTTAGTAATTAGATCACATTTCCTATGATCACAAAATAGTGGCGTGATGGTCTCTGTACACCCATGGCGCCTTCTTCAGGCGGACAGGTTGCTATGACAAGTGTCTCGGTCTTTGTCCTCGGAGAGTATTGCTGGAGACCCACACAGTTCCATGTCTTGCGACTTGAAGGCCGACGCCGCCACGAGTATAGAGCTGACCACAGTGCTATCTTTTGTTTGGCAACAGAGAAAATTGGCAATGTCTCAGTTGCTTGCGCCTTTTTATTCGCTATGATAGTAACAGACCTTTACAATTATGCCGCCCATGTAACGTACTCTTAAAACCGCCTTACTGTTACATAAAAGTTGGTTTTTATTCCAAAGTTTGATTGCAAGTTGACTAGAGTACATGTGAGAATAGTGTAGTTGCGTTAGATCGGCTGTCATGATTATAAAGGGAATCCATCTGTTCTTCACGCCAGGCAAGGCCGACGTAACTGCGGAGTCATTTATCCGGTCGTAAAAGTATTGGATACGGCGATACTTCCCCATCTCGACATCGCAGCTCTCTCCGTCGCGTCGTTGAGAGGCATCAAGGTACGCGAACAGAAAATTGAGATCGGTTTTTGGCGTTCAATTGCTAGACATTCACGTCTCATGAAATTCGTGTTTCCTTCTTACTATAATATTTCATTGTTTCCCGCATGTGGGAATCTTGCTGGATTATGCCGCTGGTCGGCGGGTTTACTCTGGGATCTCCCGTTTCCCCCGCTCTTGCATTCCGCCGCTGCTCCACACCCACCTCATTTCACCCATATCGGCTCTCAAGAACTCGATGTTAAGAGCCGCCAGAATGTTTCTACTTTCCACTCTCCGATCCATTCATTATTGCGAGATGCGCATCCTATCCTACCTACTAATATTATAAATACGGGAGCCTGTGCGTGCGTGTTTGTTACCACTCAGCTCCATAACGGCTGAACGGTTTTTTATTAAATTTGGTATGTAGGTACTTTAGGTCCTGGAATAGAACATATGATACATTTTATTCCGGAAAATTGTACGGCTCCTGTGGAATAACAACAAAACGTAATTCTGCAACGGCTGGGAACGTGACCGAAATATTTTTTTCCTCTGATGTCAGAGTTTATCAGGCTGCCCAAGGACCTCTGAAATGGCTTAACGACTGCTATCAATCGATAACAACCGTGACCGAATATTTAAGGTCCCCTCCGAAGCCCGGAAGCGCTCAGATGTTATGCCACTAAACGGTCACCCATCCCAATGTGTGCCGCTGGGAACGTTGCTTAACTTTGGTGATCGATTAAGATCCCTCAGCCAAACGCAAAAAGTAGTACCTAGGTACACTTATTTCCAAAGCTACAACTTGATGAAACTCACGTTTTGATTTTCATACATCGACGCTGGAAAGCGGAAATGTGGTAACTACGCGATAGTTGCACAGATACACTCCAAAAACAATACCCTACTTCTTGGCTATCGGGTAAAAAATTATTTCCTTCCTTTTGGGTTGCTGTAATCAGTTAAAAACCTAGGCCAACACAGTATAATTTAATAATTCTGTTTTCACATACATTAATTGTCTTTTCCCAATTTATTTATTAGTGTATCACTGTAAAACTCAATTGTGCCCGGGCGAAGTCGGGCCCGTTCGCTAGTAATATATATGGCCAAGGGTTCTGGCTGGACTCTTGCTAGTGTAGACTGTCTTGAGTTGCGTATTAGCAGATTATGTTCGTTACATGAAAAGTGAGCATGTGGCTGGAAAGACACTACATGTATGGTATGGAAAATGTAAGGATTCTTTTTTTTATTTTTGTAGTCTGAAGTATGTGTGTGTATATATATATATAATTTCAATG
>NQII01000924.1:339086-354764 GCA_002778355.1 Clitarchus hookeri | reverse complement strand
ATATAATGTGTGCGCGCGTGCGAGCGCGTGTTTTCAATGAATAAACAGAATGTTTTTATTTTATTTCTTAGTGTTTTATTTCTTGTTGGTGTTGTACCGTGCCTACTTTAATTATATAGGGAATATGAGTGCCTTGGTTTTAAGGGTCGTCGTTACATGTCGATGCTGTAAGTGCGCATGATAATAAATAATTTAAATGATGTGGGTAAAATATTATTTGAAAGTTAGGCCTACACAGCAAATATTTAAGTAATATCGCAGGATGCACACAATCGATGATATGGCGGTAAAGGTCTCTGTTGAAATGAAGTGCACAAGAAATGAGAGTGTATTAATATTGTAATATATTCATAGCAGAATGGATGCAGCAGGCTTGGAAGTATGATTTTTAAAGTGCTATAATTTTGACTCTAAAACTTGGGAGAGCTAATATCGTGCCTGGCCTATCTGCTTCCGAGCAGTACATGGCGAAGAGAGGTCCCACATAATTTGTACACTACTAGCCTATAAAACACCAGAGATATTATTTAAGTAAACACAAATGGCAAACTAAATTGAAGATTACGTTGGTTAAAGGTACAGGGGTATAATGAAAAAAGGTGGTGGTTATATAATCCAAGATGGTAGAGTCGAACGAAGGTGAGTAATCAGGGTGGAGCACAAGCGACAGAATTGGTAATCCGCAGGCTACTTAGTCGAGGTGGAATGACAGAGCATGAATACAATGTACGATGCTGGTTGAAGGGGACCGAGTAAATAGCAGATGACTAAATTGTGGTGACTAATCTGGAAGGAATGATAAAGAATGAGAGAGAGTTAGTAAGAAAAAAAAATGAAATTCAAGATGTTGGGGTGGGACGAAGCTACTAAGATGGAATGAGAGCGCATGAAGAAAAGGTGTTGCCGACAGCTTGCCTGGTGGCTTAGACAAATGAAATCCCATGTCTCCACACGAATATTTATCACAAACTGTTTATTGAAACCGGTCTAATAAATGCCAAAAGCTAATTTTTAGAAGTATCTGCGACTCATCCGTAACACCAAAATAATTGGTAAAACAAAAAAAAATTTTCTCCGTATCATTGTACATTGAAAGATAGTATACGTCCTTATTTTGTGACAACTTTAAATGTGTGCACACAGCTCTATTATCACGAGATTACTTCCATTAATATTATCAGCGGTTGAATTTTTGGATTCAACAAAATATTATAAACGTGTTCTAAACGAAAATCTTGAAGGGATACAAGACTTTCAAGAAATTGAAAGAGAAAATGGCCGCGACTGTGACGTTCGTATGACGTTATAAAGCATTCAATTAATTAATTCTCAATAAAATTGGAAGGTACTTTGAATAATAATTTGATCGTGTGAAAGAAAGGGCCTTTAGGGTAGGGCCTACTTCATCAAATCTACTTGCATACCTATATGGAAGAAGTAACTAATTATTTCTAACGAGTTCTTATGTAGTACAGTAGGGTGCAGTGACCCCTTGGACGTCACACTCCTTCTACCGTAATGCTGTGGTAGCACTTGTACAAGTTTAATTACATAATGCAGTAAGGAGACTTAGTAAAGCGTGTAGCTAGCCTAACAGCTCTGACTTTTTGGCAGCCTTTCAAAGGAACGACGGATCACAGACGTGTGCATTGTCCTGTAACGAGGCCTCCATTCCAATACACGCCACTGAGCTATGGACTTACTAACGTGCCTACTGGGAGATCAATGGAGCATAGAGTTATAGTATATTCACGGTTTCTTTACTCTTTCTGAATCAAACATTAAAAAATATAATCACCCCCATGTATGACGTATTTGGTTGTTCCCTGAATATGCTACGTATCACAACCGTTTTACACTTGTGTTAGAGTAAAAGTGTCTCATTTTTTATTAAATTGATTTTTTCTTATATTTGATCTTTAAATTATAATATTTATAATTTGCATGAATAAAAACAGGGAGAAAATAGGTGTGTTTGTAATACCTAGTAAGAAATAGTTCTCGTGCAAAATATTTTTACACTGTGTGAGTGCATACTAATGAGGTGTGTTGTCCATTTGGTGTAATTTTCTACACTCGGTTAAGCTTTGTTTGCACGAGGAGGTTGAAGTTGAAGTTTGGCAGGTCTTGAGAAAAGCTGTAAGTAACTGTGGATGGACTATACCGAGAAGCGGCGTAGGCCAGAGGATGTGGAAAGCAAGCCGTGGCAGTGGCATGCCTTAATGGTGGTGGCGAGGCTCAGTGTGCCAAAGGCGTAGGATGGCTAGTGTAGGTTGTATGAAGGCCGCTGGCGTGATCTTCGCGCCTTCTCATGCAGGGAAAAACCATCTTACTATTTGCTCCGGATAAATTGCGTCGCGTGTACGTGCTAAACTCGAGTTTTTTTTTTTTTTTTTTTTTTTTTTTTGCGATGGACGTAAGGGTTGAGATTGTCTTATCGCTATCTATAAATAAGTACATAAATTGTTCACTATAAGAAATTATTCGCAAATTTACCGCATTAGTGTATAGTGAGAGAGAGCTAATGGTAAAGTATTTTCCCATAAATCCGTGGTAGCGTTCCCACATTTGCTCAAGAATGAGACAAATAAATGCATAGAGAAGTTCCCAACTTCTTGTATAGTTTATCCGCGGTTTTGTCACACTTTTTGAATCAAATCTTTGAAAAATCACCTCCGTATGACGTGTTTGGTTCCTTCCTAAATATCCCATGTGTCACAAGCGTTTTATACTTGTGATAATGTAAAAATACCTGTTTATTTGTTAAATTGAACCTTATATTTTAGTCTAAAAGTTATAATATTTAACATACGTATATACGTAACGTCGAGTCTTTCAGGTACGGTATTGGTAACAAATTGTGGATACAGTAGAATGCATTGTTTATGATTGTTTAACACCACAACAGCGAATTTAATCCCCTTACAGATCGGGATCTTAAAGTGGTTTCCATATCTGAAGACTGTTCGTTTTTGGGCTAAACCCATGCTGTGGTTCCGTGAGCGAGGCAACGTGATACTCTCGATCAGCAAAGTACACGCCTGGCTAACACCAGTTGTGTGGTGCAGTGGTGCACGTGTAATGCCCGCCCACGCGGTACTAGGAGCCTTCAGCTCTCTTACAGTCGTGGTCCGGTCTAGGTGCTACTCTCCTTCCTTGAGCTGTGTCGCCGCTCGTTGTACCGACTCACAACTCTCTCTCGCGGTCCTCTCCACTGTCGCCACGAATCCACCTCAGTTGGTCGGTCTGGTGGCGCCGGTCGATCCTCTCTTGGTAAGTTACTCTAAACTTTCCAAGCCACTCTACAATCACTCGCCATATCTTTCCAAGTTTTTCACTTTGCAGTAGCGATGGCACACGTGAATAGTTTTACTGGTTCGATTCTTTCGACTAGGCTCACTTCAGTGCTTCGATGCAGTGTTTCGGGTCACGGAACATCTTGAGTCACCGTTTTACCAGCAGAAACTGCTTGTTTCTGATTCGTCGTATCGCAACTTCAATACAAATTTTCGAACTTTCGTGTAGTGTAGTGTTCTGGAAATGAGTTTTCTCAGAGTTTGCAAAATTGTACGGAATGTTAAAATCTGTTAATATGTATGCAACTTCTTTATATGCAGCATGCATTTTTAATTTCAAAATATGCAGAATAAGCTGGTATTTGTTGACGACTCCATGGAAGCTGCATAATATTTGCTAAGGAATAATAAGGGTTACGCTACATACTTAAAAAAAGTACGTGAGAATGTTTAGAATATTCTCTAAATTTAAATTACATTTTATACCGGGACCTCGGTGGTGTAGTGGTTAGATACTCTCCTTCCACCTTGGCGAACCGGGCTCGATTCCAGGCGGATTCGCTCCCGGATTTTTGCATGTGGGAATCGTGCCGGCGGGTTTTCTCGTGTATCTCCCCGCCTTTGCATTCCGACGCTGCTCCATACTCACCTCGTTTCACCAACATCGACTCTCGAGACCTCGACGTTAAGAACTACACAAATCTCTGCACTTTGCACACAGAAGTAAACACGCAATCAATCAATCAATCACAAACGCAATCCACAGGACGAAACACGATTCGCGAGAGCATTACGAATCGCCTGACGAAAAAACATGTACTGTTTAAGTTGTATGCCTAGCGCGTCTAGCTACTCGGAACATTATTCAATGATACACTGAGATGCACAGGAACAAGTTGATGGTTGTAAGGGGTATTGTGAAAGCAAGTGTGTGTATTACACGAGTCACCACCCATCGCTACTGTTTTCATTGTCTAATGTCATGACCCGAGATTAGGCCGTTCTTGTGATCCGATTCCATCGGACATTTGAGTGTATCGATACATCATTCAGATACGTACGTACACTTAGTATAATCCATCCACTGTTACTTAAAACATTTCTGAAGTCCTGCTGAAGTTGTTCTTCCTTGATATTCCTTCGCCCAATGAAAAAAAGCTTAACAGATTCTAGAAAATTACGTCAAAAGGACGGCGCACTGCACTCGTGCGCACTCAGTGTAATTATATTTTGCTCAAGTTTTATTTCTCACTAGTCATTACCAACACACCTATTTTCTTACTGTTTTAACTCATACTAGCTACAAATGAAATATAATGTATAGAGAAAATATAAATACAATTTAAACAGAACCAAAAATAATGTTTTTTAATGTTAACAGAGGTATAAAACGCTTGTGATAGATGGCATATTTAGGAAAAAAGCGAACACATCATGCGTGGTGTGATTTCCAAGGGTTTGATTCAAAAAGTGTGAAGAAACATTCAGTAGACTATAGCCAAGTGTAGTGTGCAGTTGGTGGAGGTGCGAGTGCGGGCAAGTGCTCACTCCCAGAACGCTTGTGCCCCGAGGGCGATACCACGCGGCTCACCTTACCATGCCGGTGTATCGTGTGTCGGCGATCCCTATCACGACCTCCTGCTACCACGCAGGCTCCTGTGCCAGTACCGGCCGTGTGGGACTGCCGGCCTCCATAGGGGCTGCAGCGGGAGACATGGCAGGTGCAGAGTAACGCGAGTAGCGGCGTCGTCGCCCGTAGCAGACGATAAAGACGTGTTCATGTACTTGTCCCGTGGTGCTGGCCACGTGTTAGGCAGGACAAAACGTGTCCTTGGTTTTCTTTTCAGTGACTTTGTTGCATTTTATCTAAAAGCTATTTTACTAATTTATTTAAATATATGGTGAGCAAAAGTGTTTTTCCAAAAATGTTAGGTGCAGCCACAGAAAAAATTAAATTTTGGTAAGGTCTATATACAACAATTAAAACGTTTCTTTGTATCTCATGGCATTTACGTAATCATTTATTTATATAGTCCATTCACGGTTACCTCCAACTTTTCTGAAGCCCTACTAAAGTTCTACTTTTAGGATATTCCTCCGCCTTATACAAACAAAGCTTAGCCAAGTCTACAAAATTACACCAAGGGACTACACACAGAACTCGTGCGCACTCGATTTAATAATATTTTGCACAAGAACTATTTTTTGTTAGGCTTTGCCAATAGGTACACCTGTTTTCTCGCTGATTTGATTAATATTAACTAGCTGACCCGACAGTCGTTGCCCTGTCAATTTATAATAAATAAATTAATATATATATATAAGATAGATAGATCATTTTAATTAGGATTTAATGTTGAGACCAGGTTGCATAGCACCCATATTTTAATATTACAAACATTTACAAAAAATAAGTAAACTTCATCGTTGGCATGAGGAGCTGCAACACCGAATACATCCATGTTGTTTCCTTTCGTGACGTACTTGCAAACATATTTGATGGACTTGAGAGAATTGCAGTACTCAACATTGCAATGCGCTTTGAATGCTTTGGAAAGCAGCGGCGAATACGGAACAATCCAGCTGCTGTAGACTGCAACGTCTTTATTCTTGACTTTCAACGTTATCGTTCTGCCGTTATCCTCTGCAGAGCGACGACGATACAGGGGTAACCGTCATTACCTGTGATTGTGTCAGCTAACAAAGCACGCGGATAACGTTTGGAGCATTTGTTTTCGATCATACACCACCGTGTTGTGATTGCCACATGGTCCATGAATCATATTCGACGTCACAACTCCATACAACTCTGGATCTGTTTCCGGATCAGGAATTTCTGCGCAAATGATGGCTTCAACTTCATCCGGTCTTATTTTCTCTACCATCCACAGGAGAATATGCGCATGAGGCAGTTCTCTTTTCTGCCATTCCACAGAGTACATCCAACATCGCACGTCTCCGAAGACATGATACTTCACAATGAAGTCCTTGAGCGCGTTGAGTTCCTACTTGAATACTCGTGCTGTAATGTCGTGACGATCGCTTGATGATTGACCGGGTAGTAACAGCTGTGTGATTTCGATCCATTTTGGGTTGCATGTAAAAGTGATGAACAAGTCTGGTCGACCGTATTGGCGCACATAGGTCATCGCACCTTGCGAGTATTCGTGCATGTGCCTCGGATTTCCATCATACGTCGTTGGCAAAATGGTAATTCGGCCGACATTGTTTGCATTTCCATCTACATTCATGGCATCATGCAGATGGATGTATTCTTCCGAACGCAATTTTTGCTGATTTAAACGTATATATGTCAGACGTTCCGTCTCGATTTTGACATACATATCAACGACGAACTGATGAAACAGTCTGCAGCATTTCAATATGTGATTGTCCTCGTTTCGACGAATCATCAAATGGTAGCCATAAAAATTCATCCAGCTGACATTTTTATTTGTTTCTTGACCTGTCAATGGATTAATCATCTTGATCAAAAAATGATATCCGTCCTCTCCTCGGCAAAATATCAGCGGGTATTGTAATGCATCATACGAACGATGGGTTTCGTTGACACGCTGAAGGTTATTACCATCACGCCGTCGAATAACAATATCACGAGACTCTAAATTCTCGCTAACAACCACAATGGCAACTTCATTCAACGTCGGTGCATTGAAACGTCTTTCATGTTCGCCTGCTGGTCTTTTGTCCACTTGAATCACTATTTTGTGATCATCCGAAAGCACCATTTCTAGTGCAGTTTTGAACATTTTAACTAATTCATTGTGTTTATGTAAGAGTTGTTGCAGTTGTGCAATAATCTCTCGCTTTACCGCACGACTGATGGCACAACGCTTATTGATTTCATCATCAGAATTTCCAAGGAAATAAACCTGAAGAAACTTGTGATCATCATTCACTGGTGGCAACAATGCTCCTGCACGATGGTGAATTTGTCCTTGAATCTGTATAATGAAAACAAATTCTTTATTGAAACGTTGTGAATTGTTGATTTTGTTTGTGTGTATATGATGTGTGCTGTAGTCGAGAATGAATTTACCTTACAAGTTGGGCTGAAACCTTACCTTGAAATTTGGGCTGAAACCTCGTTCCTCAGTTTTATTCGCTCCAAATGATGTCATTTGGAAGATTCTGTTGTATTTTTGTATATTTTGCAAAAAATGTTTCGATTGAGGTTTTTGGCCAGAAAGCAATGATGCTAGTGGCTCTGGTGGCAGTATCAATTGTGGTAATTTGACCTTTCCGCTCGCACAACATAATCCTGGCGGTTCATGTCGAAACCTCAAAGCATTGCAATGTTGACAAACAGTGCTCATGGTTCCGAAGTCGGCCGATACATCCGTGGCGTAATCGATTGTTGGATCGTATCTGAACGCCAAACGTTCATATCGAATTGTTACGTTTGGCCGTCTGTTTTGTCGACGTTCCAAATTATTGTTTACGTTATCTCCAACTGAGCGAGTCGAACTCGACTGCTTCCGTTGTTCCGGAGTCATAATTGATCGCGCTTGAGAAATTCTTATTCTATTTGCCTCCAAACGCTGTCTACGCTCTTCATCAGTCTCATTGACTCGACGATCATGTATTTATCTTGCGTTGCGCGTACGCCGACCGATATTTCGACGCCTTATTGGTGGCATTTTTCCAAAAACACAAAAATAATCTTTTCAACACGCCACCGATAACACAATATTCTTTTTCGTTAAACAAAGAAAATATAATTAAATCACTTCGCAAACGGTCACACTTTTTTTTGTTCTAAAAACACGTGACAGCAGAACTTTCAAGCTGGGTCTCATTCCACGTAATGAAATTTTTTAACATAAAAAAAATTTCATTAAAAAATACCATCCAAATTTCCAACTTTTCCCGTGGATTTTCCAAAAAATTTCTTTCATCCAAACCTTGTCCTGACAATTACGAACACAATAAAAAAGAAATCGGCCAAATCTGTTGTGACGTTCTCAAGTGATGCTCCGTCATACATGTGGCAATTGATTTTTATTTATATATAGATTATAAATGAAATATTATAATTTATAAATACAATATTAGAAAAAGTTTAAACTAACCAAATATAAGTTATTTTTTATGTTAAAACAAGTATAAAACGCTTGTGATACATGTGATATTTAGGAAATAACTAAACACCTCCTAGATAGGGTGATTTTTCATAGGTTAGATTTAAAAAAAGTGTGAAGAAACTGTAAATTGTCTCAGTTTCTGCAGACGAGGTTCTGCGTGTTACAAAAAAAAATTGTAAAATTGTGATTTCGACTCACGGTTATGTAAAATATTTAGTAAGCAAAATACATCGTATGCAGCTGGGTAACATCACGTTGAAGTGTGTGTGGTATAATGATTGTGACGTCACAGGCTGGGAGTGTCATCCGACTCCACGCCGCTGTCACCAGAGCGGCGTTCCAAAACGTTACTCTGCGAGTAAACTTTTCTCTTTGGCTGTCCCAAAACACTTTGATCAAATGCTTTACTCGCTCTTGTCAGTGTCCCAAAACTGGAGAGAAATTACTCTGATCATTCTTTTACACGCACTGTTTCAGCGAGTTACGAAAGGTAACACGAAAATGGCGAAAGTTTAGTAAAATTAAATAAATTCAAAGGAAATGTGGAAATTATTTTTACAGATACAAACGGGAAAATTACAAATGACAAGTTATATACCTCGTATTTTTATTTAAAGAGTTAACTTTTATAAAGGTTGCATTTTTAGACGTAATATTTATGATTAATTTATAGCAAGTGAAGCTGTTTATCTATAGGACTAATGTTTTGGAAAAAATATATAATTTGGGGAAAGGGACAAATACATTTAGGAATTTGCATTGATTGCTTATTCAGTACGTAATTGTAAACACAGCATGCTATTTACATAATGCCCGTTCCAAAACCACGTTGACTTTTGCTTTCCTGGGTTGTTACTCTGTGTTAATGTTCTCTTCTCTCGGAGTAGCGTCTGGAAAGCTGCGTCTCCCGGCGGAGCGACTGCCTTCCTCGCCTGCGTCAGGCTACGAACAAAACAAGAACTGTTATGGCAGAGTTTGGCGTAGGGGACATTTCTGTCGCAAGGCGCGCTGCTGTTCCAACGAGGTCGCTTTTAACCTGCTGGTAAAGGGAGAAATTGTATTGCTTTGTGTAAAAGTTCCTGTTTGTCTCGAATTGTGATATACCCCTTGTTCCTACAATATGGGGACAAACTTGGGCAGGCGCTTTCCTACTCAAATATAAGACGAAAATGTAATGTATGCTCAACTTATCCCCTAAAGTATAAAGTGAGTATTAAGGGAGCTATGCGCCCCTAAATGTGAGTTTTAAATTGCGTTCAGTTTAAAATATTCAATTTAATGTGTGACTAAGCAGCAAACTGGTGAATGTTGTTTTGTTTAGATCTCACACCTCAAAAAACGCGGTCGGTAATATCATCCCCCTTTATTTTGGAAATGGCTGTTGGCACCCCATGTTTTACGTTCTAAGCAAATTTGAAAGAGAAAGACAACCTGTGATTTAGCACGTCTACATTAACAAAAAAGGTCGTCTTGTCGGAACACACTCAGGTGAACCGTTTGTGAGATAATCCATGTTGAACATCCAAAACAAATCTTGCATCGCATACCAGGTAGGCAAACCGCAGTGCAGGGTAAAACAATTTAAATGAGTATTTTTCAGTGACACACAACTCCTTTAATAATCACTTGACGAGAAAAATGGCACTTGCATTTTAGTCTTATATTTTTGTTTGGAATACACTGCCGAAGTTTCTTACCGTGGTTTACAAACACGTTGTTATATGTATACTTGCCCCCGCCAAAATGTTAAGTATTAACTCTATTTCGTTAACTATTGTTTTAACCTTCCAATGGTGTTTGCAAGAGCGTACAGTAAAAATACAACTGTTTTTGGCACAAGGAAGCCTATTCCAATGGAAAAATGTTAAGAAGTAAAATCAGCCGTCATGTAATGGAACTCTGTACTTTTATTCTATTCCTTAAGTACACTGCGCTGGAAAGTCCTAACATAATATTTTTTTTAACATCCCACTATTTATTTTTTTTGATAAAGTTGTTATATTTAAATAGAGTTCTTGTGTATGTGTAAGCCAACGTTTTGCTACATCCAGTTTACGGCAGAATATTAAACATCATGTGAACATGCTTCGTAATATTTCTACTCTTAGCGCGAAGGGGAACGTTTAGGCAGTGACACAATATAAATCTGAAGATATTGCACAACCTTTATTTCGGGGAAATTGCAATTATTCCAGTTGTAATTACAAACGGGAAAATATGGTACACATGTGACACCAGTGCACCCTGGCGGCAAATATTTGCAGTTGCCAGACTAAAAGCACCGAACTTTGCAACCCGAGTAGAACAAACCGTAGTCAGGTTACTTCACCAGACCTAGCGACGTACGAATGCTGCTGCTGTTTGCATCTACTGTACCTGTGCAGCTGCCGAGGTGCCACAGTGTTTGTGCAGACCACCTTCGTTTTGAAGTTTCTTTTCAAAAATCATCACGACGAAAAATTTAGAGACTAAAATTAATTTATGTGGTGTGACCATTGCTACTGCACAATATAAACATCTCGAGTAACTGCTTGTAATGATATTGTTCCAAGTTCGCTAAATAAAATTTGGACATTTACAAGAATTAATTATTCGGCTCTGCATAAATACATGAAGGACTCTCTGGTAGATAGCTGAGTGAATCAACATCATTAGTATTTTTTTTGTGGCAAAAATTATTAAATATCAAGTTTGACGCATGTACTTAATTATTACAGTATATCAATATTAAAACACCTAAACTATATTAAAAATATATATATACACATATATATACACATATATATATACACACACACACATATATATATATATATATATATAATGGTCAGCCGTAACCAAGCGGGGGCTCTTGTAAGTTATTAGTTTACTTAACGATACATCATAAAATGAGTTGTGTTTTGGTAGACGGGAGCTGAGGTCTGAGACAGCCGGACGGAAACTGGTGTTTTAGGGAAGGAGGGGGGGGGGCGCTTACTCGCACGGCACGCTGGCGGCCGACCACAGGTGGGAAGTACTTTGCCTGTCCTTGCCTTATGAGGCAAGTAGGTTCCCGCCTCTGCACCGCGCTCTACCTCCCCTTAGTACTTGCGCTCGTCGCCGTCATCTCTAGCGCATTCCTCGTGTCGCCTGAGAATCCAGTCGGTGGCTAAATGTGTGTTTCTACGTGCATGCCTATATGGATTTATACATTTGTGTTTGTGTATGGACTTGTGTATACATGCATATCAATTTGTTTATGTGTGTGTACGGATTTGCACGTATGCGTGTGTGTTTTTGTAGGTAGGTATATGTGTATGTATATGTGTGTATACCGGATGATTTATCTAAGCCTGCTGATCGAAAAGTTACGCAATCCCGTCTTGCTACAGCTTATGGCGCAAACACTGGACCCCGATATCGCCGCTAGCTCCGGGTTCGATTCCCAGTGGCGACAGCAGGTTTTTTTTTACAATCATTACTAGTGCTTAAACATGTTTTCAAATAGCAACTATGATGTGTAATAAAGAATTCAATACAAAACAAGAAGTTGCTGATATAACTAATAAGCCTACTTTCCTCAACATGGGTGCAATTTAGTTTTAAATAAATTTTTAAAAGCTGAGTTGCTAGGTAGGACATAACTTTTCTTTGAAATAAATAACATTAGAAATGAAACAAGAAATGTATGCAACAGTAGTGGGGCGGTTACAAGTACACATGTGCCTTACCGGGACTCGAAACCAGAAATTATGTTACAATAAGCCGGCGTGCAATCCACTGCATTATAGGGGTCGTCTGGGCATCAACGTCGGATTTAATCCGTCTAATGCTTCGAATGATAGGGTTTACTAACCTAACATATTTTCAGGGCCACTATTTTGAAAATAAGAGTGTTTGACGTGCTTAAAACATGTACTTAACATCATCTGCCTCAGTGCTACTTGTTTGCCAAATTTGGTAGGAATATGTTTTTTTTACCGAGATATAACTTTATTTATTCGTATGGCACGCTATTCCAAAATGGCCGAAAAATGGCTGCGTTTTGTTTATAATACTTGTAATATATACTCTCAGTATACAAAATTTGGTCGAAATTGGTTGCCAAATAAACCTTAAATATTTAAATAGTTGCCAATTTGACAATAAGTATCTAATCAAGCTCAATCACGTGTGTTTACTTGGCCAATCATAGTATTATTTACCTGCCAAATTGGGTGAGAATTGGTTCTGCAGTTTTTGGGATATAATGTAAAATCTTTATTTCTTCACTTGGTGCTATTTTACAAAATGGCAGACCAACAACAATATCTATACCGAAATTAATGCCTGTTTGGTGCTCTGCTGGCATACAAAATTTGGTTGAAATAGGTTTAATTTTTTCGCGAGATATGACATATCAACACAAATTAAACAAATGGCCGCCACTTTGAAAGTAAGTGCCCAACGTGCTCGAAAACTATAAAAGTCAGGTGTCCTCCTTAAGTATTGTATGTATACCAAGTTTGGTGAAATTCGTGTGACTCATCCAAAAATTGGAAAAACGAGTAAGGATGGAAGGGAAGGTGGTGAGCCACACAGACGGTAATGTGATCTCACAAGCCTTTCTTTCTTTCGGAAAGTAGACTAATGAGAAATAGTAATGAATAAATAATAATAGACATAACAAACTAATTAATACTTTATTGCATAGCGATAGGTATAACAATACCAGTAAGTACTATCGTGTATATAATTTTTAACATGCGATAAGACTGACTGCTAAACGGAATTGGTTTAGGCCAGATTCATGACCTGTAACACAAACAAAGTTAGGTAATGGATAGGGAATGAAGCAGGGCGACTAGCGGCGGGTGCAGTCCCCGGAGTGTTTCGGACTTCACAAACGCACTGGCGTCGTCACATAGCTGACGAAGCCGCCAAGGTTGAGGTCATTTCAATGTTAATTTACCTTCAAACTCACCGGGCGTCCGCGTGCGGGGTTGCTCGATCTCACGGTAACGTTTGAAGACGGGACATCAGCTTGAACCCCATACGAGTCAATTAATGGTAGTCTACGTAACTTCCAGCATATTTTAATCAGCAATTTTAATCTTCGCAATCCCGTACATCAAGAGAAGACACTTCAGCACCATCATCATCAGCAATATATGGTAACCGAATTTTTATACGCTGAGAGTCCCGACTTGAGTTCCCGGCGACAATAGGAATCCGCCCCCTTGTAAATTCCGCATTCCGACTGTTAAAGTTCATTTGTGCTTTTAATTGGTAAATAATGTTACTTTTCGTTTTGATTTTAACTTCAGACAACATTTGCTCAGTTAATTCAGTAACAACTCTATCATACCAGGTAATTTTACCTTCTATTTTCCACGTGACGATTTCGCAAAGGTATTCCAGAGTGTTAGAAATTTCTTCAAGTGTCTCATTGCGATCCCTGAGCAAGCTTAAAACTTGTTACATTTCAGACGGGGCGCGCGTTTTTCGGATGTCACCTATAACATATGCACGTTGGGGTTTTTATGATTCATTAATTAATATATATCTCACTCACACGCACACACACCATGTAAATAGTTTACTTTTTGGTGGTAACTGACAAATGCTCTTGTTTCTCGGCGTACGACTCTGCCTGCTACATTCCCATTTAAAAGTCCGTCGTATTGCATGTTTAAAATAATGTACACGATAGTAATTACTGGTATTGTAATACGTGTCACTATGTAATGAAGTATTAATTCGTTTATGTCTGTTATTATTTATTCATTATTAATACTCATTTTGTATTAAACGCATTTTCACACATCACCACTGTACATGTTTAAGCACTAGTATTGATAGTAAAAAAAAACCCGCTATCACCGCCGGGAATTGAACCCGGACGTAGCGACGCTGTCGTGGTCCAGTGTTTACGCCATGGGACGTAGCACAGCAGGATTACACAACTTCTAAATTCGCAGGCTTTGGTATATATACAGGATGGTCTGCCTAACGTGGACCCCCCCCCCTCCAAAATTTCCTAAACGGTTGCAGATCACAAAATGTGGTTTTTGCTAAATGACATTACGTATGGGGGCAAGTAATTTGCCGCAAAGTGACTTTTCGTAACACGTGCATGGACAGAAATAATTAAACCACATATGACTTTTCCCCTGGTAACATAAATTTATTTCAACGGCACCTGAAAGTACATGCAAAGAGGAATTCAGTGATACAGCATATGCGGTAGAAAGTAACACAGAAACGCCAAGAAATAATGTGCAAATATGATTATTGTTAAGTTGGCCGGTAGCATGGGGCAGTGGAACTGTACTCACAGCTGTAAGCAAGCATCACGCCCCATGGCTCATCTTGGCGGGATCGCTTCCATATAGAAACGTAGCACTTACCTTAATGGGCTAAGGGATACGGAATGCGATATTGGACAAAGGAGATCTCCGCAGCGGAGGGAAGAAGGGCAATGTGAGTACAAGCCTGATATCAATACATTACATTTTATTCAGATACCAACGTAATTCAGGAGATTTGTTTCCCAGTCATTAACTTGTCGCAACTAGGCCACCTGAATTATACAGGGCGATGGCTAGTAGGTTACATAGTTAATTTTCTTTGGTGCAGACTAAGGGCACCTGTGGTTGTTGCGTTAGGGGTAAACAAATACTCGTATTCTCCGTTATTTAACACACCAGTATTTTATTTGTCTGAAGGTCACATAGGTATTTACACATACTGGCGAGACTGAGCCCCCCTGCAAGTCGTAGGCTGAAGGGCTGGTGGACTGAATACTATGCGTCGGGGAAGGTTGTTGAAGGGAGACGTTTCTCTACTTATCTGCGACTGTGGTTTTTGGTGAGTTGTCTTCGTTGGTAGTGAGGCCTGGTGAGTTGGGTGGCCCTATTTCAGGCCCTCGGACTGGTTCTCGTTGGCGTGCCTTACTCAGATGGCTTCTTCCTGCGGCTTTGACTGACACTCTTGGAAGTCCGGGGTTGGTTTCCCGGGACTTGTGCTTTCCATGCGACCTCGGCTGGTGCTACTCGTAGAAGAGCGCGTCTCCTTGTCTGCGTCGACGTCCGCAACGATCCGGCTCGCGTTTCTGACTTCCCCACCTCGGAAACTGCCACTACATTTTCGGAAATGAACACGTAAGTTCTCGGCACTTCTACTGGGCTTGTCTCGGAACTTTGACGCTCCCCGCGTCCATGTATTTTGGCCGTCAGAACACACGCGCTAGCGAAGCCTGCAGGTGGTCAACACCAATAAATATTAAGGGTGGCGGACGTGTCCAAAAAGGATCCCGC
>NQII01000924.1:322669-328662 GCA_002778355.1 Clitarchus hookeri | reverse complement strand
TAAATATAAATAATTAAGTCACTTATTTTAATTAAATATAAATAATTTATAATTAGTACATAAATAATGGGCATTGTTTAATAATTATACTTTTTTAGTAAATAATTAACTTTATCCAACGTACTGATAACCGTAACTCACGCTTGACCTTGCATTAGACCATATATGACTGTGCGCGGCGCACTCTTTGCGGTCTACCGCAGAAACGGTTGATCGTATGAAAAAAAAGTTCAAACAGAAGTTGTAGAGAATTTTATATTCTACAACTTTTATGATAAGTGCAAATCTTATTTAAGCAATAAAAAGCGAGATATTCGCGAAAAACCGATTTTTATTACCTTTGACCTTCAATATCTTAAGACGCGGACACGATAACATTGGTGACTTTCGAGACAACATTAAGAACGACAAAACAAAGGCTTATACCAATTTACAGCTTATTATATTTCATTCCGAGGTGAAACCCCTAATATGACTGGGCTAAATGTTCCCGCAGCTCGCAGGGGCACTCTACCCCACATGCACTCCTTGTTCCTACGTACTGCCTGCCTTCTACGACGTCAGACTGTGGGCTGGACGCCAGTAGCGAAACACGCTTAATTGGAAAATTACGTAGTTTTTATTTGTGCTGTCTGCCTACGAGCAGAATTTAAAAGACCTTGAGGTAATTTTCGCTGTAGTTGACTGTTGAATGTTGTCAACAGAATCACTATCACGATATTTTAGCAGAATTTTCTGGTGAAAGTCAGTTAGCTGAATATCGTACACAATTTGCCTAAGTCAGCATTAAATGTATGGATGGAAATAAACTCTAATTACAAATTTCGGCAAGTGATCGCTCATAATATATATATATATATATATATAATGTGTATACCACCTATAGTGTAAGTCTATTCGTGGAGGGTGTAACCACGCTTGGAAGTGTAGCTGAACTCGATATGAAATATGTCTCAGAGTTTGTGGGAAATAAATTATTGGACGACGAATTGCAATTATGTGCAGGATATCAATCATCTTCCTTATATGATGCCGGGGGGTGGGGGGAGATTATTTGTGCATTAAAAAATGCAACCCTTCTGCATTTGTTGGGCTATTCCCTCTGTGTGTTTTCACTCTACACGCCACCATTTCCAAGGAATTATTCAGGGGCACGAGAGGAGGGCTGGCTCACTGCGCGTGACGTCACGCCACTGCGTGACGTCATCAGCGAGGGACGCGCGGCGGATGCGCGCTCCACTACGCCAGTCCTAACAGGCAAATAATCATGAACAGACTTGGCGTACTTTTGTAATTCCTTTCCCGATACTTTATACATAAATGTTATAAAGTTTATTTCTAGGATAATCGTTGTATTTATAAATTTATACAAAGTTCTTTATTTCGCTGGCCGAAACAAAGAAACTATTCCGATATTCACAGACAAAATATTAAGCCTATGCGTACAAAAAATTCACACCGATAAAAACAAAAGACTATTACGAAGAGGTATTTTGGTTACAAACGCATAGTATTATAAATGCGTCAAAATTTGTCCGAAATAATATTTTAAGTATCTAACAACTAAAATCTTGAAGATTGAAAAATAAAAATGTATGTACGTGGCTGGCAGTTTTGAAACAAACAACAAAATTGTCAAAATTTCGATATCATTATAAACACATAGTATAAGATAATTAACTTAAATGCAATCGTACTTTTGAGATCGCGGAGCCGACCAAGCCATTCCCTACGACTGACGACTTCAGCCACTTCACGTGTCTTTCTGTACTTCCCGCATGGCACGGTTCTTAAAGCATTCTTAATTTGCCGCATTCTTACAAATGTCCTCACACGAACATAAACACGAATTGCTTCGCGCCACACTTATGCACGCAATTCTTCCAGTTGCCGTCGAAGTATTCGAACAACCCCTCGCTTTTCGTCCAACTTACTTTCATGAAATTCCTTTTAATTTACTTCAAACTGTTTTACAGTATGAAGCCATTTTGTTTTAGGCACTGTCAATCCCCCCAATGATAAATTTTCTATCCACGTGGGGATGTTTTCTGTTTCACGGGTTATTAAACGTAAATATGGATCTTCGTATCTTACTCACCAGCTATATACTGAAGCCCCTGTTCCCCACACCACACGTGTGAGTGCAAATTACATTTGCATGCGATGGATTATTGAACTCGTTTTCAAGTTCGTCAGCTGCACATTCTTCATCGCGGTCTGTGTAACTGTCAACTCAATCGTCACAAAAGATTTTTGAAACAATGCAGATGTCTGATAGGTTTTATTTTACCCTTGCTGTGCTGTATGACACTTAAATGATGGCTTCGGCAGCTTATTTGACAGCCAATTGTGACGAACTCGCATTACTTCCACAGGAGATGGGTGGTCATAAGTACCCAAGCCCACGTATCTGACTAAAAAAAATTTTTTACAGAACATCTTGTGTAAAAGCCCTTTCACACGATCACTTTTTTCTTCAAATTACCTTCAATTATTATTGAATCCAATTCACTGAATGCTACATGACGTCATAGAAACGTCATAATCGTGGCCATTTTCTCTTTAAATTTCTTGAATGTTTCGTTTTCCTTCAAGATTTACATTTAGAACATATTATATATTTTCTTGAATCAAACTTTTCAATAGCTTATTACAGCTTTTATGATACAGTATTAATGTAAGTTATACCATAATAAATTTGTGGGCACACATTTAAAGGGGGTTTTTTTTTTTTTTTTTTTTACTAAATAAGGTCGCATATTGTTTTGAAAAGAAAATGTACAATAAAATGAAGAAAATTCGTTAGAATTTAACCAATTATTTTCGTGTCGTGCATGAGTCATAGATACCTTGAAAAATTTACTTTTGGTTTTTTTTTTTAACTGGTTTCATTAAAATGTTTGTGATAAATATTTATGTGGAGACCTAGAAGTTTATTGAATGCAATTCATTAAAAGGCAAATTGAGTTATTTTTTTTTTAGTTCAGTAAATTGAATTAAGGTACATAATTGAATTCAATAAATATTTGAGGGTGTGAAATGGCTTAAGTCTTATTGTCGGCATGTACGAAAACCCTATTTTCTTCAAGTCTTCAAAGAGCCCAAGTACCGAAGATGTTGACACAAATATTCCTTCCTAAAATGGCATCATAGGCTTTTTTTTTCTACCATTGTCATTTTTTTAAAGTAACATTTTTCATGTTACGGAATTCAGCTGTTTCTGGCAGTGTTATGTCTTCCAAGTGCTGATAGTAATGTTTCACCTGCCGGAGAGTTTGATTGCCTGCTATTCATTACATTAAATAAAATACCCACAAATTGAAAGATGCTTGTGTGTTCCCGGTCACAGTTTATATAGCTGTAGCTGTCGTTTAAGAAAACAGTGTTGTAGTAGAAGCAACATTTCGTCTGTCGTTTCCTTTCACTGTCAGCAGTTGCTCATTGACTTTTTGTCTGCTATCTGTGTTGATTATAAGTTTAATTATGTTGCTTCGTTATCGGCTCAGAAAATTCGGACAGCAATATACCTTTATTTAACAAAATGGTTGCGCAGGAGCTTGAACATGTGTGGAAGTCGTCTAAATGTTTACACTCTCGAGTGGCGCTAAATGTCGTGCGCGCGGTCCCGCTACACCGTCTGTTAACAAGCTCATTTACCAGTAACTTCTAAGTGCAGGTTTTTGAACCATACATCAAAACAAAACGTGCTTCTTTAGCTTCATTTCATAAGACGTAAATTTGAATGAGCGCAATTAGGGTAAAAGTTCCCCGCATGTCGAAAAAAACGACTGTATGTTTCAGTCCACAAAGAAACAGTGTCAACTTTTTTTTTTCCCCCTTCGTTATTTTGCCGCGAGCATTCGCCAGTACTATAGAACAGTTCCTAAAATGTTCATTCGATTTGAACAAATAGTTAACTGGCAGTGACGAGTTTGTTTTATCCGCTGTGCACTGCAGTTCGCGCTCTCTGTAAGGCGACCCTCACTTCTGACGTCACGCAATAAAGTTTGCATTACTTTCATTCCAGTACTTAATTAATCTAATTCAATTACGGACCAATGTTTATCTATTGGAATAACAGTTTAGTCACAAGGCGTTCGGATGTTGTTAAAACCGCACGCTCACAAGTTAGCGATAGTTCGGTGGGGTCGGTATGGATAATATATGACACGCAACATGTTCCATCTTTGCAGAGTCCCATTTAAAGCAGCACCCATCCTGCACCAACTGCGAATGTGTTGCCTTTGTGCTAAGTACGGCGATTCAGTGTTACAAAATAATGTGCTAGAGAGTGGAGTGGGGAGGTTGGGATGGCTATGAAGACTTGTGTGGTTTGAAAGCAGTGATAATTAGGTATTGGGAAACATATGTTAATGAAATTCTGATTTTGAAGCCAATTTTGTGGGTATAAACTTGAAACAAAAACCTAAGCTTGAGAAATGATAGACTCGAGCTCTGCATAGACGCGAATATAACAATTTGTTTTTAGTAATTTTTTATTTAATTATTGAGTTTTCTGATTTTCTCAGGAAACTGGCTCTACATAATGTTACAAAAGGCTTTGTATCAAAGAAACACGTATTTTTCTGCTCTAAATCGTCCATGGTGGCATATATCTATCTAACAGGAACAGCAGAAAACCAAATTTCATTAATATTTATTTTCCTATATCAAATTGTCTCTACTTTGAAACCAGGCAACAGCCTTAACATCGAGGATTTCAGAGACAATAAGGGTGAAGCGAGGTGAGTATGGAGCAATACCGAAGTTCAAGGGCGGGGGAAAACAGGAGTAACAAATTATGATTCCCAACTGATAACTTGCGCGTTGCCAACACTACTGCTGAGACCACGTGACTTTGAGTTAGCACACTGTTCAAGTGTGCCTCGGAATTTTAGTACATTTCATCGGATCCAGTTGAAATGTAATTATGATACACATGAATCTTGTGAGAACGAAATGTGAATGAGGGCACGATACAGTTTGTCATACAATTGTAACAGGTCTGCTGACTTCAGTAGCCAATCGCACAGAAGACTGGTGCTTTAATGGTTATGTTTGGAAATTCAAGTACAGAATCTGTGCAATACGTAGGAACGTGCAGTCTTTCATCATGTTTCGCCAAGGAATAAGTGCGTCACTGCTGAAATAACCGTAGACACGTGATCCCGATAAGAAAACTGTTCGCCATTTAGGTGTCTTGTTAGTCGATCTCCCATGGCGCATTCGGTTAGTGCGCCGCCAGTCCGCGGTGCAAGACGTTCTGGGTTCAAATGCACGGTAAGGCAAGGGCGTTAGTTTAAGTTAGGTCATAAGTTAGTTTGTAAGCGTCCCCTGATAAACCTAGACATTAATAAGCCCTTTCCAATTCCAATTCATTGGTGGATTGTTCTTCAGTGTATGTTTACCAGGATATTATGTCACTTAAGGTTTACATTTGTGCGTGCAGAAGTCATCCAGGGGCGAAAATGGGATAATCATCGAAGTTGGGCGTTCAGATTTGGCCTGTGAAATTTGCCCAGTCTTAGCTCGTTAGCCGAGAGGGGTCGTGATGATGGACTTAGTGGTACTATACAGAATTGGTAAGCTCCGCAGCTCGTATTGCTCTTTCTGCGCACCTCTCCGTGACGTCATGTTGCTAGTATCTTGGGCACATTATTTTCTTTCCCCTGTAAATGTATTAACTGGAAGTGACATAGACCAAAGATGAGGTAAACTAATTTTCTTCTGCAAATATTCCAAATATTGGCCCAAAAATTGCCAAAATAACGGCCAAATACGCGTGAACGTTGTGGCGTTTGTTTACATTCATTTTTACCACAAACCTAAGCTTTTACGTTGGTGAGTGTNGGGGGGGGGGGGGGGGGGGGGGGGGGGGGGGGGGGCACCGCTGCAATTTAGTCAAAAGTTGTGTACTAGTATATAAAGAATTTAATGTAGTAAACAATGCGCACATTTGACTATAAACGACGTGATTTCGACCCTTATGTGGG
>NQII01000924.1:297669-317669 GCA_002778355.1 Clitarchus hookeri | reverse complement strand
CACACTAAACGTTTACCCTCAACGCGCCAAAAGAAGTATAACTTAAATTTAAAAAAAAAACACGTAAATAGGATACGTGGTACTCGAGTGATAAGCTCACAGACAGGCAGAGAGAGGCGTTCAGTTTTATAATATGTATATAGACGAGTATAAGTGCGCGTTAACAATATGATGAGATAATGAATACAGCGAATCTATAGAAAGTATGCAATGAATGATAAGGCGTGCAGTAAAATACATACGATTTTCAGCTAAACTGCATTACCAAATTATCTGTTACCTAATATATGTAAATATTAATATTAACAATGACAAATGGCATTATATATAATATTATGTACCATATAAATTTGATATAGGGTTTTCACGGCAAAGTGAGCACTTGAAAGCTCTCTCCTTTGGAATAGTCAATTAATAAATCTTATTGTAGCCTTAGATAATATCTCCCGAGTAAGGTGGAATATACACACTGTGTATTATTGCAATATTTATTTAAAAAGGTGGTTAAAAGATGAAAAATGGCTGGAAGGAAAAAGTAAGTAGGACCTCAAAAGTGCCCATTTTACTGTGAATAGCCTTTAACAATATTTACAAAGTAGTACTGTTGGCTGAAAATATTTTACAATCATCCTAATAGATGGCTTGGCCAGTGATGTTAGCCCACGTGTACTAGGAAAATCTGCTGGTTTTGCACAAACGAGCTCATCCTCCATAAGTTTCGTCTATCGTAATGTACAAAGTATAATTGTAATTAGATGTGAAAAGAATTATGCTTTTACACAAACAGCATCAGTGTAAATAACTTCTTTTCAAAAACCATCATTGGTCGCGTGAAAATTTCTCTCGCACTAAAAAATAATATGGCGCTGTTTTTACAGAAGGGATGGAGCTCACACATTTCATAAGATAACAGGCAAGCTTGTTGTCAGGAATGATACAGGCAAACTAGTGGCCAGGAATGATGCAGGCAAACTGGTGGCCAGGAATGATGCAGGCAAACTGGCGGCCAGGAATGACGCAGGCAAACTGGCGGCCAGGAATGATGCAGGCAAACTGGCGGCCAGGAATGATGCAGGCAAACTGGCGGCCAGGAATGATGCAGGCAAACTGGCGGCCAGGAATGATGCAGGCAAACTGGCGGCCAGGAATGATGCAGGCAAACTGGCGGCCAGGAATGATGCAGGCAAACTGGCGGCCAGGAATGATGCAGGCAAACTGGCGGCCAGGAATGATGCAGGCAAACTGGCGGCCAGGAATGATGCAGGCAAACTGGCGGCCAGGAATGATGCAGGCAAACTGGCGGCCAGGAATGATGCAGGCAAACTGGCGGCCAGGAATGATGCAGGCAAACTGGCGGCCAGGAATGATGCAGGCAAACTGGCGGCCAGGAATGATGCAGGCAAACTGGCGGCCAGGAATGATGCAGGCAAACTGGCGGCCAGGAATGATGCAGGCAAACTGGCGGCCAGGAATGATGCAGGCAAACTGGCGGCCAGGAATGATGCAGGCAAACTGGCGGCCAGGAATGATGCAGGCAAACTGGCGGCCAGGAATGATGCAGGCAAACTGGCGGCCAGGAATGATGCAGGCAAACTGGCGGCCAGGAATGATGCAGGCAAACTGGCGGCCAGGAATGATGCAGGCAAACTGGCGGCCAGGAATGATGCAGGCAAACTGGCGGCCAGGAATGATGCAGGCAAACTGGCGGCCAGGAATGATGCAGGCAAACTGGCGGCCAGGAATGATGCAGGCAAACTGGCGGCCAGGAATGATGCAGGCAAACTGGCGGCCAGGAATGATGCAGGCAAACTGGCGGCCAGGAATGATGCATCACTGACCTGAAGACAGGCTGTTGTTTACTGATGTGCACAGTATGTGTGATTTTTTTTCTTTGTGCGACTATTCACGATCATTAGAACTAGAGCAGACAGATGCGAATATTATTATTGCTACTGATAGTGCTACAGTTACAGATTAAGTAGGAAAATAATTGTATACATATTGTTATTGCAAACATTACACTTTACACCGTAAAATAACGCAATACTTTCAATTGTCGTGGGCAGGTTTCTACTGAATGTGATAGGCCCCTAAGTATTAAAAATTGTACAGCCTTAATAACAAAACCTTTCACCTACAAGCACTTCATAATGTGAAAGGCGAATAGATAAGATACACGAACAATCTGTAGGCCCAATATCTTCTACAAACACCGTCTCGAATGCATTGTAATGCTGGTGTGTAAACATGCTCCACATGCAAATGCTTAAGCAGTTCTTAAAAAAAAAACATATATTTTTTACAACAGCATTTAATTTCAAACACCCCCTCCTAAGGAAAAAACTAAGTGTACTGAATTGATAATGGCTGTACTAAAGGCGAACCATGGTAAACGTCATCAGTATCGGAGTCTTTATTATTTCCCGTTCTCTGCTGCATCTGGCGACCCCGCTGCACTGCTTCCGAGCGCTGAGAATTGCCTTGATAACTGCCGGTCACTGTAATGGTGGTAGTGCGGGCGGAGTAACCCAGAAGAGAGCCCCGTTTGCTCAGCGGAGAGTGACTGCTGTGCGCAGCCACTGTGGACACCGTACGCCGCAGATAACAGTTGTAACTACCCGCAGCCACTACCCTCATTCCTGTCCGCACTGCAATGCCAGGACAATGCTCATCGTTTATGGAGCGCGCGTTGTCGGCAGCCCCTGCGTGGTAGGCTTGCCGCAGTACATTCTCGGCGTGAGGGTTGCCGCACGCACTGGGCGGGGGCCTCAGCTGTGTCGTGCTTCCAAAGTCTGTTCACGGCTACTTCCAACTTTTCTGAAGACCTGCTACAGTTATACTTCCAGGATATTCCTCCGTCTCACACATTTTTTTTAATGAAAATTATTTTTTTCATGCAAACAAAGTTCAACCAAACCCAGAAAATTTCACCAAAGAAGCAACGCACCGCGTTCGTGCACCGTCAGTGTTATAATATTTTGCATAAGAACTGTTTCTTACCAGGCATTACCAACACACCTATGTTCTCCCAATTTTTATTCATATTGATTGCAAATTAATATTACAAGTTTTATGTAGAACATAAGTAAAAGTTCAATTTAATCAAAAATAAGGTAGGTAATGTTATGTTATCGGCTGGCAGCTACGTTATTTAAATAGAATACGTGATGTTAAGGAACTTTCGCCTCAGTGCGTTAATTTTAAAGATGGGCGTTTCACACAAAATTAATCCTTTACAAATTGTTTAGGAGTAGTTCCCTACGATCGTATATTTTAAATACAGATCGGCAGTATGTACTTTTTTGTAAAACATACATTTTAAAAATTCCTCGCAAACAGGATATACATGTTATAGAAACATGGGAACTTCTCCTAAAAAATTCCCAACAAAACGTTTTGTTTGAAAGGCCTACCTTTAAAATTAACGCACTGAGGCGAAATTTCCTTCATATGGGATTCCCTATTTAAATTTCGCAGCTGCCAACTGGTAGGCAGTGCTCTTAACAGAAGTATAAAACGGTTGTTATACATTACGTATTTAGGAAACAACCAGACACTTATTACATGGGGTGGTTTTTCCAAATTGTGTTTCAAAAGTGTGAAGAAACCGGGGCTAGTTTGCTTATGAGGGGCTATGGAAAGTCTCGCAGCGCGCGGATTCCCCAACTAACATGAACTGATAGTGAACTACGTAAGGGACCCGCCTACCTGGAGCTGTTCCGAGGCCGTGAAGCGCGGGAGCTCTAAGTAAGCGGACTCCGTAATATACGGCAGTCTGGAAAACCCCCTTTTGAACGATGTCGGAAGGCTCCAAAATAATATTGATAACAATCGTGACAACTTAAAAACACACTTCCGTCCACGTATGGATATGCTTTCGTTTAGTAGGAAAAATAGGGGGGGGGGGGTCATTTTCAATAGTGTGATCAAAACACTCGAGTTTGAAACATGCTGCGACGCAGTTCAAGCTCCCGCCTATCAAGAGCTTGAGGCCGAGAGGCGCAGGAGCGATAAGGGCGACACTGCCTCACGCATCAAGTACGCCATCGCCGCTAAGCGCAAGGCCTTGGACTGATGTGCAAGGTTCTCGTCGCACTGCGTGTACCTATGGAACTTTCAGCGGCGACACTTTTCTTTTATTGGTGGAAAGTCTGACGCGCATATTTTGAGATGCAACGTTTTAAAAAAGCAGTTTTTAACCATTTTGGAGCACTACAAATGGCGTTTCTAATGTACGCGACATCTTGAAAGCACGCGACAGCCCTCGCCGGAAGTGTGAGTTCTTTTGTAGATCAGCACATTGGACTCACGTTTTGTAGTTTCACAGGAAAAAAACGTGAATTACCAACACTGTGTAACGCAGTTAAAGTACCGGGTAATCGTGAGTCTTGAGTGCGCGCTAAAAACGGAAAAGTCCCCCCCCCCCAATAATTTCCTTCCCTTGGCGCGCCGTAATGGCTGGTAGTGCAAACATGAGACACTAGCGTGGCTGTGGAACGGGACACGGGGAGATGTGTCAGTGGGAACTCCAGTCCTCGCCGTGGTG
This sequence comes from Clitarchus hookeri, assembly GCA_002778355.1. Classification (NCBI taxonomy): domain Eukaryota; kingdom Metazoa; phylum Arthropoda; class Insecta; order Phasmatodea; family Phasmatidae; genus Clitarchus; species Clitarchus hookeri. The sequence continues at coordinate 313,123 of NQII01000924.1, read as the reverse complement.
TTGCCACTTCTGTCCCCCCCCCCTCCTCTAGGAACTTCGTCCAGCGAGCAGATCTAGTCCAGTATCATTTTCTGATCAATAACTTACCGACAACAGAGCAATAAGCGGCTATATACTGTGTTCACATTGAAGTCAGCACTTGAGAGGTTCTAGTTACTTTTTTCCTATCAGCCCTTTTTTATCCTTCCATCATTTAAAAAAAATTAATATAGCCATGTAAGTAATATACACAGTATATGTATTTCACCAGACTAGAAAGTTAACGTCTAAGGATACAATAAAATATATTTATTGACTATTATTCCAAAAGAGAGAGCTTCGAAAAGTGCTCGCTTAACCGTGAACAGCCTATGTCATGGAGCGACTCGCACTACTTGAGTAATCATCACGCGGCATGCTTGTCGCCAGTACTCCGACTCTGAGGACGTACAGATCTGCCGGAAAGGGGGTGCACGCTCACTTACGTTTCCCTTAGCGAGAATTTAAAAAAAGGGTTGCATTAACTACCTACACGTATACATTCTTATCCATTTCCATTACAAATAGGGCCGTGGCGGTCTAGTGGTCAGACTACTCTCCTCCCACCAGGGCAAACCGTGTTCGAGTCCCGGCGGGGTTCCGCACGTGAGAATCGCTACGGACGATGCCGCGGTTCGGGGGGTTTTTCCCTGCGATCTCTCGTTTCCCACGCCTTTGCAATCCGGTGCTGCTCCATACTCGCCTCGCTTCACCCTCATCGGCTCTCGATACCTCGATGTCCATAGTCGCCCAAATCTCTCCACTTTATTGCAAAACTTAACATATTTATGAATTACTCGTTTCACATTCGTACTACGTCTAGAGGGAAAGCAGATGAAGGGAAATAAGTTTTTTGAACAATACTGTTTGTAGCAATAAGTACAACCAAACCGAAATAATGCTGGTGAAAATGTGTCACTTTGGTAAGTAAAATTCACAGTTAGTTAGTTTAGTATTGAGAACTGTTAAATAATTTACTTTATAAAAGTAATACAATTTTTTTAAAAAATATGATTTAAAAATAAAAAATTTGCAAATAAATTATAGGTATATCTGAAAGCAGACGCAGGTATATCATTTTGACCCGCAATGATTATTTTATTGAGTTATATAGTCTGCATTATATAAACATCACAAGAACATTAAAACTAAGACTGACAGGTAATTATGCAAAAACTGTACAGCCGAAAAAAGTTTTATTCTTCAAAGACTACCTCGCTTATAGTGTTTACTAACTGACGTACTTCACGTAAGTCAGAAACTAACTAAAAGGTACCAAGAAAATTAAGAACCTTAGTTCCTCGTTTAGATTAAGCCTATGGTGTTTTATAGTAGCAATGACTTGAATTTCGTTGGCATCAGAGTAAAAATTCCGAGAAAGTAATTGTTTATGCAAAGAAATTATTTTCATTAAAGTTTATAAATATAATACATTTTTTTCACATAAATGTATTCATTATTTGTATTATTAAAGCTATGTATATTTTAACAGTGGGGACGGTACTTGCCGTAACCATGTTGGATATAAAAATACTTTTGACTGCGAGAAGTATAGTTTACATGTCCTGGGAAAGTTTAAGATGATGTGGTTTATGACTTGATACAACTTGTATGTTCGTGTAGATTACTAGCAATTGAAAAAAAATTCGGGACCATTATATGCAAGCAGTCCCGAAGTACACTATTTTGCACATTTAAGTAGGTTATCACCGTGCTCGGACACATTCCACACCAATATTTCCTCGCGCAGCACTTGAAACAAAAATTATAAGAGTTGCCACACCTAAGTTACTTCTAATAAATTCTCTTTAATTTTTCCGCTTTTAAATACGTCTAGAATGTAATACACACGTTTTATGCGCCTTTGTAATTCAGGCTCCGTATTCCGTTACCATTGCCCTACGCGGTAATAAAGTTGTTCCGTTTCCTATCCCAGGCGCATTAGTTACGTCCTGTTCGCTCTACTTCTGACCCGGCTTGCGCACCAACTGCACAGTGTTCTGGAGCAGAAATGCTACCTGTGCTCACATCATGGCGTGAATTGAATGCGTTTCTAGAATAAGGGCGTAAGTTACAATTTAGGAAAGTGAGGGAATCGTAACAAAAGTCAACATTGCACCTTGCAGCTATGATATGAGCTGTTGATGTAACATACGCCCTTGTTCCAATGCGAATAAAGTAACTATTCTATCAGAACACATTCACTGTATTAACCAAAGGTATGTGGTGTTTAATTTCCTTATTGTAACAGGTACACAGGTATGTTTATAGGCTCGCAGCTTCGCATCCCGCGTGAGCGAGTGGAAGTGAAGCACAGCAGTTATGTGATAGTGGCGGCGGAAAGTCAAAGGATTGTTTTGAATGAACATGTGAGCGATAGGCCTGTGGCCGCGTATCTGTTACAGAAAGCTAGCCGACACGATAATACTTTAAGCGCGTGCCATGCTGACCCTGGTTGTATTGAGTTTCTGCGTCTATCTGAGGAATTTTCTAGTTGTTTACTGCCTTAGATTCTGTCCGCATGACTCGGGGTGTGTCGAACTTTCCAGGTCGAGGCCAGTGGAGTGTAAATTGTGCTCCGGGCCGGTAGTTGTTGATAAGTGAATGAGTGGCTGAGTTCTGAGCGGTAGAAGACGAGCGGCGAGAGAAGTGGCCTGCAGAAGGGAAATCTGCGACTGCGAGTATCAAGCGGTGTACAATGCGGCTGGCAGGCTGGACTATTCGACTAAATGCATGAGTGAAATACGTTACAAATTATGGCAACAGATAGGCTGCACATGTGCTAATGATGAGTAGGAGTTAATTGACTGTAACAAAACAGACACCTAAAAGACGTCAATTAGAGTTGACATATACATTAAATATTGCTCTCACTGTGAAATAAAAAGAGCAATACCGGAGAGAGAGAATTTAAGTCTTTAAATAATAGCTGTGTTAGTAAATAAGAAATCAAATTTAGTTATTTTATTTTTATTAAGACATCTATCCCTTACGAACATAGATACGCCCCTCAGGTATCCCATGTAGCAATACAAATTATATTAATGTGTTGACAAACAAACCAATTTTATGATGTTAACACTTTTAAACTATTTGCAAAACTAGAAACTAAAATATATGATTTTCTTGTCTCTATGAAGGTAAATGTATAGGTATAAAGGTTATTATGTATTGACAGCGCAACGATGTATACAATTCTCTTTGATCTTCATAAGTCATGCACTGAGCCATATGAAGCAAGTCCTTTTTTGCTTCACTAATAGGCAGTTAAGTTGTATAGACTGGCGTTAAAGTTGCCAATATCTGAAACACTTTTCAAGGTCGCAATATATTGTGGGATTCGCGTGCGTAGACAGCTGTCGGATCATCACGTGACAGATTGAACTAAACATACATTGTGATTCTGAATTTGCTACAAGGTACTATGCAAGCCTTTGTAACGACATCCAACTCTTTGAAGTCAGTCTGACTCATTTCTGTAATGGCGATTGGGGAAGTGTTTACAGTTTCCTGGAACCAAGGCGTTCTATCAATGCAAAATCACGGTCGCATGGGGGGAAGCTGTGGCCGGTGATGATAAACTGTTGGTTGATCTCAGAGAAGTGCCCACGCCTGATGTGGTANTGCATGGGGGGAAGCTGTGGCCGGTGATGATAAACTGTTGGTTGATCTCAGAGAAGTGCCCACGCCTGATGTGGTACATGTACAAACTGATAATAGTTGTGTTTGTTTCGGTCCACGCACCGGCCCGACCGCAGAATCAGTTGGCGCTCTTCTGTACGAATATCTCAGTAGACACGATACCCTTCTTGTGAGCCACGTTTGGCGATAACATCATGCCACATAAACATGTTTGCTTGATTATATGATGCGTCCCGTCGTTGATAAAAAAAAACGTCTAATGGGCGAGCATCGGCGTGAACAGGACTTCTGTAAATCGGTGTAGATCGTTACATGTTCATTGATTCCATATTCCCGAGTTGTTTATACGCTGCATCGGCCTTCGTGTGATGGGTTTCGCTCTCACCTGCAATGCGTGTCCGCTCCTCTTGATTCGAAACCTAAACAAGTTGAGCATACAGGTCGCAATGCTTACATGTATCAGAACGAGGGGATCCAAACCGCTACTTGAAGTCTCGGTTTAAAAATATTTCTGTACAAACTCTATGTTACGTTATCACTTTCCGGATATCGTCCAATAAACTTTCTTCACAGAAAGTTTTATGCTCAAACATTATCATTGTATATGTATTTCGGCTATAATGACATGCCGCTGTGGGAAAACTTTTAATATGCTGTCTAATCTTTTTTATGTCATTATTGTTCGGTGCACGAGGCCGATTGAAATGTTTTCCTCTTCCATCCGATGGAGCTCCATCCCCATTTTTAATTTTACCTTGCAGGACACGAATACTTATTGGAGTAACAGAAAACACGTTCGTTAATGTATTGAAGCATACCGGTTTTCCGTTTTTGTTATAATCGATTTGTGCAAGTTTTCTTTATGTTGCGTCGGACTTACCAGGTCACCTGCGTATCGCCTCACGTGTGTGTATGAAAGTCCGAAGAAAAAGCGTTCGGGTATTGTAACCCAGTTGATAAAATCTTCTCAAAAATCCATGCACAGTGTGAATAGAAAGCGTGTTGCGTCCAGCTATCGCACAGCGCTCCTGACAGCCTCGAACACAGGTGGGCAGTTTCTTTGCAGGCTCGATTGTTTCCTCTCGCTCTTGTTTACGTACTCTCTGCCTGGATTAGCAATTTTCCCCGCTTCTTATCACGCAACTCTTCAATATTCAGTGGCCGTGTTTTACTGGAGCCCAAACTCCTTCATAATTAACAACGTTCATGTTGGAAATGAACGGCACAGCAAACGTGTTGGCACGTAGCGAGCTGACGGCTGACTAGCAAGCGAATCTCAGTGTGTGACGGGAGGTTGATGACAACTGACATACAGCGCCAGCGCCACCTGGATTTGTTATCTTGCAACGCGTGTTTCTGACACCAATCCTACGGGGGTGAATAAATAATATAAATGTCATCAAAGCTTCAGTCGTATCACAAAGTAGCTTGCTCCACAAAAAAAAAACTACACAATATGTGAAAAATTATTCACACTAAATTATGCATTTGAATGAAGATATTAGTAGTAACTTGTGTATTATTTGCATACTGAAATTGAGTAAAAACATAAAAATATTAACACGTTGGAGATTTTAATATTTGCTACAAAGTTCTACACCCCCAACCCCTCTTTCAAGATTGACTCCTGAATCCGCCCTTGATTTAGCGTGGGTTGGGTCGGTGGTAAGAGGGCAAATCGAACAGCCGGGATAGCAGCAATGTTTTTCTCTGGCGGTAATTGTCACGCGATGAAACAAACTAACGCGCGGTAGCCGTTCCCGTCCCCAGTGCAGGCGTGTGCGCATTTGGTAACAGAACATCATCATTGCTGTTTGTCGAGTTACCGCATTCGTGCAGTGAACGTAAGACGAAGACGATGCGTGGGCTGCATTGAGTAAGTAAATGCNGTTTGTCGAGTTACCGCATTCGTGCAGTGAACGTAAGACGAAGACGATGCGTGGGCTGCATTGAGTAAGTAAATGCCAGGAAGAGTGATCTTTGATTCTGTGCGTGTCTCCGGCGTTGACTCTGCCATCGTCGTTACAACTGTAGAAATGACTTGATTTGTTAGTAACACGGGTGGTTATGTCTATTATGTTTGTTGCAGGATTCTTGCTTTTGTAACGAAAGCTATCAGCTCAAGGGGACCAGTTCCCCGCCATCTTGNTATTATGTTTGTTGCAGGATTCTTGCTTTTGTAACGAAAGCTATCAGCTCAAGGGGACCAGTTCCCCGCCATCTTGGATTCATCAGTTTTTCGGTTCAAAATGGTTAATCGAAATGTATTTGCTCCATAGACAATAACTAACAGTTCCTTGCCTTATTAACTTGTAACAGCGGAGTGGGGAGGTTTGGGTGGCTCTAAGCATCGGGGTCTTGAGAGCCGATGAGGGTGAGTATGGAGCAGCATCGGAATGCAAGGGCAGGGGGTACGGGATATCCCCGAGAAAACCCGCCGTCCAGCGGCATCGTCCAGTACGATTACCATGAGCGAAAATCTGGGAGCGACCCCGCCGGGAATCGAAGCCGATTCGCCTTGGCGGGATGTGAGTGCTGTAGCCTCTGTGCCACCGCGGCAGGAATGTGAACTGTAATATAATTATAGTATTTATACTATCATTTACAGCTTTGTACGATGTACTATAACACGTTCATTGTAGCACGCAAAAATACTATAATTCAAAATGAGCTCTAGTTACTCCTTCACAATGGTACGTATCCATACGTCAACGTAGCGAGTATACGGCCAAGAAAACACTGACATAAAGGTTTTGTAAATAAACTAGCTGTGCCCGCGGCTCCGCTTGCGTGGACTACACAATTATTGTTAAGTTTTTTTTTTTAATAAAGTTGAATTTTACTTAGTGTTAATCCTCTATACTCTATAAATATTATAAAACTCAACGTCTCGGTGATTTAAATGGTAAAAACGCTTATTAGTATTTCTCGGTTATAGACAGATATATGCTACCGCGGAGTTTTTTTTTAGGTATTTTTATTCTACACAATTCTCTACTACATGGTATTGTTCCATCTTTAACGGTTTAGACAGCGTATTGCAAGAGAACGCGCCGGCGGCAAACTTTTTTCAACTTGATTCTCCATTATCGTTTGCAAATTTTTTGAGATATTTTCTTGCGATAAAAAGTAGCCAATATCACCTTTCAGCCCTCCAACTATTTCTGTGCATGAAATTACATCGATCTGTTGCTCGGTTGCGACGTTGCATTGTTGACGTTGCATTGTTATTCCGTTTGTGTACTTTTTCATTTTCCAATAAGAATTTCCCCGAGGGGATGAGAGATTTTCTCGGGATAAAAAGTAGCCTATGTCACTTCCCGGCCCTCCAACTATATCTGTACAGAAAATCACGTCGATCCGTTGCGACGCGAAAGGAGGACAAACAAACAAATACACTTTTCGCATTTATAATATTTGTATAGATTTCAACATAAGCAATAATTGAAACACCTAATATGTTGGGTACTGAAGTAGCATTTCTAATACCAACTTTAGTTTAATATAATATATTTATAAGTTGTAGAACATTTTAGAAATAGAAAGCCGAAGGGTTTTTCATTAAAAATACAGCTTATAGTAAATTTGAAATTGGTGCCAAAAGAACTTTCGTTAACGTACTATAATATTGTACTAAATACTATAATTTTCACATACATGTAGTACTTTTTTAACGTTCGGGGTTCACATCCCTGCACCGCGGTCCTCTTATTACAGCGGAGAAGAAATACGCGATTATTTCTTTGGTCGACTGTAGAAATGACACTAACAGCAGTAGTCGAGCAATAACTGCTTTAAAAATGTAAGGTGCATTACTTTTTGCTTTGTCGAGCTGTAAAACTTAAAACAAAATTGAACTGCAAACTGCCGCGAAAATTCTACAAATCTAAGATGGCACTAAGGGCTCCACCTGGCTGGTAATGGTTTGATAGAAAACGCATGGTTATACAACGGTTGAATATTTAGTAGTGACATCTAAACACGAAATGTATTTAAGAAACGTTTGGTGCTAAACTTCTACAATGATATTTTTGTGTGAAAAAGGTTAAAACTGATGCTTTCAGAATCATAGCAGCTAAATTTTGTATAGTAAACTCCAATGTGGTCTTTAGTCACGCATCGTACGTTTTTCTTTATGAGCGTGATGTAGGCATAAAGGTCACTGCTTTAAGCTACACTGTAAAAAAATGTTTGTGGTAAACTTTCTAAGCTGTAACGGAAGTTTTTAACCTATGCATTATATGGGAATAATACCATGCATCAGGCTGTTTAACGTCGCTACTATATTAAGTTGGGATTCCCTTCGCATTTGACCGTTCCGTGATGAATGTACGAACATTACCATGTATGTATGGAAAAATCATTTACCATACTCCCTTTCTCACTATTCGTAAATTTGAGAGTATTTTTTCAGAGTGTAGGTTGAGGCGTGTCGCCGACGGAGAGACTGCACATTGCGCGTAGAGGCGACAAGGCAAGTGGTGAGTGAGCAAGAGTCTCCCTTACAGCTCACGTGTTTTCGAGGCCTTGAACGCACAACATAGCTGCAGGTAGGCAGGCGGGACACTTAACGTCAGTATATCCAAGTTGCATTACGTTAACGGCCGTATGCACCGACTCGCCTAGAAGTGAAGCTCCTCACTACCGCTTCCTGCAGTGAAGTCTCCAAACGTCAGTACATATCCGATGCTCAATCCATTCTAGTTTAAGCCTCGTGTGGCTTCATGAACAATTCTATTTGGATGGTTACTAAATACGAAGACACACGAGCTTGCCCGAACTTAATGACGCCAGTTCTCAGCCAATAGGAAACGGCTGAAGCTATGACGTGTGCTTCTCGTGTGAAATAAAATGGAGAGGTCTGCTCCTCGAATTACGCTTATTATTTTTGTACTGTTAAAAAATGTAATCAATTTGCTTGGTTCAAGAGAAAACGTATACTGTAGTAAAAAAAACTGGACAAGCAATTTATGGGATATTGTTAACAAAACTTTATTAAATGATATATTTTATGTGGGAGTTAATGAGGGAAGGCAATAAATAATATTTAAGTAATACTTCACAGCTTCTTATATATTATTGGAGTAATTGAGCTCTTAAATATATATTACTTTCATGAATTACTGAACTACAAAAGCTACAATTTGAACAGGAGCAACTATGCGTTGACTATGCCTTCGTAGTTGAATGATTATTCCTGTATAATTTGAATTTCTTTATGAAAACAATTAAAAGTTTATGTTAGTGGAAAACGTAATTAATTTAATTTACTATCTAGTTACTGCAACGTAACTAGTAGTGCTGCATACGAATTAAAAATTACGTTCGAAAACCGCTACTATCTGAAAAATAAAAAAAATAATAGCATATGTAAGTGTAGGATATCAGTTCCGTAAATACATTTTCGTGGCAGGAATGTGTGGATTTTCACCCAGATACGAAATAATACTATTTAAATCTACCCTTATCTACCCTTACGAGGCAGAAATCTCCACTTACTACCAATTTTGGTAGGTCAATCGGCCACTAGATTTCTACACTTACAAAATAAGGCGGGCTAACACTTCATGTGATTGAGCATATAGTCTATTCGCGGTTTCTTCACACTTTTTCAATCAAACCTTTGAAAAACTATCCCATGTTTGACGGGTTTTTTTTCTATATATGCAATGTATCAGAATAGTTTTATACTTCTGTTAACATAAAGGTGTATATATATATTTGAACCTTTCTTTATATTTTATTTATTAATTAAAATATTTCACTTGTTATTAATATGAATATAAACATGTAGAAAATAGGTGTGTTGNTATATATATATATATATTTGAACCTTTCTTTATATTTTATTTATTAATTAAAATATTTCACTTGTTATTAATATGAATATAAACATGTAGAAAATAGGTGTGTTGGTAGTGCATAGTAAAAAATATTTCTTATGCAAAATGTCACAACACTGCATGCGTACTAATGCGGTCCCTTTGATGTTATTTTCCAAACTTGGTTAAGCATTGATTGCATGAGGCGGAGGGATATCCTGCAAGTAGGACGTAAGCAAGGCTTCAGAAAAGTAGGAAGTAACGGCGAATGCACTTTGAGCTATGTAGTGGTAGTGGCGTCTGCATACCTTGGACAGAGGCAATGTGCTGACATGGAAGTCACGTGTGTTTGAAGCTCCATGGTACAGTTTGAAAGGGAAAACAGCAGCGGTGTGTTGCTGATAGCGCGCAGTTATGCGGCGGGCCGGCCCAGTTAGCTGGGCGGGACGGCAGGTGGCGGTGACCTTANGCAGGTGGCGGTGACCTTACGAGGTTGTTCGCTGCTCTGCCTGCGGCCCGCGCAGACCGGTTCCCCCTCCACCCTTGTGTGACCACCACAGCGGGCATCCTTCACACTGAGGCTACCTCCTCCACTGCCACCTGCAGGACGACGTGCTGTGCCCTAGCCCCTTGTAGTTATTACTCGTCCTACACACCCGTAGCCACTAGACACTTATCTCCAACTCAGATCGATATGTTATGTACCGCAAATCAGTGACGATATACAGGATGATTCTAAAATCACGAGACAAACATTGAGAGATGGTAGAGCTCACTAAAACAAACAATTATTGTATAGGAATATATGGGTGGAAGTGACGCGTTTAGGCACAAACACAAAAACATAACACATTAACGGAAACATAAAATGATCATTAGCAGCATATTTAACCAGTGGTTCTGTATAGAAAATGTTAAAACAGTTGCTGGAAATGCATCCACCAACAGTGACGCATGCTTGGCGACTTCTACATATGGCGTGATTGGCTGACAATGGTGGCGATAGTTGATGGCAGTCAAACGGTGCGCCAGTGACCTGCTGCATCAGCGAACAAAGCATTTGCGCTTGAGAGTTCGGCCGTGATGGGTGATTTTACGAATAGCGAAAAGGCAGACATGCATCTAATGTACGGTGCTGCTAATGGTAACGGCAGAGCAGCGCTACGGCTGTAATGGGAACGCTTTCCACGTAGACGCATGCCGAACCACAAAATGTTAGAGCGATTACATCGGCAACTGTCGGTGGTAGCAATTTTGAGCAATTATTATAAACATTGCTGTACAAAGGCATTTAGCGGCGACGTTGTAAATAAACAATGTGTTGCATTCCATGTGTTATTTTTGTGTTTGTGCCTCAACGCGTCACTCCCGCCCATATATTCCTATACAATAATTTTTTGTTGTAGTGAGCTCTACCACCCCTCAATGTTTTTCCCATTATTTTAGAATCATCCTGTATATGCGTAGTCCCAGTATGTGCACTGTACATTCACAGTTGATTAAAAATACATTTGGAAAGTGTAATTAGATCATTCAATATAATTTATTATGTTTGAGACTGAAGCAAACATGTTTCCATGATAAGTAGATACTAGTGAAAATTAAGGCCTCTTGAAATTGATGAACTATGAAGTTAATGACATACTGCGAAATTACGGCTGTTTTATCGCTTGCCGTGGAATTTAGTTGTTCTAAGATTTTAAGCGAACGCTAAGAAATTGCACACGAACAAAGCTTTGTGTGTCGTATTTTCATAGTAAAGCTCAAATCAAGTGTTGTAGTATTATCGTGTTTGTATTAAACGATTGGGCTAGTTTCGGTTGTAAAAATATTCATGAAAACATGTTTTAAAGAAATGATATGGAACGGTGACTTTTTGCAGAATAGGGATAGAATTGAGCAATTAGCCTAAGACATCAGTGAATGTACTTAAAAGAACAGCAAGATTTTGTGATCAGTTTTTTGTAACGATCAGGTTTTTCCACCATATAATTTAACAATTCGATGTGTTTGCTATTTGCAAACACAAACGAAACAATAACTTTTGTTCATTCACAATTACTTCCAGCTTGCTGAAGTCCTGCCGAAGTTCTACTTTCAGGATATTCCTCCGCCTCATGCTAACACAGCTGAACAGTCTAGAAAGTTACACCAAAGGGACAACGCACCGCATTCTTGCGCACTCAGTGTATTCATATTTTGCATAAGAACTATTTCTTACTGGCCTGGAACTCATTAAAATTCACTATCCATTGCCTTTCTCGCCTGATGACGTCTAAAGTGTTCGATTCTTGGGTGTTTAGAATATAATGTTTAACAAATCCATTTTGCGTACATTTTTATTAGCTATTTCTAGGTAGTTAATCATACTTGACAGAGCAAACTCGTTTACATTCAATACCACAGTTTTCCAATCAAAATTAATGAGTAAACAAATATATTTTTACTCCTCTAGAATGTGTCCTTCAAATTTTGTAAATACTTGGTTCACTAATGGTGTTTTATAAAAAGCAACATTGGGAGCAGTATTGGAGAACACTCCCTGAAATAAAATCCTGGCCGCGGTCCTGGTGGTGGATCAGGTCAGTTTCAGGATAACGCGGGGTGGTCTGCACTTGTTAACTCATAGTCAGAGGTATGTGATGCCATGTGAAGACATCGGTTCCTTGTTTTAAGTTAAGTGATTTCAAGCTAAATCAAATTCCTTCCAAGGGACGTTCCCATCATTCAAGAACAGTAGATTCTGGACCTGTCCGCGATGCTTCTCTGTCGTCTTTCTACCCCCCCCTCTCTTTTTTTTTTTTTAGACACTTGTAGAAACATTTGTATGCGTAGGCAAACTTGTTTTGCGGAAATTAAAAAAACCGTTATACTTAATGCGTTTTAAAATTTAAAATTTAATATTATAAGTTAATGGATTAGTAATGGAACTCTATGTTCGCAATATCTTGCCTCCATGTAACCTTCCGCCACGTAGTGTAAACTAACTGATCGGGTCGCTCCTAGTTCCCGCATGTAGGGAACGTGGCGGTCGTTGCCTTGTCTGGCGGGGTTTTCCCGGGGTACTTCCGTTTCCCTGGCAGTCGCATTCCGTCGCTGCTTCGTCGCCATTTCACTCAACGGGGCTGTGGTGGTGTAGTAGTCAGACTACTCTCGTCCCATCAAGGAAGGCCGGGTTAGATTCCTTGCTCCCACGTGGAAATCGTGTTGGACGATGTCGCGGGTCGGCGTGTTTTATCGAGGATATCTTGACCCCACCCTTGTATCCCGGAACTTTTTCGTACTCACCTCACCTCGTCCCGTCCTCGGCGGCTCTCAAGACCTCGCTGTTGAGGCGGTCGCCTAGTGAAAGGTAAGTTTGCGTGAGTGAGGCAGAAATCGATAAAGCCCCAAGGGTGACGTTGACCGGCCTATGTAAAGCGGTATCGCCTCTACGCACTTCGCGCAGTCTTTCCGTCGGCGACTCGTCTGAACGTGACTTTAAGCGGCGACCCTATGTTAGACGAGAGACTGTAGCAAAGTACAATGCATGCCGCTATCGCAGTCTCACATGCATCCGCTCTGAAAATCGACCTATCAGACAAGACAGAGCTCTGGGGCGCGAGAGTATAATTAATATAATCAATAATAGCGCAAACACTGCGCTCTCTAGCCGCCCCGACCTCCCAGGGCGCCTGTCAACAGCATACCGCGGACCTCTCAGGGTAACTCAGCATTTCCAACAGCGCCGTTTCAAAACGCGGCAATACGTCCTAGTCAATCGGGCGCTCCCAGTACAAACAACACTGCACATACGTGTACTTATCAGGTGCCCCATTTATTGCACCTCAATTTCAATTATATTTTAATATGTTTACATATACACATGACAAACGGTTTCATTATAAAACCAATAACTATCATATTAATTTTCAATTTCTCTGCAGGGGCCCTGGTTTGCACCGCCTTCGGGGCGTGTAGATTCTGCCCTCGCGTAATTAAGAAAGCTGACCTATTTTGTGACATTCTTGGAACATAAGAAAATACCCTTCACAAAAGGGCACCCATGGCGCTATCAGTTAAGACCCTTTCCTGCTTTCTTCATCCTCTAATATAACATATTAAAACAGAAACTATATACTTATTATTACCAATACATACATCACACATCATTACAGATAAATGGAAATTTGAATCAAATTTCTATGACAATTGTAACAAAAGTTATTTCATCTACTACAGCACAGTCATGACTCGGAATGGCTGTCACAGTACACTTAACACGACGTTGATAATGCACGCCATTTCCACACCCTTTCGCGTAGTTGTTATGGCGCAATTGATGCACGTGGCAGTGTCGCCCTTATCGCTCCCGCGCTTCTAGACTTCGAACGCAAAAAAAAAACTGTTCTAGGTAGGCGTTTGCCATAACAAAATAATTTAATATTAGCCCATCAATAAACGTTGAAAAAAAAAATATTTTCGTGAGTACATCGTCATACGGCTTAACTGCATATGCCTATAGGCACGAATATTAAAGAACATAACTAGACGTAACTAGTCCTTTAAGTCATATCTACACATTTTTGGCAAATTAATATTAAAATCATGGTTCCCTAGAAGTGTCAAATTGTTGAAACAAAAAATGAAAGCGTAGCTCATGGACCAACTAAACATGATTTAAAAATTACATTTCGAACAAATGAAGTCCGAGCATAATTCTCGCCGACGAACATTTGTGAGGTTTCGCTGCTCTGTCTTTCTGAATTAATACTTAGCTTTCAGACATCGTGTAGAGCGGACTTATATAGGTCTTCCCACATCGATCGTCAAACCGCGCTATTTTTACGCCCCTCCTAACGTTCCCTATTTCAACACGCACTAGTCCAGTGCACTATACATAATGCACGCTAAACAAGTTAACTGCATCTTAAGGAGTTCTTTTAGCCTTTTGTGGAAGAGGTGCAATAGCGCGAAAAAAAAAAAATCAGTCTGTTCCAAAAAATGAATGTTGTTAAATGTCATGCAGTTACTACTTCAGCAGTGTAATTAATTGTTAAGGAACCCGCCTTCCTGGAGCTGTTGTACGCGACACCGTCATGAACATCAAATACGCCATCGCCGTTACGCACAGGGCTCAGAACTTGAGTGCAGTGTTCTCGTCATGCTGCCTNTAAACAAGTTAACTGCATCTTAAGGAGTTCTTTTAGCCTTTTGTGGAAGAGGTGCAATAGCGCGAAAAAAAAAAAAATCAGTCTGTTCCAAAAAATGAATGTTGTTAAATGTCATGCAGTTACTACTTCAGCAGTGTAATTAATTGTTAAGGAACCCGCCTTCCTGGAGCTGTTGTACGCGACACCGCCATGAACATCAAATACGCCATCGCCGTTACGCACAGGGCTCAGAACTTGAGTGCAGTGTTCTCGTCATGCTGCCTATACCTACGAGACTTTCCAGCGGTGGCCCTATTATTTTATTGGCGGAAAGTATGTGGCAAGGTTCAATGCAGTACCCTCGGGTATCTTACCTGACTCGCATAACTTGAGATGGAGCACTTTGAAAAACACTTTTTTCTATGCCGGAGTGTGAAATGGTATACCAGTTTCGTAGAAAACCCAGGATTCCAAACACACTGCAACGCAGTTAGAGCGTCAGGCAGATCANTATGCCGTCTCTGTCTTTGTGGCTGTGACTGAATGCCTCGAGTTCGGCAGCTCGCGGGTTCTGGCCCGCCAAATGGTTTTTTATCCAGACGTACAATTCCTAAACCTCGTACATTGCGTTAGAATAAGGGGAATGGCCCCCTCGAACTCCACGGGCTTGGTTTTTATTGTCTGGTTACGTACGAAATTCAACTTCAGTATGAAATAATATTCTGGTGGGGACAGTGTTGTTATGGAAAATAAAACGTTAATTCATAAGGGTTCCTCATGGCCCTTCAGAACACAATTTCAAGGAGTATGCTGTACGACACACACACACACACACACACA
>NQII01000924.1:225304-294746 GCA_002778355.1 Clitarchus hookeri | reverse complement strand
TTCTAAATTATTCAGAGCAAGCCATCGGCTCCCTTGTTCCCCGAATCCCTCAAAAGTTGTCGACCGGACGTAGGTAAGCTGCCGTGCGTAGGGGAACACGCAGAGTTTGGCGGGGGAAATAGGGCACTTATTTCCGTCACAGGAAAACAAAACAGAGCAACTGTAGAATGAATGTAACCGGGTCTGAAAATAGTATGTTGGGAGCTGGTTGGTTGTTGATGAACTCTGTAAGAAGATGGTAGGTAGCTTGACGTCTCGTCAACAACCAAGTCATCAGAGAAGCAGGAACGGGGAAGGGGTCGGCCATGGCCTGCAGCAAGGAACCATCCCAGCAGTCGCCTGGGCTGAAGTCAGTACGGCGTTACCTCGCTCGGTGTAATGATGGCGAATGCATTGAGAAATTCGCAGACACACGTCGTCTAGCTAGCCAAGGTGTGCGCTGACTTCGAACATGAACCACTTTTCTAACGATTATTTATTATGGGGTGAATACAAGTTTAAGTCGTGCAGTTAAAGTGAAACTAGACTTCAACCGCAGAATAACTATAAAATGAAGCTTTAATAATCGGCCACAGTTCGGTTTCTTATCGACGACCGAGCTTTATGCTGATACATTAGTTTTGAGTCCGTTGGGGGAAGCGGGATGGTGTGCGGTGTGCATATATAACTATAAACTGACGTCAATAAGCTAATTAAACTGACCTGAAATACCGTATGTGGATTTGTCACGTATAACAAGAGTTTTGTACTTCTGTTAACATAAAGGTGCCGTATTTTTGGTTAAATTAAACTTTTACCTATATTTTATTTATAAATTACAATATTTTATTTATAACTAATATGAATAAAGACACGAGAGAAAATATGTGTCTAAGTAATAAAGAGTTGTTAAGCGAAATACCATTACACAGAGTGCGCACGAATGCGGCGCGTGGGTCCTCTGGTGTAATGTTCTAAGCTTGTTTAGTGTTCTCTCACAATATGTATAATTAACGTTTCCACGGGCCTGATTATTTAATTCATGCGTCGTTCAAGTGAAACTGTAAAATTATTAGAAAAATGAATAATTTAAAAATACGCTGATTCTTACACGTATATGCATTAAAAACAGAAATTAGAAGAAATCATTTCATTATTTACAAATGTTTATCTACACTTTTTATTTAACGTTAAGACATGGAACTACTTTCCTTCCGTCGTTACCAACTTTACTGGCTGCATGCCAGTCAGTGTGCCCGTTAAGATGTATGCAAGCAGGAGCAGTGACATTTTTCAAAGGACGATTTCAAAAGTGCTTAAATAACCGCTAACATGCTATATGTAATAAATCATGTGATTATTCGACTTTGGAACTTACCATGAAGGCAGAAAGTTCTTTGTTAGTGGGTTGACTATCTGTGTTGCGAAAACGTTTTTGCTTGAATGATTGGAAAATAAACAGTATGATATTAGCACAGCCGAACACGTGGCTTTGTGAAGTGAGTCACGTATTCCCACGATTGTAGTCTGAGTTTATACGGGAGAAGTTACGTTTTTACCAATTTCTTACAAGTTTAAACTCTGCTTAGTTATGAATGTGGCAACGCCTCAAGGGGCCATTGGACGTAAATTAACGGTATATGGTTTAATTGTATTTTACAAATTTAAAGTATCCAGTGGAGAAAAACTATTTCTGACACCATACATTTATATATTATATCGTGGCGCAAGTTGATATGTGAAATATGACCAATATTGCAAAATAGCTGCTCACAAAGTTGGTGAAAAACATTATTTTTAATTGCCTTTTAATTTTTTTTTTTCATTTTTGCTTCAAAAAATGTGTAGAATTCAATTGACATATTTGTAATTAATTTATGTATGACGCTCTCTCAAGGAACGATGTGTACCAACTAATCAAGGTCTAATAAACAGCGAGCAGATTGGATTTGCAAATATATTGTAACTGATCCCTCTGTCAAGTAACGTTCGTCGTAATAATCTGAACAAGAGTTTAATAACCTGTCGTATGTTGTAACATAGTGTGAACATCCATGGGTGCGCACGGGTATGCTGATATTTAAATGGAGAAGACTTGAGCTCGCTTCTGTTAGCCTACGTACTATGAAGTTCTGCTAGGCAACTCCCGAAACCGTGTCCCAGATTGGTGTCTGCATGACATAATGTAATGAAGCCTCGGAAGAACTTCGAGGCGAGGATCAGCAGTGCTGGGGGGGCCCTGTACCCGTCGGAATATTGTGTCATTTACAATTTAAACCTAATTCATACGTATGTGTTTACCGCTACGCATTTCTAAAACCAGCCTTTAAAAAAGCTTCCTTAAATTGTAACGTAAACACGCGGAATTCTTACAGTGTTGTAGGCAGCAGACTAAGGAAACGAAAAATGGTAAATGTTCTCAACGCCTTTTTAAAAAACTGTAATGTGAAACTCGAATTGAACTGCTGACATATAACTAGGGTGATGCATTCTCTATTACTATGCATCCATCGCGTGCGTGTATAAAGCATGTTCTCATGTTACAACACTTGGGAGGTGATTTCATATGCAAAATCATATATAGGCCATTCACGATTACTTCACACTTTTATGAAGCTTAAGTTCTGATTCCAGGATATTCCTCCGCCTCATGCAAACAAGGCTTAACCGTGTCTAGAATATTACAACACCAAAGGGACAGCGCACCGCAATCGTGGGCACACATTGTAATGCAGTTTTGCATAAGAACTATTCATTACTAGACATTATCAGCACACCTCTGTTCTCCCTGTTTCTATTCACATTAATTATAAATGAAATATAATCTATAGATAAAATATATAAGTAAAAGTTCAATATAGTCAAAAATAAGGTAGTCTACTTTTATGTTAGCACACGTATGAAACAATCAAGCACATCATACGTGGGGTGGTTTTTCAACGGTTTGATTCAAAAAGTGTGAGGAAACCGCAAATAGACCATAGAAGACGTATGTAACCCTTTTGGTGTAAAGGTTTTACTAGGGATTCACCCTCGAAAAAGGGAAAATAACAATCGTCTTGTTAAAAATATAGGAAACTATTAGAGATTCAAGAAACGAATTCACGCAATGTATCGGGGAACTATCGTAAGCGTGAAAAAGTAATAATAAATAACCTGTACAGTCGAAAACAAAATCGGGGGTTGCTACTGTCATACCGCAATAAATGTTGTATCCGCGAGTATTTGCTAAAATTACAAGGAGGATTATTAATTACCATGTCCAAACTTACAAATCGTGACAACATAATCCTTTCCTTTGCGTAAAAGCAGCTCCTACACCCCCAATAAAGATGGCAAATATGATTTTATTAACATATTCCACCAGGGTATGGAACAGTGCAAATAAAGGTTTTGTTTTATTTGTTGCAGATCTGATAGTGAGGATAAAGCGATAAAAGTGGCGTAGTGCACAATGGATGGTGGCACGCGATGCAATGAGGAGCTTGCCTTGGCGTCCGATGTGTTCGACCAGTTTTGTGGGGCGTCGACCCAGAAAGCGATCCTCGGACATAGCCGCCATCTGTGCGAACTGCTGCATGTCAAACCTACCAACTGCCCCAACTTCTACCCCAAAATTAAGGTAAGGACCAGCAAACCCTTTGCGCTCTAACTTACTTAGTGTGTGCATATGTCAATTACCAGTGTGTTCTAATATGTGCAACATGTAAGCATCTTATGTGTGAATCAACCTTCAGCTTTCATAAGATCTATAAGTAATTTGGTGCACCTTAATGATTGAATTAAGGCAATGTTAATAAGCAACAGTATTAAAAGTTACTATTTTTAATAAAACAGTGAGTGATGTATCAAAATGCATTAAACTTACTACAGAATTAATTTAATTTTAATAACTCTTGACATACAAAACTTTTTTAGAAGCCAGCACCGTGGATTAGCCTTACAAAACCAACGATATAAACCAGATGTCACTTATTTAATTAAACCCTCTTTTATCTTAAATTTCTTCTTGCTGAACTTGGGTAGCAGAGTCCTTTGAGTTTTTGTATGCTGTTAAAATTTTTTTAAGTGTTTGTTGTGTTTGGAAATTTAATTATGTGTATAAAATATTACTTTCACTTGAAAATGCTATACAGAAACGGACACGGCAGTAGTTACTTGGTATACATTTTATTCATTGCGAATTTTTTGCAAGTTGTTGCACATTTTACACAGTGTGGTCCCTCCCGTGATCAGTTTGCCATAATACAGTATTGGGTGGTAGTAAATTATAAAGCATATACAAAGTAAACAGTGCAATATAATTTCTTGATGAACTAAAAGCAAAGGTTAGCACATTATCTGCTTTTCAAAAGTTGGTCACTTTCTCACGCATCCAGAAAACGGCTACGTCTGCTGAGTGTGGCGTGTGACAACCTCTGGCAGCAGTACACGCCTGACAACGACGTGGCATTCTGCGAATGTCATCAATCGCAGTTTGCGTTATTAACGCCCATTCATCTTGTAGGGGAAGGGCTCCTTTGAAACTGCCCAAGAAGTTGCCCGGCCGCCCTTTTCTTCTCAGTGACACTTATTCATGGGTTCATAGTATGTAATCTGCTAAGGATACTTGCATCCTCATCCAACATCGTCAGTCTAACTGCTGAATAGTTTCTTTTTGTGGCAGGATTTCAGTACTGATATCCAATGATCAGGAGAATATACATGCAAATTGGCAATGTGATCTGGCATATTTTTCAACAACCCCGAAGTTACTGTCAGAGAGCAACATCGCATGACCGACTTGAGGGAACACATGTTACATTTTCTTAAATCCATTTGCAATCAGTCGTAACCACACACAACAGTCCAATTCTTGTTTTGCCCTTCACAGGTGCCTGTGATGGCAATAAACTTGTCATCTGTCATGTTTGTCTTCTCGAAATGCTCTAATAAGCAACTGCCGATTTCATCTGCTCCTCTTCCGGCAGTACTTTCGTCCCATGCACAATAGTATCCTTGGTTGTCTTTGCTTGAATGAGTTCTCAAATTATAACAAAATTACTTCTTCTTGTAGAAGATATTGACTCTCAAGACCTCGTTGTTAAGAGCCTCCCAACTTTCTTCTCGCACGCTCACGCTCACGCACACACTCACACGCTCACTCACTCACTCACTCACTCAATCACTCGCTCACTCTCGTAGAAGGTATGGCCAGTTGACAAATGTGGAGTGGGAAAAGCTTGTTTTCGGCTGATTGATATAAATTGCCACTTAGGTTTTTTTTTGCCAGGCGAGACATATCCTTTTCGTTGGACACTTGATACTAACGCTCGCTCGATTCGTTAGTCGCCACGGGACAATACCCCACACTCGAGTCATCAGGCTCCTCGTGACAATACCCCACGTGCAAGGGAAGGTTAGCATGAGAGCGCTAGCTCTGGCCACCCAAGGTGAGAAGGCTACTGTGAGAGCCGCCTGCACTCTGGCCAGCCTCTGTGCTGCTTGCCCAGATACCTTTCATAGTTCTTTTTCAAAATTTTCGCATGTCAAGTTTGAACACTTGCGTTTTTTATTTTCACCCTATGATATTTCATGAGAGAAAATATTTCATTTAAATGTTTTTGTTTCTATATTTTTTAAGTTCAAAATTTTTAAATTTCACGGGAAAACTTTTTTTTATGTAAAATTAATGACTTATGTGAATAGGGTGTCAATGAAAACACTCGTACATACATTTTTTATAAAGTTTGTGTTACATTTTCTTTAAACGTCATTACTTTAAATTTCTTTGTGCAATTTTTACAGTATAATTTTTTTTTAGCCTTGCAAAATATTATTACATGTACGCAACTAGCAGCCTTAGTTAAATAAATTACAAAAAAGTTACAGAGCTAAAGAACACTACTAAAAATTATCGTGACAAGCAATTTACATAAAACATTATTAAAGTATAACTGAGACAAAAAAATCCAGTTTGCATCAAGTTTCGCAAAAAAAAAAAAAAAAGTAATAATTATAGCGAGTCTAGCACATCTCTGAAAACTCGCGTCAAAATATCTTTCACGCGAGTTATTAAAACTGGTGGCTCAGTACTAAGCGGGAGTTTGGCGTATCATATGAGCGAGTCTCTTCATGCTTGTCGACAGGGACCTCCACAGAATATCTTCCTTGCTTCTTACAGCTACAGGTCTCTGGTTCGATAGTGGAGTTGTGTTTCCCCGTAGAAGTATCGTCATGTGCTGCGGGCGCAGCAGGCATTTCTTCCTCGCCGATATTCTGTTGTTTCTTGGCAAAAGACACGAGTTCGTCAGCAGTGCAAGGCAAATGTGTTTCTTTTCTCACGTAGAAAACTACACAGTTCCCATGAATAGAACATGACACTATTTCTTGGCAGTGTTCAAACATTTGTGGCTCGTGAGCTAGCAGATAGTGCCACGTACAATCGCATTCTCCCGTGTATGTAGCCATATGTTCACCATTGTGGAAAGTAAATGTTACGGTCCCGTCACCAGCTTGAACCTCTGAGTAGCTGCTGGAAGGATGAAGCCGTGCCTTGGTGCCGACTGCCGCTTCCAAACTGATATGTTTCGTGCACCGCACCACAGCCTTGTTTAAAAATGTGACGTCACTCGTGCAGATTTTTTCTTCACAATCTTCTTTACCATCTCCAGTTAACAAGGTCAGCGTACTTATGGTCTCGCAAAATATTCTCTTCGTGATATTATGTAAAGTCATTTTAAGTATAAACAATGCGTTTCTTGTAGTTAGTTAATTATTAGTATTATTACGACTTGTGGAGGCAACCGGTATCTCTTCGCTAGGATTCTTCTGCGCCTCGTCGTCGAGTAACTGCATGTAAGGTAATATTTTGGCAGATTTCTTCTTTCTGGAGCTTGCAGGTTTTGTACCGTCGTTTTTACATTTGCAGTGTGTAGATGGTTTCACATCTTCGATGGCTGTAGGCGACACACACGTAAATATACAGTCCTGTGCATGAAGTAAATATTTTACCGTCTTTATTTTTTGCAAATGCAATAACCTCTTCAGAAGAACACGGCAACTTAGTTTCTCCTTGCATGTAGTAAATAGAGCACTGTCCGTAACACGTACAGTCTGTCCACTATCTGTTGGCTGGCTTCACCGAAAACTGGTCCGTGAGCGTACAACTTATGAAAATTGCCATCACATTCTTCCGTGTAGGTTCGCAGTAAGCTGCCGGACCAGTAGGCATAGGTGACCCTTATTAAGCTGGGCTCGGCCTGACATAGTGATTTGCAGGATGAAATGTAGACATCTTGTCGTGTCGGCGGTCGGTAGCGAACTGGATGCAGGACGGCTTGGAGAACTGAGGCATAGTAGTACTCAAATATCTTGGCGAGTAAAAGCAGGAAACTTGAAACGAGGTCACAAAAAACTTGGGATGGTGAGGGGGGAGGGAGGGGGGAGAGATATATCCCTACTGTTTTCCACTTCACATCCATTCAGCTGGTACGAAATTCTATTTATCATATAGAGTATGCCATTTAGGATTATTTTGGCGGTTGTAGATTGTGCACCATTAGCATTTGTAATGGAGCCGTGAAAGCATAAATACGAGTTACACGGTACCGTATAAATATCTTGGTTTTGTACTGGTAAGCGAATCTCGGACGATATCATACATGGGCCTGGGATATATGGAACATAGGTATGGAATTCCATCTTTGTGATGCTATCTTCGTAACTTACTGGTAGGTCTACATTAAGTATTTCTGCGTCCATATTCCTTGCAAACTTGAAGCCCTAGACTTTTAAGAAAACGTGAGTTTTCATATCTTAACACACTTACAGTATGGCGCCTACTGAGCTTTTATTTGCTGCGGGAGGCCTTTTTTTACACTTGTTTTAGAAATTAAAGTCCATCTTTCTTAAAATGTAAACTTAATGCAATTTCTTCACCCCTGAAATGTATTAAACGGTTATGGTGATCTGCGATTCTCACCACACTTCTTGTACTCTCTTCGTCACTACTGGTGCGTAAATGAGCGTGTTAAGAACCTCGACGAGCTTCAAACCGGGCGGATCCAAGGTCGAGATTCCTGAAGTGTCGGACTGTGTTTACTGTTCAGATATGAGTCACCAATTAGGTTCCACTTAATTCTTATTACATTTATGGGCAAGATTTTACAGGAAGCGTAGACTCGTGTAATTTATTCGCTTCGTAAAATTTATTTTTAAATCCAATCACGCGGGCTACAGAATTGTCTTTTCGTGAAACCAATATTTGCAGAGCAGAATATTTCGCTTTCAAGAGCATTGGGGTTGCCACGAAGCAGAGAAGCAGTGCCGGCTGGCTGCAAAGCCTTCCTCAAATATGTAGCAATATCGTCCAGTTGGTAGCTGCCTGTAGGTAAGCAAGTGTCGCCAGTGGTGCCATCGAGGTTACATACCTGAAAGTACCATTTGTAAGATATATGCTGGGAACAGAAAAATACGCCTGAAAGTCTCCCAGTGCGGGAGACCACACACCGTCTAGCTTCGAGGGTGGAAAATGTACAGAACAAAGTTCCGAAGTCTTGCCCGTCAGAATCAAAGCTATAGGCACGACTGATACGCTGTAACCAAGTGCACTGCATTTAATTAATTGATTGCTGCGAAAGGAACCGTAGACACAAATGCCTGCAATTCGACTGATTCGGAAGTTGCTCAGTTTGGTAGTTATAACTCATTTTCACACTGCCCAAATACTTTCCCAGTTCTGGAGGAGCCCGTAGATCGTCAAGGATGTCAAAATACTCGACAGTGTTTCTACATTTTTTGTAAGCAGTCCAATGAGTTCCCGGTCCTTTACTAGTATCCAAATTCACGACGGCACACTCTGAACCCTTAGGACTACGTGGTAATCTATCGCGAATACTCCGCGAAAATTGGTATTTTTAATTTGCGAGCAAACTTTATTATGTCTACGTTAATGAGAGGGCGTTTAGGTAAAGACTTTAATTTAGGATCGCCTCTTTTTTCCCCTTCGGCAGTTCTTTCTCTTCCTTCTGCCTCCGCCTACATTATATGGTCTTCAATATATTCCTTGTCCGTTTTTTTACTGTTAGCGAGCACTTTCATTGTCTGATTGTGTCTAATTGCCTCTGTTAATTGCTTACATTCGTCTTTTGACGTGTCATATGCTCGCGCAATACCACTAACTGAATCGATTATCCCCTCAAAAGCTCCCAGCGCTGGTAAAATTAAAGAACATTTACCTCCTAGCTTCATCCCTTTACATACTTTTCTCTGGGTCTTCCTATTTCTTCTTCCTGCCAAACTGCATACCTATACCGAGTTTTATTTTTAATTTCTTAATTTTTGAAATGCCCAAAGCAGCCAACCGTTCGCCGAAATTTGTTCGTCTCGATTGGGCAATATTCTAGGCTTTACCCTCGAGAATTGCGTCTGCTGCATGCCTGTCTTCCAATTTATCACTAGTTGCATATGCTATATTATGCTCTCTAAAGCTGAGTCTAATTCGGTTATTCCCTTGTTTTTACGCACCAAGCGTTTAGCTAATCTTGTGCCCGGCCCACGGAAATTATAACCAGGCAGACGAACTTCAAAAGACATGTTATTTATGATATTGTTTATCAATCCACGTCCCCTCTTGATGTTGCCTCTACGAGGCATCACACCATACTGCTGTTAATTACCTTCCACGTCGCTACTTTATATACAACAGCTCCTCCACGTTGCTACTTTTGCATAAGCTAACATTGTAGCATACCAACGAAAAAATATATCAATACCACTACTCTGAATTACTTTGTGTCAGTCTTATGGCGTCCTGTTCCATAGTATAGTGGGAGGGTTGATTTATGGTCCATCCGGGTGCGGGAAAACATGCGTTTTGCTAAATTTACTGGAAGACCCTAACTGTATTCGGTTTGAGAATGTATACCTATATTCCAAATATTTACAGCAGCCCAAATACCAGCGCCTAGCGCTAATCTTACGTGCCATTGATGGACGGAATTATTATTCTTGCAGAGATAATGATGACGTCGTACTGCCCGAACAGGCCAAACCAACCTCTCTTTTTGTTTTCGACGATGTGNATGATGACGTCGTACTGCCCGAACAGGCCAAACCAACCTCTGTTTTGTTTTCGACGATGTAGCCTGCGAGAAACAAACGTGCATGCAGCAGTATTAATGTATGGGCAGACATGCGACTGTAGATTCGTTTTGTCTTTGTCAGTCGTATTCACGCATACCAAAGCTGTTGCGTGACAATGTGAACGTGTTGGTTTTGTTTCGTATGGACGACATAAACTTGCGCCATGCTTATTCAGATCACGTTAACACAGACATGTCATTCCAAAAATTTAAGGACGTATGTGCATTCTGTTGGCACGATCCCCGCGGCTTTCTCGTGGTCGTCAAAAATGTTCATTTACTTAAAGGGAGGTACCGCTGCGGTTTCGGTCAGTTCATTACAATATACCAATAAGAGATGAGCTACGTTATTTCAGAATTTGGCGACGACGGGCTGAAACGTCGTGGGTCAGAAAGCTGTCTCGTGCAGTCGGAAGATGGGCACTGTGCTGCGGGTGGAAAACGAGTTAAAAATGTTGCAGACCCCAAACATGTTGACAACGTAGTCAACAAGGCGTATGTTCAGAATGCAAATTACGAAACGCTTAAAATGCTGTCAACTATGGTGGGCTCAATCTCCACTAAATTAAACACAGTCCACGCAGACATTACTAATTTCCTGGAAAATAAACTCGAGATTATGGAAAACTGTCTAATATAAAAACATAAAGGTGCATTAATATCACCTCTCGCTAAATTAGAAGACGCTGTTAAAAAAAAAAAAATCTACCTGCTTCAATCTCGAACTCGTGACCCGTGCCTGTGCAACCGGCCTCGAACCCGCGACCTGCTGTGCATAAACATGCAGTATCAAAGCCTAGTTTAAGCAGGCATACACATGCATTTAAGCGTAGTCTGCTCACATTGCAGTTTCCGTGTGGATCGTTACATCATGGATAACAGCTATAAAGTGCCGAAATTCGGTCACCACAGTAAAAATCGTGCACATGTAATTATTGATGAAATTGAAAAATTACTGGACGCGAAGTTTGTACAATTGGAGACCGCAATTACGGCCAAAGTAATCGTTGCTCTGATCGACATGACTTATAACGATGCATCGTGGAAGCACTGCGCATATGTATGTAGTGCAATAAATAAACATTGGGAGCTTATTCATGATAAGCTGGAGGAGTACTGGCGTAAAGCTACATACGAGTAGGCTGTGTGAGGTCTCGAGTCTAAGTTAATAGCATAGCTGCAATAGTTTATACAAACAGCACACTTGCAGTTTAAATGCACAGTACGAAGGCGGGTTCTATTAGTGAATTACAGAGCATCGTAGAAAATATGCGCGCGAAAATCTGTAGCTGCTAAGCAGGCCTGTCTAGAACGAGACACTGCGTCAGAGGTAGTGTTTAAGCCAGTTACCTCAAGACTAGATAATTTACAACAAACAGTTCCGTCTATTGAAATGAAGAAAGAAACCAGTCATCGAGCCCAGGACCAAGACAAAGCGTAAAATATTGTTGGAAAATGAACATGATGATTTGCTATTATCTGATTTGAAACGTAAAAAGGAGAATTCAAATACTCGAAGCACAAACATTCGCAATTATTTGTCTTCGTACACAACTCGGTATAATGATGGGACATAGAGTGTACTAACAACATAAAAAGTGGTTCATGGGAAATAAATAAATATTTTAACTATACAAAAATATAATACAAGTCGGTGATGTAGTTACACAAGGACTATAGGAATTAATTTTTAAATGCAATCTTGCCAATATTCTCGCGAGTCGTTAGGCCAGTATAGACGTATGCTCAAAGTAAAGAGTGTTCATTAAGACAATGATGCTAACAGCAGCATATGTAAGGACGAAACTCACTCGACATGTTGCATTATTTCAGAACTGTTTCTTGAAGTAGGAATATCCATTGGTTATGATCTACAAATCAATATAATAGATGATGACAGGACACTAAAAATGTTTATTGGAAAGATTACGACTGCCAATTGCTTCTCAACGAGCGGGAAATAATTTACACACAAACGAAATTACTAATATCCTCGAAGAATTACGAGAGGACGGATACATAAGATGAGTCGCGCGCAAATTGCAAACGAACTCCACAGACCTGCTAGACGTAATAATCCGAGATGGAATGTGAGCTCCTTTGGTTTACGTGATTTATATCAAGCCGATTTGGTAGAATTAATACCATAAGCAAGAGCGAACAGAGGTTTTAAATACATGTTAACAGTTATAACATTTTGCAGTAAAAATGCATGGGGAATTTGTCAAGAATAAGTGGGCAATGAAACTTGTTCTAAGAGATAAAGGCCCTCCCAATAATTTCAAACAGATCTTGGCAAAGAATTTTACTATATAAAATTCTTAATAGAGAAACAAAATTAATCATTATTTAACTCACAGCAGTAAGAAGGTAGTAATAGTCGAAATATTTAACCGTACACTTAAAACAATGACGTGGAAATCCTTCACTGCTCAAGGAAACAACATATGGTTAGCAATATTACCTAAACTCATATCTGCATACAACCATAAGATTGACCACACTACTGGCATGTGCCCCTTTGATGCAATAGACAGTTCACACTGTAAACTGTATTTAAGAATGAGTAAAAACTGGATAAGCATAAATTTAAAGCATAAAGGGGGGGGGGGGATTATGTGCGCATATATCGAATAAAGGGTACATTTGAGAAAGATTTTGTGCCAGGCTGGACAAATGAAATATTTATGGTGATAATAAAAATCCGCCATTGTCAACCCAGGATGTATTACTTGGAAGATATGAATTCTCAGCCGACTCGCGGCTGTCTATATGCCCATGCAATCCAAATTACAAAATTTCCTAATACATATCTTTTAGAAAAAGTTATTAAGAGAAAAGCTAATAGTTTATTAGTCTGTTGGCAAGGTTGTCCTAAATCTGAACACAGCTGGATAGAAAAGAGCGCTGTCTTGGATAAATAATTTTTTAATGCAGGACCATGGCTAAGAAGATATTTGCTGGGAACTTCAATGCATAGTAGCTGTGAAGTAAAAAAAGTGTTGTTTAATCAGTGATGGTGTTGAATTATATGTATATATATATATTTATTTTTATTTAAAAATTTCAATTTTTTTTTTTTTTTTACAAATAACTGGTAATTAAATGTTACGTTGTGTAAAAGTATAAATATGCGTTAAGTACCATTAAGCAGGGCGCGCACTTTGCTGGCTCGACTCGGAACTGGTACGCTCGGAACGGAAACGGCNGGGGGGGGGGGAGGAGGATATCCTCGCCGGCTCTATTCACACGGTCTACCTGCCTGCTCGCTCTAGGCCAAGAGCCATTTTTCTCCTTCAATGTATTACTTTTGTACTTAATATGCTACTGGACACAGTTAACTGTAAATTAACGAATGACTGGTGCTATCTCATTTTGAAGCGATGATCAGAACATGCGGGCCGAATGCTAGCAGGTGCTACTGAACCATTATTCGATCCTGAAGGAAGAACCCACCCACCTATTGCCGTGGCTGCAGGGCAAGGAACATTTTTTCTCGTTAAATATATTTCTTTCCCTCTCTTTACACTACCAGGGTGGCTAACTGCCAAAATTGACGAACGACCGAGATGTTCTGAGCAAACATGCTACTGGACCATTATTCTCACCTGGCGGGACTGTTCCCACCACGGACAAGGGCAATTTTTTCTCCTTAAATTAATATATTTTGTACTTGTACACTGCTGGATGGTTAACTGCCAACATTGATGAACGGGCGAGATGCTCTGAACATGGAGCAAAGCTGCTACACCATTATTCTCGCCTGACATTAAAAGTAGACCGCCAATCCCCCTACAAGATGACCACCGGCGTCGAGAATGGTCGACATAGGTTATACATACAAGTGGACACTGCGACTTGTTAATTTCGCAGCCTCCGAGACGTTGCTTTGTAACAAAAATGGAATATGGCTAGAACAGCGAAGAGGACTTGGAGTTGATGGCAGAAACGGAGCGCATTTTTGGCGACGAACTGGCTGCGTGAGACGGGATGCAGCATCCCCCCATCGACAGCCGACGCCAGCAGCATCATCGTTGTAGCTGGCTGCGACGTGGTGCGAGCCCCGTCACCATCGTCTACCACAAGAAGCCGTTCACCTATAATGTGGATGGCTGACCATCCTCCGGTGTCACCAGTATCATTGCCAGTGTCAACTTCGCCAGGTCTCTAGGGGACTCTACCACCAGACGCCAATGTCATCGCTGCCACCCCCTCCTCCACTGATACCACTCATTACTATTACTCCGAGTCTCCCAGTGTCGCTATGTTTGGGCAGTGCTCAACCATGTTTTAGCCGACCTTGCGGCTCGGTTGTTGACCCAGGCTGCTCCTCCTGTGCCTGATCCATTAAGATATTACAGGAGACACCATTCTGAGCTTATTACTAGGGGAGTGCGATCAGGACTTTCATTACTTGCTCTTCCGACGNATATTACAGGAGACACCATTCTGAGCTTATTACTAGGGGAGTGCGATCAGGACTTTCATTACTTGCTCTTCCGACGTCTATTTGTCACTTCAGGCTTCGCACATATAGAGAAAATATGGCTTTTATACAGGTCCGACAAGCCACGCGTGAGGGGATGTCAGAACCTGATTCAGGTAAACCTTGGATTCATGTGAGCTTGGTCAGAGCTCTAATTGACAGTAGTTGAATACTGCCAATAGAAAGAGTATCGCTCTTTCCAATCGCAGTGGGTGGATGTTCTCCACCCAAGAGTGGTTCCACCTCACCTATCAACAGCAACGTACAGAGTTGAATCTGCACGCGCCACGAACTACCCCGGCTCACGATAGGAGTGAGATGTTTGGCACTTTGTAAACGAGTCCTCTTACTAGGCGGACCAGACTGTCGACCCTTCGTTGATGAGCACCAACCCTTCGAAACCTGGCAACCTGCGTGAGCCAGCACGCTTACTTTCCACAGCAGCTGCTACTGTCCCTCCCAGTGTCAGGAAGCCCGCCCTCCAGGCAAGTACCCACCTCCAGATCTCCTTCTAAGCAGAAGGTTCAACCACTGCCACCCAGAGTCCGACCCGCGATCAGCACGGCCGAAGCCGGGGCTTCACACTGATCCCCTGGGTACCCACAATTTTCAGACATGCACACTGAGTTTTCACCCAGGGCGGCCCAGTCCCTCCAGGACGCCAGACAATCCCTTCATCGTGACTCCGCCACCCCGAGATCATCCCCGATTTGCCACAGATCAAGGCTCAGCTTTGGGAGTGCAATTCGGTTCGCGGGTCTTCACCGCATGGCGAAGAATATATACAGCCTCTGGAGACTGCACATAACCTCGCCGTGACTGATTATCTGTGCACAGACAGGCCGTCACCGCCTTCATTCGTCCTCACTCCGTTAGCCATGGGGCGGCCCCCATGTTACCAGCCCATACCGCGAGGAGGTGGAGATGGACTTGAGCAGTGCTAGGCTATATAATCGCATCACTGCCCCATTAATGGAAATGGATTGGAAGCTTTTCGTGATGGCAGGGAAACGCCCACAGGGATCACTAGTTCCTATGAGCGGGTCCCACCGGAGCTCGCGAACGAGCTCTTACACTTGCGCCGGTCGCCACCTTTAGAGCCTGTAACCAGGGTTAGGCCCAACTGGGGCAGACATTTCTGCCGTAAGACTACACCACCAGGTTCAGTTCCCAGGCTACCCCCTACTGGGCGGACGCGGGGCACACGTCCGGTGTTCAGGCACCCAGTCCCTTCACCTTAACTGGAGCAGACATCATAGCCATTATGGCTACCCCACCAGGTACTCAGTTTCTGGGCTCCCCCCTACACACTCGGTCATCCCACACAACCGGCTTTCAGGCACCCAGTCCCCTCACCTTACACCCATAACAGGTTGGTTGCCAGACCACAGCCTGTACCCAACCCGGCCCCACAGGGCCGGGCAGTGCTCAACCACTCGAATGTAGTGATATGGACGAAGAGGAAAGGCAACGAGCTATATCAGTGGCAGAGTGGGCATGTGCTGTACCAACGCCGCCGCCCCTCTCCGCTCTCCATTGCGGAAACAAGTATCCAAAATGAGCTGGATGATATCGATCACGGATTGTGTCAAAACCGCCAGCTTCTAAAAGCTGTGTTGATAAACCAACATCTGCTTCTAGGCGTCTTGTCGGAGGTGACATTCGCAAAGATCATATGGATACTCGTTCCCGCATTGGAGTGATCGAAAACAACCTCAACATTTGCTGCGATGGGCTGGAGAATTGTAGACACATTTAACCGCAGCATGTAGACAAAGTGATTGGTTTAAAAAGTTTGCATGTTTTTTAAAAGTGTTTTTTTAGTTTATAATTTATTTTAAAATATATATATTAAATTCAACCTTTTTGCAAGATATTAATTTTATTTTTGAGGGAGAAAACCGTTGCCTCTGTGCACAGAACGTACTGCCACCATTTCTAATTTTTACCATTGCTCATTTTTTGTTTTTGCCATGCATGTTAGAGTACAAAATCGTGTTTAGCATTTGTTTTTTTTTTAAATAGGCACATGCAAGAGAGACTTTTTTTTATCTTGGATGCTTTCAAATGGTTTCTATTTCCTCAAAATTGTCAAATACTGACACTTTTAATTTATCTTAGAATCCACTTGGAGTGACTTTTTTTTCATTCCAAATAGAAACCTTGGCATACATTGACCATGATAAGACACACAAATAAATATAAGTAAGAATATTATTTTCATTTAACTGATAAAAAATATACTATTTCTAACTAAGACATAAACTATAAATGCTGTTGCTGTTAGAGAAAAATATATACATTTTTAAGAAAATTTTTGTTAAAAGTCCTACCTAGGCTATAACAAAAAAAATATTTAGAAATAAAAAAATACTTAAATAAGAATTATGACTATGGAAAAGTTTTTTTTGCATGTCTATGACTACATAAAAAAAATTGTTATTGGTGGTCTATGTCTCGGATAGTCAAAAACACCTACGAAAATTCTTATTGAATGTCTAAAACTATATTTTAAAAAATCGTATCGCTTGTCTATATATCTTCTTAGTCATAAGGTCTTCAAAGAAATTATATAACAATTATTACTATGCATTAGAATAATCACGACAAAATATTCATTCGTTCCCCGCACTCACACGGGCCTATTACTTCTTTAAAACCCTATGCTGCAGCACATACCCTAATAACTCATTTGGCTAGGGTGTCTACCACAGGGTCGGGCAGTTCGATCCCGCACTCCTCCACAGAATTGTTTGAGCTTTGTAAAAAAATTAATGACTGTG
This sequence comes from Clitarchus hookeri, assembly GCA_002778355.1. Taxonomy (NCBI): domain Eukaryota; kingdom Metazoa; phylum Arthropoda; class Insecta; order Phasmatodea; family Phasmatidae; genus Clitarchus; species Clitarchus hookeri. Next base: position 277,374 of record NQII01000924.1, on the reverse strand, counting down.
CTCCTGGTTGTCGCTCGACGAAACTTAAACTACTGTGAACAAAATGGCGGACACACACCAGCACCTCCTAGCAGGTGACAAAGGAACTACGGAAAACCAGATGGCAGACACACTAAAACCCCTAGCAGGCGATGGACGAACTACTGCAAACAAGATGGCATACACACACCAGCACCCCTAGAAGGCGGCGAGGGAACTACATATATGGTGGACGAAGAAAGTGACGAGATAGAGATCTTGGGGGAGAAAGGAAAGAGACAAGATGGAACGAGAGACAGACGAGATGGAATGATAGAGCATGAAAATACAAGACAGAATGATAGAGTATGAAGTGCAAAGGCAAAATGGTGGACGGAAATAAGATGGTTGCCGGAAACAAGATGGCAGCCGGAAAAAAAAATGGTGGATACAAGATAGCGTTAGTGCTGCGGCGCCGCACCTCCCTGCCCATGCCCTTCAACCTACATTATCTATCTATCTACTATAATCAACTTCTTTAAAAGTACTGTTCTAACACAAACCTGTGTGTTTCATTGCGGAGTATTCGAAAGTCAGTACTGTAAGAAGTATAACATGGTATGTGCAATAGATACCACTGCTTACATGCAAAGGTCGAATTATGAGGTTATGAACATTTTACTTGCTTCCAAACTATAACGGAGACATTTCCTTCCTTTGTAGCTTCAGGAACGTACTCAGGATCCTTGTTGGAATCACATTCTACCTCACTTTCACTTTCGTACCTTTCCTGTGTCATATTTTGCTCCAAAACTTCGGACACAGCACGGTCAGCTAGATTCCTTGTTGCCATTTTTTTAAAATCACATGCCATGGTTAGGGTTATTTATACTCAAGTTGGAAAGATCAGTGTTAAAAGCAGTATTTTCTATGTTAAAAAACATTATAATTGCAATGAGCATAAATAAAAAACAACTTCATAACCAAGTCAAATCTTTCTCTTTTATCATTCATGTAGATTAAAATTTTATTTAAAAGTGACCTCTTTGTAACACTGCGCACCTAGCGGCTAAAATTTTCCCTATGCCAAACTTTGCCCTAAGAAAACTCGTTTTGCTCGTAACCCGAGTAGAAATAACCCCTACCATGGTTTACATGAAACAACTTGTAGATACCATAGAAAAACAAAGCTTTCCTCTGGCAGCTGTTGACGTATATTCAAATTACTGCACCCATCAGTTTTCATCAGCACTTACCACTGTTTGCAATACATAACACAATTGTGTGTAAATGCCACATGGTTTACATCCGAACCCTTCAAATTGTTCTGTCAAAGCAGTTAAGGTTTACCATCCTTTGCTTTTATTTTGATGGTTCATACACTCGAGTCGTTCAATCAAGCATTGGAGGATATCAGCAGTTGGTTGTTTTCTGTGAAAAAGATTTTTAACTTACTTCCCATTGGGAGTCACCATGGCCTGGCCGCCATTACGTCGCTTGGCGGGCGGGATGATTGACAGCTACATGAATTGGCGGTCCCCCCCCCCTCCAAACATCCATTTTGCAGAAGTGTGCAGCCGTGGGCTACTGGACTGGATGAACTTTATGGTAATCTCCTCCATCGGCGCAACCTGACACGTGAAGATGATTCTGGACCATCTCGCCTACCAGTATAAATACCACTGCAGCCGGAGGGTCGGCAGTCTTGCTGTTGCCAACTGGCGAAATGCGACGAATGTAAACGGAGATCCGGCCGTTTTGGAAGAGGATCGGCGGCGGACGAGTGTGCGTGCGGTGACAGCGGACTACAGGTTGCGAGTACTGCGGAGGGAGGGCGAGTTACCCAACGAGTAGAGTGCGGCAGTGTGCAGGAGCGCTTGGTACGCTCCAGTACGGGTGTTGATGTATCGGAATGACGATATTATTATACTAACGATATATCGAAATAAATATCTTTTTCCAGGTATCGCAAGTAAATATTTTTAAAATGCGCTTTTAATGAGCTCCGTTTTGAATACAAAAATTAAAGTAGCAGACAAATGGCCATTCACTGCAGGGGGCTAGGGAGACAGGGAGCCACGTTGGCCATCTTGTATTTCCCTTTTTGTCCTCGTAAATCTTTTTTTTTTCCCTCAAAAAACTCTTAAAATCGTTAGAATTCCCCTCAAAATGTGCCGAATTTCCCTTAAAACCAGCAAAACTCCCCGCAAAAAATGTCCTTTGCTCAATGTGGCTGGCACTTGCACAATCCGGCCGAAATTAAGCAAATGCCAGCCAGATTGAGCAATCATTTACAAGCACTTCACACCCTGTCATTCCATGCCAGCACCATCCATCTTGCCTGAAGAATGTTCGAGTTCATTAACCCCATCACGCAACTTCATGCAAGACCTTGTTACAAGCATATATTCTACGACCTATGTCAAGTACGTATATTCTAACAACAGCAATACCAATCACACACACATATGCTAATTGTATATATACTAATTGCAGTTATGCTAATCGCACACACCTCAATCACTCCACCATCTTAGATTCCCGCCGCCTAACTACCATTCGTGCCAGCTAGAGCATAGCATCAAGGTGGTAGGGCCAAGGATTCCCTAAGCCCTCTCATAAGCTTAGTTGGCCGCCATTCCCGAACCGTTTAAGATATAGTCGACAAATTCATAACATAGGCATCGCCCTTTAATGATGAATAGGGCGTTGGAGACAATTACGCCTTAAGCCCCGGTATAAGCATTGTCGGCTGTAATTTTCTATCTGTTTAAGATATAGTGACCATAGTCATATAATCACAGCGACGAAAAGGACCGCACAGTCAGGTACGCCTTAAGTCCTCTTATAAACATAGTTGACCACTATTTCCCATCCCTCGAAGTTAGTAACCAAATTCGTATTATATGCATCGCTCCCGACATCGAACTGATGGCAGGGTCCATTAGGCCATAGCCTCTCTTGTAAGCATAGTTGACAACAATGTCCCATCTGCTGAAGCCATAGTCATCAAATTTAAATCATACGCATCGCTCGCAACATAGAACAGGGCAGTAGTGTCAATTATGTATTAATGCCACTTATAAACATAGATGCCTGTCTTTTCCTATCTGCGAAAGCCACGACCGTCAAATTCATATCACTGGTACAATTCCTGGATGCAATCAATACGATAGGGATAATTAGGGCCTTAAGCCCTGTTATGAACATAGTAGGGCATAATTTCTGAACTATTTAAGTTCGACTAACATGTAACAGCCAGCCATATATGTAAAGAAAATAAAGGCAGGTATACATACAATTGCAGCCCAAGCATGTCGTAGTAGTTACTAATGCATGTAGGAGTGTAAAGGCATGAAATAGCACACATTCGCTCTGGTCCTCGTGCTCTCATCAGTCACCCACCACCATACTCGTAGTTTGCTAGCGCAGACATGCAACAAACATCCATACACGAAAGAGTTAAGGTGTACACAATCGTGCTGCGAGCGAGATGTATGTAGTCGTGGATGGTCACAGCATAATTAATACATATAAATAAACACAGTCAGCCTGACACGAGGGCCGAGACCTCTTCAGCATGGGTAATCCTTAGCAACAACCACCCACACATTGGAAAAATAAAGTTTTATACAATTGCAACAGAGCAAGGTGTAGATAGTCACCGCTTACATTAAAACAGATATATCATTAAATGTACTAACTTTGTAATGACGAGTAAGGAGGTATCACTAAACACGCGCACATACATTCCAACTATGTATGTACTATGCTTTTAGAAGACTCAAACCATAAAGAGATGAGGTTTACGTTAACTGATGACGCTGTTTCATACACAGAAAACCTGGAGATCACGAGTGCATCTCGTAATAATCGATGTGAACTCAACAGAAACACAGGCCATAATGACCACCCTGCCTTTCCATGCATGGTACACATCACCGACCAAGAAAGCAACTCGTCGCTTACAATTATTGTAACTACACCACCCTTGACAAAACATAATTACTTTTTACATATGCTATTGAAATTTTTTATAAAAATAACTCGTGTACCCTAACGGTGCTGACGACAGTGCACCACTGTCTTTGAAAATAAGGTATCGCTGGTTCAATCGCCTAGAGAGCCCGATCATTTCCCAGGTAAAAATATGACCTGATACGCAATTATAACTTCTGTGATATGTCTACATATTTAAGTATCGAGCACATCATGCAACAATCGCAATGAACTATATCTCGAACAAATATTTTGTACATAACCGTACTCCATGAATGTTCATCACAAAGACTTGCAGACTACTAGACATTTATAAGTAGGTAACAAGCAAGTCACACTGTGACAACCCGAGACGGGCAACACGAACTTTCATGTAGTATATGGTATACAAGCATACATCGTGTAAAAAAAATGGTTCTCACTTCGTCGTCGAGCGTGGCGGAAAGCAGATCGTCGCGTCTACATTCACCTACCGCGATCGCGTACGCTGTTACAATATGAAGACGGAATCATTGGTTGAAGACTTGCCATCTCTAACACTGACTGCACCGTCAACAGCAAGGGACTCTAGCGATCCGCTCCTTACATCACGACGTCATGAAAGTAGCCAATGCATGTTCAGATTTGCATACGAGACTTACCACGTCGATAACTGCGGCGTGGTGTCCGACCGCAGTGTTAGTCTGAATAGGAATACCAAGAAGTGCAAAGACATTTACGAGCAGCTCTAGTGCTGAGCATCATGAAGATAGTAACTGTCCATTCGCCATCGACTACAAAACTTACAACTGTGGCGACATAGTGTTTACTTGAAGTGATAGCTTCAAGAGACAAAGCAAGAAGTGTAATTACAATGTTTGTTGTTCATCAGGAAGTGAGTGCAAGAGGATTGTGGCAGCATGTATGTGCATGTAGTTAAAATCCTTATAACCTCACAGCTTACAGTAAAATTTATCTCCAACAGATATTTTACATTGCCATGCTCTATGCATGTTCATAACAAATACTTGCAGCATACCTGCTATTTATAAGCACATAACAGTATGTACATTCTTAAACGATAGGCATGAAAAAAAATAAAACAATTTTTTTTATTTTTTGTAATTATTGCTAATTATTAACAAATCACACATATACATAAAAGCCTCCAGTTCTGAATTCATCAACTATAGAATTTATCTCTTCACTGACAGAAATATATCGTCTTCTTTCAACCAAGTCGTTGGGGTCTTCATAAAATAAGCAGCTAGACTTCACGTCACACTTCGCAGAAGGTTCGCGATACATGTCTGCATGTATGTTCTTCCGTGATGAGAAGGTTGCGAGATACCTCTGGGCCAGAGTACAGGGTTCGAATATGAGTTTCTTTTGCGCCATCTTCAAGTAGCCCTTATCTTCAACAACACGTTTACACTTTTGCTTTGCAGATGTTGGCACTTCATCATCATAATCAGTAGAATATGCATATTTAACATTATCACCAGTAGTCTTGGATGTCATGTTTTCGTTCTCGACATCCTGGTTAGTTGTAACACATTCGTTTTCCAATTTACATGTTGGTGGTGCATGATTGTTGTTCGCAACTTCTGAAGGTCCGTACGGCTCGCAGTATCCATACTGCATGTCTGCAACACTCGTATTTTCTTCTTCACGCACTGTTTTGGAACACGATGCAGGCCCGGGTAATGTAATGGGCGCTCGATCCATCGTTAGTTTACAGGAGGAAGGCCTTGTCTTGGCGCCAATAAGTTCAATGCATTCTGTATCGTGCCAAGCAAAGGTGTGTTACCTTTACATGTACCAGTGTGTCTGCACCACATATCACATGTTAGTATCCTGGAGGTCAGTTTCTTTGAAAATTCGCTCTGTTCATGGCGACGGGCATTGCAACTTTTAATGAAGGTCTAGCCNCCAAGCAAAGGTGTGTTACCTTTACATGTACCAGTGTGTCTGCACCACATATCACATGTTAGTATCCTGGAGGTCAGTTTCTTTGAAAATTCGCTCTGTTCATGGCGACGGGCATTGCAACTTTTAATGAAGGTCTAGCCACAGTAATTGCATTGCTTTCCATGTAATTGTTGAACACTCGGTGAAGGTTTGCATGTAGTCATACAGAATATACTCGATTGCACATCATCAGTGGTTTTCATCATCTAACAAGGATATGTGAAGTCGAACACCCACACTACTACACAGTGCCGACTCCTCACCTCTACCCTCACACAGTACCGGTGCCGCACATTTAAAAATCACTCTCNCACACTACTACACAGTGCCGACTCCTCACCTCTACCCTCACACAGTACCGGTGCCGCACATTTAAAAATCACTCTCGTATTAGCAATGTAAGAAGCGAGATTCTAATGCAACGACTTCAGAGATAGGAATTGAGTAGGCTTTTGTAGTGGAAATCTTTGATTTCTGTTGATGTAGTTGAATGAGCATTATGATTGTATTTTGATGCTCGTACTCAGGTATCCCCATTGTTAGGTCACCATTTTAAAGTTACTTTGATTTTATTACTCGGTTATTACACTTGAATGGTAGCCAACTTCAATGTAGTTGTTCATCATAACAGAACATTACCTAACACAAGCAAATGTCTCAAGACATAACCAAATATGGCCGAATGGGATGGAACACTTACTGCACTTTATAAGAACTGTCCTCATATTTGCCAGTCATGACAATTTTGTCCAAACACGTGCCCTTTTCCAACCAAATATAACAAAAAATTTGTAAAATATTGCCAAAGTGATTAAATATTAACTAATGGGATCAAAATTCACTAAAACTGACAAACTTGAGACTGAACAATATTTAACTTAAGTGACCAGTATAGTAAGTTATATAGATTTGTAACCACATGTAACAAAATATGATTAGTTGGGACGATATGTGGCCAAACATAAATAAAATTGCAGTAGATTATAAAATATCAACAAATGTTTCCTAACAGAGCATAATATAATTAAATGTTTTAAAAGTGGCAAAATGCCCAACGTTAACCAACAACCAAGTGCGTTGTCGCCGTCGGGGGTTTATGGCCCNAATGTTTTAAAAGTGGCAAAATGCCCAACGTTAACCAACAACCAAGTGCGTTGTCGCCGTCGGGGGTTTATGGCCCTGCGGGAGTGGTGTTCGCCATCACTAAGAGATGTGTCCTAAGTGGAAACGCGTTCATGGGTGGCAGCTGGTCGCAGGGCTAACTAACACTGACGAGCGCACGGGTCAGGCCGGAGTCCTACTTCCCTTCCTGGCGGTCGTCTCAACACGTGCTGGCTAGGCCTCCTCACTGCTGAGTTATCATTGCAACTAGCCTTTGTCTTCTTATCGCGTCTCTCAAACACAGTTGACTCTAGCCATATTGATTTACTTCCAACAATTCGATGCTTTTTGGAAATCCTTCTCACTTTACCTGTCAGTGCTGCAAGTGCAGAGAGATCTTTCAGCAGCCTACAACTTGTAAAATTATGGCTACGAACACAAATTGCAGAGTTAAGGTTGAATGACCTGTGTCTGTTGTTTGTCCACCGCGATATAAATGTTGATGTTGAAAAAGTTATTGAACGTTTTGCTAAAATGGGCAAGCGAAAGATCGCGCTGGAGTTAATTGTGTAGGCAGAATTGTATTTTACCTAAGATGCTCACCACAGTTTGGTTTTTTATGCGTGTTAGATTGTATTATTTGTGTGACTGTATGTAATTTGTAGCATTAAAAACCTTTTTTTACATAACCGCTTGTGTTATTAAAACTAAATTCACTTTATTATACAGCAATTCGATTGCCATCATAAAAACGTGCCCTTGGTAGATCGCCGTTTGTGGCACCAACCGAACATGGATTACATGTCTGTCTTGTTGAAACGCATAGTTCGATATATCCTTGTGCCAGAGGCGACCGCACACATGCCCGAAGGAATTGTTTAGAAATAGCTTTGCGACCTGTTGGTCTGCGCCAGAGTAGCGCGACGACGCTGCTGGTTGCTTTAGTAACAGCATTGAAGGGCCTGTGTTGGGGTCCATNTCTGCGCCAGAGTAGCGCGACGACGCTGCTGGTTGCTTTAGTAACAGCATTGAAGGGCCTGTGTTGGGGTCCATTGAGACCAGTGGGGGGTCATGAGTGGTCTCGTCAGCTTCGTCTCGATTTCGCAAATACATATCTGACATCCTCGGTCGTTCTGGTGGCACTCCCGAGGGACTCGGCTGCGGAGAAGCGGCGCGCGCGCCGTTTTCGTTCTGCACGCTAGTATTTGGAGCCCCATAACTTCTTTCCTGGTNCCGAAGGAATTGTTTAGAAATAGCTTTGCGACCTGTTGGTCTGCGCCAGAGTAGCGCGACGACGCTGCTGGTTGCTTTAGTAACAGCATTGAAGGGCCTGTGTTGGGGTCCATTGAGACCAGTGGGGGGTCATGAGTGGTCTCGTCAGCTTCGTCTCGATTTCGCAAATACATATCTGACATCCTCGGTCGTTCTGGTGGCACTCCCGAGGAACCCGGCTGCAAAGAAGCGGCGGCGCGCATAGTTTTCGTTCTGCACGCTAGTATTTGGAGCACCATGACTTCTTTCCTGGTGATCCGATTCTCTTATTTTTTTCTTCTCTATATCTGCGGCTTCGTTTTGCCGAAGTTAATGGCGGTTGTCGGTTTTGTGGCGAATTTCGACTCTGATCCTTGCCCTTCTTTCGCGGCAAGACTTTGTTTCACCAGTTCAAAGCGCAGCTGCTTCGAAAATTTTCAGCGTAGATCAGTGGTTGTTGCGTTAAGAAGAGGACCTTTCAAGCCCTTTCGAATGAACTATCACTCGCTTCCATGGCACTTGTAGTTTCGGAGCAATGGCGTGCGAAAGAATAAATGATGCAAATTGCGCCGAAATTTGTCTGGAACTCGATGACGCACCACCGGTAGCGATAAGGCGAACGTTATAAAGCAATGTATTTATAATGTGCGGGCAACCTTGCTCCGTGGATCGGTACATGTGCACGGTCCGGCGTGCGTACGGCAACTGAGTGGCGCGGCGAGGCGCGGTACATGTTCTCGTGACGGCGAGTGCAGCGCGCATTACCCCCCGAGCGTGCGAGAAAGACGTGTCATCCATGTCAAAACTGGATAGGCGTGAATAAAAAAAAAATTAGTAACTTAAATGAACATAACCTGTACACACACTTCAATCCTACAGTGGGTAAATGCCCCCTCCGAGGCGAACCTCTGGATCCGCCACCGTCTCCTGCTGTGTCTGCACGACCGCTACACTTGTACACACTAGGGGTTACTCTGCTATATACTTTGAAGAGGGTGCAAGGGGGGTGGGGTAGTAGTATTAAGAAATAGATACTTCTGGCCCACCTCACGTCCTAGCGCTGACAAGGGGACAAGCAGGCGGCCATCTTGAATGATGTCGGCGCCATTTTTTCCTTTTTTTATTCCCTCGGAATATCTGTTTTCCCCCCTCAATAACGGCCAAAATCGCCGGAATTTGCTTCAAAATTTACCGAATTTCCCTCCAAACCTGCAAAATTCTTCACAAAAAAATTAGTTTTGCACAATGCGGCTGACCTTTGCACAATTTCCGCCGATGACACCACAATGAGGCTAAGTGACTCCATTTTGGAAAATGAGGAGTGAGGAGTGGAGGGGTTACCCTGACATTCACGCTCTATCATTCCATGACAGCACCATCCATCTTACCTGAAGAATGTTCGAGTTCATTGCCCCATCATGCAAATTCTCTCATCATGCTTTGTCATTCCACCTTGGTTTTCTCATATTCCTTCTGGTCTCCATTCGCCTGGCGGGCCTAAGTCTCATTCTCTGTTATTCCACCTGCGCGACACGGAGCGAGGCCTGCCCATGCACGCCAGCCTAGAGTCGAACAGAGCGCGCTCTAAGTACGTCCTAAGTCTACCTATAAGCTAAGTCACGAAATTCATAACATAGTAATCGCCCCCAGACGATGAACAGGGCCGCAGGGCCAAGCAGGCCCTAAGCCCACTTATATGTATAGTTGCCCACCATTTCCCACCCACCGAAGCTATAGGCATCTAACTCATATCATAAACATCTCTTCTGATGAATAACCTGGTGGTAGGGTCAAGTAAACTTTCGAGACTTATAAGCATAGTCGACCGCCATTTCTTATCTACTAAATCTATAGTCGTAGACATCGCCGCCGGTAACGAACAGAATGGTAGTGTCAAATACGCCCTAAGTCCTCGTATAGGCATAGTTTGCTACCATTTCCCACCCACTGAGGCTATAGTCACCAAATTCATAACATATGCTTTACTTCCTACTGCTATTAAGGGGATAAGGCAAGTAGGCCTTAAGACCTGTTACAAGCTTAGTTGGTCAGCATTTCCAAACCTTTGAAGTTCGGTAACATGTAACAATCATTCACGCATGTAAAGAAAATAAAGATATACATACAGGCACGTCACAAAGTTACCAATGCATGTAGGAGCGTAGGGTCTGAAATAGCACACACATACGCATCGACCTGCACGCACTTGTCTAGTAAATAGGTGCATACTGATTTCCCCTCTACCCCACTACGGAGAGAATTTCAACATAACTTGGTATTCGACTGGTTGGATGGTGATCTAAATTATTGCAACCCTAGAAAACTGATCGATTGTTAATCAGAATTGCTCGCCATCGGTACTGCAACAAGGCAGCACTGAGGGTTCGGCACTGAGGGGTCGGCCTTGCGAAATAGACTATGATGCGTGCGACTAACACCATCAGTCCAACACAAGGGGCGGAGGCCCGAGTCATCGTTAGCCTTGGTAAACCCTTAACAACCATTTATATATTGACAAATAAAGCGGTATACAATTGTAGCGACAACAAGACATTTGTAGTGGCAGGTTACACTAAAACATGTATTTGTTAATTTAAATGAATACTAGGAATGTCACAATACCAATTTTTCCCGATTCCGATTCTTGATACCTATGCAGAAAATCTCACCTCGATTCCAATTACAATTCCAAGAAGATTTTGTCAATAATATCTGTTGAACTAAAAAAAAAAAAAAATAATGCGTTAACGTTTACTTATTAAGAATAGTAACATGAAAACACAAAAAATATAAATCAACTTTTACACAAATATGTGTTTTTTTGCTGTAAACAGTGTCAAACATGAAAAATGAAACAGATAGGATGTGATTATAATATACAGTAATACTATACAAATATTTTGCAATGCAATTTTGCCCATATTTGGAGAACAGTTTTACAAGATTTTGTTTAAAAAGACCGACATTTTCAGTTTCTCAGGGTCCAACCTATTACATTTACTATCACATATTACACCAGCTGTGCTGAACAGTCTTTGTCTGTGTTGTTTTGATGGATAATTTTTTATAATTTATATTAACATTTTTAACTAGTTAAAAGAAAAAAATTCCATACAAAAGTATGTCTTCGGTGCGGAAACGTTGCACGGCGAATCATTTCAATGAACATATGGCACCACTGCAGCCTACTGTTTACACTCCGCAGGCCGCACATTACTAACATGGCTGCCGACGTACAAAATGTGAGGCTTTCCCACACAATAAACTCGTTTTGCACCCGTTTGTAAATAAATCAGTTGCCATCCCACATATATGCAGCACAACGGTTGCTTAAATATGTAGGCGTTTCTACGTGGTGTGTAATTTACGATGTCAAATTCTGCATTGGAACAATTCCTGGTTACAGTGCGTAACGAGTTTAGTACGCCATGGCTACGTGGTAAAACGGTAAAAGCAGATGTCAGAGAGTGAGAGTGCGTTGAAAATTAATTCAGATTTATCATACATTTGTTAAGTGCGTATCTGTTGACCATACTTTCATGGCGATGATACCTATTGTGTCGCGTTTCATTTACAACACCACATCTTCATTGTCCGTGGGTAGGTGCAGTGATTATCAAGTTTGTAATTGGAAAATTAAAGAAAAACCTTTATAACCATTAACTTAATAGGGTTTAATGTTTTAAGGATTCACGAAAAAATAGGTTATAAGGTCTGTTCGAAATTTGTTAGCTAGGCTTGTTAACAGTTTAAGTATCTTAATTATTTAGTCGAACCATCATTGAATGCAATTTTTAGTGACTGGAATAAATCATTTTTACAATGGATAATAAAAAAAAAATATTCGAAAATTGATAGTAGCGAACATTTTCAGCTTTAATTAAATAGGAATTTTGCCGGGACCGGGGAAAGTATACTTTAATTCCTGTCAATCAACACGAGTTCGGTACAGGTTCAGCCTATGTGGAAAACCAAAGACTTGTTGCTGTGCAACATAACCTCAAAAATTCATATGAAGGTGGACAAGGATTTCTAAAAATTAACCGTTCGATTCTCGATTCTTCGATACTTGTAATAATCGAGGGTATCGAGGTGTCGATTGTGACATCCTTAATAAACACCATCACAGCGTAGCACAAGGGTCGGGAAAACTGTGTGTAGAAGATATGAAATCGCCCTGTATATGAAAAATCAGTCGCAAAACAAACAATAAAGGACTGGCATATATGCAAGTGTATCATGGGCATTATGCCATAACGAGAGACAATATATAAAAAATACCCGATGGAGCCAAAGTCCGTAATAGTGATATCAGCGTTGCTATAACGCCAAGAAGTTTAAGAAAAGCTTGAATGTATGACGACATAATAGAGAACGATCACAAGGGCCAACCGCAGCACAAATGACTACAATGCGCCAAGTGCGATACACACTATGCAACTTGTAAAGACTGTGTTCCTTTGCTTTCCACCAAACAACATACATTAAAACCTTTAGCCGTGCAAGAGACGTCACTGCTACACGCTGTTGCAAAAACGAGAGAAAAAATAATTATAAAAGCAAATAGTTATAAGCATTTAACAACCTATGTATATTGCGCGAGCATCGATTGCTGTATGTCACGTTAGACTGAAAAAACTTTTGTCAAGCCGAGAAGCACAGTTGCGATAAGAACAACACTGCTACACACTAATTCAAAGTGATATACAAGTCAAGTGTAAAGGAAAATAGGTATAAGCACTTATCAACCATTCCAATCACATCACGTCAGCTTCAGGTGCTGTACGCTACTTTAGATGATGCTAGACAAAACCAGACGATCCTGGTCAGTACAACAGAATAGCAAACGTCTTCCGTACGAAACGAGTGAAACGAAACCGTCAAAAGTCAGAGTACAGCCATCACTCACAACACTAGCAGCAGAACATGTCCGAACCGACCAACATTGTACGATCAACTAACATCGTGGGAATCTGTAAGGCAGCCCAGGCAGTCGACCGGCGACACTTGCACTGTGCAGGTTTCGGCAAGTAGAAGGATGGTACATAACAATAGCCGAGAGAGACGTCAGGCTCCAGGGTGGCAGACCATCAGAGTCACACATGCATGGTCCTTTGAGAGAGGAATTATGTTATACTGTGCAAGGTAACAATTTATCCTATTTTAAATACTATATATTATATATATATATATATAATTTATCCTATTTTAAATACTATATATTATATATATATATATATATATATACACACAAACTGAAGAGCCAAAAAAACTGTTACACCTTCCTAATATCGTGTTGGGCTCCCACGAGCACACAGTAGTGCTGCAAGACGACGTGGCATGGACTCGACTAATATCTGAAGGTATGCAGGAGGCATTTCACACCATGAATCCTGCGGGACAGTCCGCAAATCCATAGGAGTGCGAGGCGGTGGAGATCTCTTCTGAACAGCACGTTGCAAGGTATCCCAGATATGCTCAATATTGTTCATATCTGGTGATTTAGGTGGCCAATGGAAGTGTCTAAAGTCAGAAGAATGTTCCTGGAGCCACTCGGTAGCAACTCTCAACGTGTGGGGTGTCGCATTGTCCTGCTGGAATTGTCCACGTCCGTCGGAATGCACAATGGACATGAATGGGTGCAGGTGATTGGACAGGATGCTTACGTATCTGTCACCTGTCAGAGTCGTATGTAGATGTATCAGGGGTCCCATTTCACGCCAACTGCACACGCCCCATACCATGACAGAGCCTCCACCAGCTTGAACAGTCCCCTGTTGACATGTAGGATCCATGGATTAATGAGGATGTCTCCATACCCGTACACGTCCATCCGCCCGATACAATTGGAAACGAGACNTCCATGGATTAATGAGGATGTCTCCATACCCGTACACGTCCATCCGCCCGATACAATTGGAAACGAGACTCGTCAGGGCAGGCAACATATTTACAATCATCAACAGTCCTATGGCGGTGTTGGTGGGCCCAGGTGAGGTATAAAGCTTTGTGTTGTACAGTCAACAATGGTACACAAGTGGGCCTTCGGCTCCGAAAGCCCATATCAATGATGGTCCGTTGAATAGTTCGCACGCTGGCACTTGTTGATGCCCCAGCATTGAAATCTGCGCCAATTTGAGAAAGGGTTGCACGTCTGTCATGTTTAATGATTCTCGTCAGTCGTCGTTTATCCCGTTCTTTCACGATCTTTTTCCGGCCGCAGTGATGTCGAAGATTTGATGATTTACCGGATTCCCGATATCCATGGTACACTCGTGAAATAGTCGTACGCGAAAATCCAAATGTTATCGCTACCTTGTAGATGCTATGTCCCATCTCTCGTTCGCCGACTATAACACCACGTTCAAACTCAATTAAATCTTGACAACCTGCCATTCTAGCAGCAGTAACCGATCTAGCAACTTTGCCAGACGCTTGTTGTCTTATATAGGCGCTGCTGACCGCATCGCGTTACTCTGATTGGTTCCATACCTCTGTTATTTGCATACGCACGCCTATACCAGATGTTTTGGCTCTCCAGTGTATATAAAATATATATACACATTAACTTATTTGATTACGTACCATTTATAGTACCAGAACTGTAAGCACATACGCAGCAATGTACATTTAATCCATTAGTCGCGCAAGAGAGAAAACACTGCTACGCGCTGAGGTAAAACAGATTTAAAAAAAAATTGCTATCACCGTTTAAATGTGTGTTGTTTTGTGGCAAGCAAAGGAACACAGTATTAACCAGTTGCGTAATGTGTATCGCACTTTACGCATTGTAGATACGTTTGTGGTTGGCCCTTGTGATCATTCGTTCTTTCTNTAAAAAAAAATTGCTATCACCGTTTAAATGTGTGTTGTTTTGTGGCAAGCAAAGGAACACAGTATTAACAAGTTGCGTAATGTGTATCGCACTTTACGCATTGTAGATACGTTTGTGGTTGGCCCTTGTGATCATTCGTTCTTTCTCATGTCTGTGTACATTCTAGCTTTTACTAAACTTTTTGGTATGCTAGCAACACTGATATCACTTTTATGGACTGTGGCTCCATCGGGTATTTTTTAATATATTGTGACTCGTTATGACATCATACTCGTGAAGTACTTGCATATATGCCAGTCATTTATTGTTTTTTACGTGACTGATATGTAAAGTACAGTTTCATATATTTTACACACGGTTTTCCCGACACTTGCGCTAGGCTGATGGTGTTTATTATTATTGCATACGTGATTTATTGTAACCTGCGACTGCGTAGTCTTGCTATCGGTACAATTGTACTCCACTTTATTTTTCAATATATGTCAGATTGTTAAGGGGAACCCGGGCTAACGATGACTCGGGCAGCTGGCCCTTGTGTTGAACTGATGGTGTTAGTCGTACACATCATAGTTGATTTCGCAGTGCTGACCTCTCACAGTTGATCCCTTACTGCTGACCCCACAGTGACGAACCCTCAGTGCTGCCTTCATTCAGTACCGACGCCGAGCAATTCGTTTTAACAACCGGTCAGTTTTTTATGGTTGCAATAGTTTATATCACCATCCTACTGGTCAAATAAGGAGCTATGTTTTTATTCTCTCTGTAGTGGGGTAGAGGGAAACCAGTATGCTCCTATTTGCTAGACGAGTGGATGCAGGTCGATGCATGTGTGTGTGCTATTTCAGACTCTACACTCCTACATGCAACGGTAACTTTGCGATGCGCCTGTATGTATACCTTTATTTTTTTACATGCGTGGATGATTGTTACATGTTTTCGAACTTCAGAGGTTTGGAAATGCTGACATACTATGCTTGTAACAGGACTGGAAGCCTACTTGCCCTTATCTCCTTAACTGCAGTCGGAAGTGAGTCCTTTGATATTAATTTGGTGGAAGTAGCTTCGGTGGCTAGGAAATTGCAGGCGTTATACCAACGCCTAAGGTGTACTTGAACATGCCGTCGTCTGAAGTGATGCCTATGTTATGAATTTTGTGACTATATCTTAAATTGTTCGGAAATTACAACCAAATATGTTTATAAGTTGTGTTAGGCCTACTTGATGCTGCGGTCCTTTTCGTCTTGAGAGTTGATGCCTATGCTATGAATTTGGTGACTATCTTAGACGATTTGGAAATTACAGCCATCTATGCACATAGGTAGGCTTAGTACGTACTTGGTGCGTGCATAGTTCCACTCTAGGTAAGCATGCGTGAGCAGGCCTCACTCCTTGTTGTGCAGGTGGTTTGACAGAGTTTGAGACTTGTCCCGGCCAGGATTTCAGGTGAATGGAGTCCAGAAATATTATGAGAGAACCAAGGTGGAATGACAGAGCATAATGAGAGAAGTTGCATGACAGGGCAATGAACTTGAACATTCTTCAGGCAAGATGGATTGTGCTGGCATGGAATGATGGAGCGCGAATGTCAGTGTAACCCTTCAACTCTTCACTCTCATTCCCAAAAATGAGTCACTTAGCCACATTGTGGATTCATTGGCGGAAATTTTGCAAAAGTCAGCTGCATTCTGCAAAACGCATTTTTTTGTGAAATATTTGCCATTTTGGAGGGATATCCAAGAAATTTTTAGGCAAATTCTGCCGATTTTGGCAGTTTTTGAGGGGGAAAAAGGGAATAAATGGCTGCTCGATGTCATCCAAGATGTCCATCGGCTTGTCCCCTTGCCCCCGCCAGGACCTCTGGTAGGCCAGAAGGAACTATTTCTAACTACTGGGGTCACACCACTTCATACTGTCGGGATTTTCTCAGTTTACTGCTGCAGCTGCCGTTAGGAACATGCTAAAAGCTGCCAGAGGGGCTCTGATGACAGTGTTTGAACATGACCAGACACAGAATAAATATCACATAATGTTACCAGACATGTCTAAATGTAACAGAATATCGCCAAACTAAAAAAAAAAGTGCAAATATGATAATGTTACAAATTGTAACAATGAACAAAATGTGGCTGAAGTTAATTATGATATGTACGAAACATATCTTTGTGATTGCAAAGTGTAGAAATGTTGCTAGGCATACAGAAATTTTTTCAAACATAACAAATCATGGTTAATGTGGTAGAGCATGACTTAAGAAAGCTGAACATTATTGATTGAAATTGTGACCATAGGTTCTTATGATCTTATGTATATTTTGCCCAATCGTGACCTTAGATGACCCTGCATTGCTCAGAATTGTCCAGTATTTCTCAATATTACGTACTGTTACCAAACTTAACCAAATGTTTTTATTTAGGACTAAACATGCTTAAATGTCACCAGATTAGAAGACAGAATATTACTAACTATAACCAAATATAGCCAAATGTGATGTATCATTTTCATGTTGCTAAATGTTATCATCTACAATCAAACATACAGAACCAGCAAACCTAACAAAATTTGCAATATATGTGATGAAATCTGATGGAGCTTGACCAAACGCAACGAGAAGCGAGTGATGTTATTGAATATGGCTGACTGCACAACCAAATTTATTTAAATATAACAGAACTTGACAAGTAATGAGCTAATATAACCAAACTTTCCTGAATACTATTTTGAAACTTTGCCCAGTATTGCTCAGAGTTGCTTAGTGTTGCCAATTAAAATGGTCTACAGAAAATTTGTGAAAGTTCTTCAATTTTGAGCCACTGAGAACTTGAGTTAAATTGCTTTAAAGTGTAGATGGTTGTGAAAGTATGCTTGTTGAATGCATCAGAATTTTCTTTGTCTGTCACAAATTCATATTTTGTGATGTAAAGGATAGTACCTAACACAGAGAAATAATGTTTATATTTACATTTTTGGGTAGTGTGTTGTTAAGTCAGTTGTAAGGTATTAAAATGGTTTTAAAGAGATGTGTTCAGCTTGTATGTTTTTGGATTATGCAGTTGAAATAAGTTTCAATTAAATATTGTGTGAAATCTAAACAAACAATACTTTTTAATAGAACTCTTAGTTAGCAAGTTATTGAAAGTCAATCCTTGCAGAGCTCATTTTAAGCTC
The DNA here is from genome assembly GCA_002778355.1 of Clitarchus hookeri. Classification (NCBI taxonomy): domain Eukaryota; kingdom Metazoa; phylum Arthropoda; class Insecta; order Phasmatodea; family Phasmatidae; genus Clitarchus; species Clitarchus hookeri. The sequence goes on along the minus strand of NQII01000924.1, from coordinate 259,115 downwards.
TGGTGTTTACAGTAAATCTTTATGAAACATATTTCTTGATGAACTACAGACAAATTGGTATAAGTAAAATGTCACAAAAATTATTTGATCATTATATGTTATGCATTATTGATTCAGTGTGATTGGTCGAACATAGTTAAACAGAGCGTGATTGGGCCGAGCATGATAAAGTTATTTTAATACTTTTGTAAACATTTTTGCTTACAATAAATCTATTTTTCATCATTTGTAATTTAGGGAAAAAAATAGATTTTACTCTTATGTTATAACCAAGTTACGAAAAGACTTAAAATTACTAAACCGTTCAAATACTTTATTTTAAACACCAGTGTGATATTTTTTGTTTGAGTTGATGCACACACAAACTTGTAGACGTGTGCTTGTGTGCGCATGCTTGGATTTGCAGGTAAACACACAGAGCCAGATATACACCTAGCTAACACCCTACACACATTTAATTGTTTGTATTTTCATGTAGTATTGCATTGCCTTAATATTTTGGGATTAATATTTTTAACGTTTTTGCATTTCAGTCGAAACTGCGTTCATGGAAAGCTCAGGCACTGTGGACGAAGTTCGACAAGAGGGCAAGCCACAAGTGTTACAACCGTGGGAAGGCATGTCCGAACACCAGGGTACGTTCACAACTGTCTTTCAAGTGTAAAACTTTTATGTTAACATAGTGTGTTACCTCCTTTGAAAGGGCCATCAGTATCAGTGTACTTCAAAAGCCACCCTCTACAAAGACAGTATACTACCTTTGGCATACAAAACCACCTCACACTGCTGTACCATTATATCAGAACTTTCTTTATATGGCCACTAAACTCCAAAGTTACACTTCATGAAGCTCCTGCAAGACATTCCTGCAACAAAGGGGACTGCAGTGGTGTAGTTAGTAGTGAAACCATTTGCCTCCCACCAATGTGAACTGGGTTCGATTCCTGGCAGGATCATTCAGATTTTGGCACGTGGGAAATGTGGCGGACTTTGCAGTTGGGCGGCAGGTTTTTTTTTCAAGCACTTCCATTTCCCCCACCCTTGCGTTCTGCCACTGCTCTGTCTTCACTTCACCGTCACCAGAGTTAAGAACATTAATGTTAAGCATTGACCAGACACTTTAATAACATTTCCTTCCTGCTGTAATATAATATCCCATAATATACGCTGACTGAATTTTTTTCAGTGTGTGCTGATGCACCTTTCTTTTAATGAAATCATGTAAGGATTGTAGCAGTGTGACAAGCTATTGCTGCATCATCTCTCTGGTCAGTTTGATGTTCATGGGTGTGAGTGGTGGCCCACGCCGATACCCGTATTGCCACATTACTCTTGGGTAGAAACTGCCTCTTTCACTTTCTCAAAAATCTTGTGCTTTTTTTTTCCCACTGTCTGCTGATGAAGTAGACTGAATAGACTGCTGAGTGACGTAAGGATAGAAAGATGAAGTGGGTGGGCTGAGGCCTTGGTTGGTAGTGTACACTCAAGATTGTTGTAGGGGTGGCTGGATGGCTTAATAATTTGTGGCTACATGGCTGATTGGGGTTTCATAAAATGTGATACACTAATTTTACCACATTCCATTCTTGTTGATTGGTAGTGTCTCTGATGTAGGAAATTGTATGGCAGTATCCAGGATCTAGCTGTGATCTGCTTCTCATCTTTAAAATTAGCACCACTTTCTGACCAAAGCTGATTTATATTACCAGAACATCACATATCTACGTATGTTGTTAACCTAATGTGACTGGCAACAACTCTCAGCTCCATTGCAGAGATTGAGAACGCTTATAATTTTAGAGCAATGTGCATAAGGTGACATCCATTATATCAGTTCATTATTACCTCTTTGACTGTCATGTTAAAAACTTTGTAATTATGCTCCTCCTTAACTGTACTTAGTCAAACTAATTTATTCTTACTCTTTTTCTTCTTCTAAATCTAATAGTTTACAAATTTTCCTGCTGCTAACTTTTCATAAATTTGTGTAAATGGTAGAGCTTTTATATATTAATTAATCAGGGTTGAGATATAACTGACTGGGGCCTCAGTGGTGTAGAGGTCAGATCACTCGTTTCCACCACTATAAATTGGGTTTGATCCCTGTCAGGGAGAAATGTGGATTATTACATGTGAGAAACATGGTGGCTGTTAGCATTAGTAGTTGTATTTTCTCAGGGTACTTTCATTATCCCCACCATTACATTCCATCAATGTTTAATCTTCTCGTTGGCTTCTCTTCCATTGGTGCTTTAAACCTCAGCAGTGCAGCACTACCAAAATATCTTTCATTTGCACTTGATGTTTTATCTTAGTGTTATGTCTTTGTATTTTAAGCCAATCATGAACTGTCCCTCTTGTATTTAAAATAAAACCAAAGTTGTAATAATGACTAAATTTGCTCAACCACACACAAAATTTGCTGAGACTTGCGTGTCCAGTTGTTTGTGAAACAAAAAGATGCACTGCTACAACAAAGTTGTCACAACAGATTTCAACTAGTTCTGCATTTTTTCATTCCCTGACGTGTTTTGGGATCATACCGATTCTGAAGTACTTTTCATGTCTCTTTCCTCATGGAAAATGTTTAAATCGCCGGAAATTTCACCATTTTCTGTTTGTATGCATAGCAGCACACAGCACAAGCAATTGAAAATCTGTTTTGAAAGTAGCACCCACATTTCTTCTTGGAAAAACTTCTCTGTCTTTAATTCTCACACCATCACAGTACTGTTATGAGCTTAATTAAACCGCATTCTCATTGACTGCAGTTTCTAAATACAGTGTGCATCTCATCACCTCTCACTGCCCATTCAACCATGCCACCTTCACTTTATCATTTTGTGGAATGTGACACACTTCTTCCTGCAGACATACCAACAGTTATAAGATAAAATGTGTAAAATTTAATAGTTATTTTTATTTTTAATACAAAAAAATACTGGAGTGTTTCTTAATTCTTATAACATTTGTAAGATGCTGTGTGCAATATTTTAGAGTGGTTGGTAACAAAGTGGTTTGTAACAGGAAATTTCTTTGCTGCAGAGAATCTCTACTACTTTCCAGAATAGGCAGTGTATCCCCTAATTAGCAATGCTGGTTCTGAATTGACAACAGTACTGTAGCTTGATACAATTATGATGCCTAACACAAAATATTTACAAATGGATGTTGTAAATATGCAAAACTGCAAGGTTCATACCTTTAACAGACAATTAAAACTAAGTAATCATCGTCCATCACAGTATGCATTGTTCTTTGTTTTCTTTATTGTAATACAGGAAATGTGTGAATGTGTGTATCTGGTGTTCCTGACATGCGAGATAGAACTAATAATGCTCTCAGCATGTTTTTTTTTAAATTTCTCCAAGTATCTTGAGCTACAGCAATGAATACAAAGTGACCTCCGTGGCTGATACCAACCAACGCACCTTCACACCAGGAAGTTCCAGGTTGGAACTCCTGGTTAGCAGCTATGTACATGTGTACTGTGTTTATATTTGAGTTTAGGTTAGGCGTAGCTCGTAAGCCGTCCCCTGATTACCCTGCAGGTATACATGTGCGATTGTCATACAGAAAACTGTCTTTTGCTGGCGATGAGTTTATGCTGTTCCATTACACAAATGTCTAATATCTACACATCCACAGCTGTAATATAATCCTTTTTTATATTGTCTTGTGTTTCTGTCTGTGTGTGTCTCTGTGTGTGTCTGTCTACTCATGCATGTGCATGCATGTGCACATATATTGTTGTGTGATGTTCCCCGAACCCAGTCTCGATGACATGTCCTGCTTGCAGCTATCAGAACCAGCAAATGACAGTTGGTTTTGTGTGTGTTAGGTTCTAGAGCAATATCAGTGCAGTGCAACATACACGTGTGAACAACACATGTGCAGTGGGAGTGTCAACAAAAACTCTCTTTCCTTACTGGACACATTCCTCACGCCCACTCTATGTGGAACACACTCGAGCACACTGACTGGGCTGGCTGCAGGATGCGCAGAACACTAATGCATCTGACATAACATGCTTACTTAATGTTCCTTTTGCTAAAATACCCAGTTATCGTGCAGTCTTTATTTACGAGTGTGTTACAGTGCTCCATTGTAAAAGTGTCCCCCACAGTCTTTATAACTGTGCATCCTGCCAGGTGGTTTTTGGGAAGTATCCTACAAGTGTCTAAAAAGCTTTTGAAGCCTGGTTTGCCATGCGGACTGATGTAACCACGACCTTGAAAACAACAGTTTTGCCCAAACCCAGGAATGTTGAGTAGAGCCAGGTATCTCACCAGCCAACATGCTTCACGTACAATGGAATATTAGACTAGGCCCATACACCAGTGGTGGCCATGTGTGTGCATGTGTAAATTTGAAATTTAACAAGCCATTTATTATAATTTACCTAAAACTGTTTTTGCTTAACAATTACGTCACCTGCATGGTTCATTACAGTTCTTGTTTTCCAAGTACAATAGAATGAATCACATTGCATTGTACCCATTCAGTTATGTTAATTTTTATTAGTACAATGGTTAATGTGTCTGTTCATTGCTCCAATACTTTACATGTGCATGCTGTCCTCAACTGAGTGGATCATATCTTGGTCTGGTTTCTTCTGCAGACTGGGAAATTCAAAGCAATGGGGCCTTGTCGGTGGTGTTGAGTTCCTTGTTTGTAAAACCAGACAGATTGTGCCCACTAAATTGGAAAATGATCAAATCTTAACCAATCATTTTTTAAATTGTTAGGCTAAAATGTATGGTGAGATATTGCAAAGTTTTAAGTCATGATTTGTAAAAATTTTCATGATACAAAGCTCATATTGTGCCATCTAACCCAGAACAGAAGGGGTTGGGGGGAGAGGGGCATGTTGGCTAAGCAGTTAGCGTGCCGGCGTGCTGTTGTAAAAATCCAGGTTTGATTTCGAGCAGGGTCATCCTGGATTATCATACAGTGGAACATAACAGACGTCGCCACCAGGTGGTGGATTTCCTCTGTCCCTACATTCTGTCGCTATGCGAGTGTCAAGCATCTTTCCCTTGTCACCCTACAAGGGTTTGATGGACACCTAAACAATCACATCTGCTTCCTTAGTATCCAAGGGCAGTGATCTGTTCTGTGTCTGTGTTCTGTTTAAACTTTACTGTGCCACAGATTACATTTGCATTACCATTAATGTAAAGGTGTCCTGTATTACATGAGATTTCCTGTATCCTGGGGCTGGAAGAATTACCCCACACGGATATAGGACAGGACGTCGTATGTACTGTATCTCAGACTTCTTTGAAAATGAACTGACTGTTAATGAACACAGTATGTGTAATGTACCACTTCCACGATTGCAGGTACATTTACTCTGGTGTTCTAACCCGATAGCCACAGACAGTTACAACGGACGCCTGCAAGTGGCGTTCGTCAACAAGTACGTTCATGGAAGTAGCGTTTACTGGGATGCGTACAGTATCTTTTCTTCCCCGGTGTTGGTGTTGTCTGTTGTAAAGCTGATTAAATCAAAAATTCAAATCACATTGAATTATGACTATAGTTGAAACTAATACTTTGTTCTTGTGGTGTATGTTCAGAGAATAGGTTGTCTGATGTACAAGTCTAATACTGACTTCGCACAATAGAGATAGTATTTAAAACTGTTCTTTTTAATAACAAATTTCATTTACTGTGCGATGGGGTGTCTTCATCGGAAGTGTTCCTTATGGCAAAAATGAAAAAGTTGGTAAACCTATCTATCTTCTATCCTATTTTGAATTGTAATTTTTTTCCCCTTATAGGAAATAAGTTTTGAACTACATGTTGTGGGGTATTTTAATAATTTCTGTTAGAGGTGTAGTGCTACAATCAGAAATTGAATTTGCACTGTCATGTGTACTGAAAATATCATGTAAGCTTCAAAATGGTACCAAGTCTAAATACTGTGACTTTCTGCAGTCCTGGATGAGACAACAGTTTATAGACATCATGTCTGATTACACCAATAGTCAAATTAATAATTTTCTAATGCAGTTTTACAATGTAAACACACAGTACATATGCAGAAACTGTTTTGTTGTGCTCATGTGGTGAAATGAAGTTGTGCTGACTGGTGCTATTGCAAACAGGTGCTGATAATAGGTGCTGGTCCTTGCGGCCTCCGGACGGCCATAGAGGCGCAGCTCCTCGGAGCCAAAGTGGTCCTTATGGAGAAAAGGGATCGGTTTTCCAGGAACAATGTCTTGCACCTGTGGCCGTTTGTCATTTCCGACCTGCGTGCTCTCGGTGCAAAGAAGTTCTTTGGCAAGTTCTGCGCTGGCTCCATCGACCATATCAGTGAGTACGGCGTGACATAGTACTCCCAAAAAATAAGGAAACAAAGCATATTGGTGACATTGTTGTGTATTACAGGTATTAGGCAGCTGCAGTGCATATTGATGAAGGTGGCGCTGCTTCTCGGCGTGGAGTTGCATGAAGGGGTGGGGTTTGAGGGCTTAGTCGCTCCTCCTGAAGACCAGCCTAGTGGCAGTAAGTATTTCAAAGACATTTTGAATTATGATTAGGTTTTATAAATTCTACCATTTTAAAAATTTCATTGGTTGCTGCCATCTGCTTTTCTTCAACCCATATTTATGTAAATAATTTGCCATATTTTTGAATATTTTAATTATAGGGTATACAGAACGAATCATCTAAATATTGCACCGCAAATATTTCTGAAATGGAAGGTACTATTGATGGGCAGGTTTCACAGAATTGAAGTTTAGACAACGGCTCATAATTGCAGCCCAGGCACACATTTTAATTCGTATTAGAAAGTGTGTTTCTTGAACAAAGCTACATTTTTTCAAATGGAACAATGTCTATTCACATCAAGAAAATAAAACTAGAGGATATTAGAACGTCAGTAGTGTTTTTTGCATGATCAGTGCAAGTAGTGTACGTACCGTTCTTTACATAAAAAATTTACGTGAACAATAACATTGTTCTTTCGTACACACATACCTTTATTTAAAATATTTTCTGTAATCATTGTTTTCTGTTATGAGGTGTAGAATAAAGTGAATACATATGATTAATAGTAGTTCAAAACATGAGTTTACACTACATACTGTGATAAAAACTGCAGCTCTGCACAAAAAAAAATCTTCACAAGCATGTCTTAAACAGCATCTGACTATAAAGATGTAGTTTTAACGAAACACTGCATTGTTGGATATTCAAATGTATGATAGGAAACATCAGTCTTTCTGCTATGTCTTTCACATTCGTTTATCGTTTACCAAATATGCTACACCTTCTCTCACTCCGATTTATATACTAGGATGCTATGGTGAGGTCAAGTAAATCCAAGTCCTTTTGATAAGTATCAAGCACTGCTACCTGATTAAGCCTCGCCTGCATCATGGTCGATTTTAAATAGAAAAATAAATATCTATGGTTAATGACATAAATATATGACATACATACAAATATATAACTGAATATATTCTATTCCTTTACCAAAATTAAATTGTAAACCAGATCATGTATATTATTCGTTATATAAAATATCTTATATTAAAAAAAACAAAATGTGTTAAAATAAACATACCTCAGAAATTTTTTCATCCTTCGTAGAGAGCTGATACTTCTTTCAACTGAACAAGATGAACTGGGTACAACCAGTAATAATCGTACTAACACTTCTGTGTGGTAAAAGACTCAGAACTTGTGGAGATTCCAAAAGAATACTGCAAATATAGTTTATGGATTTCAGTTTATACTTGCTCAAAAACAGTTATATTTTACTTTTTAGTAACTGAGTATCCACTTCTGGATAACCTTCTGTGTCATCAATGCTGTCTCATCACTCTCTACTATAATAAAATTGGGGTCTGGGTGTGATTCAGCTCCATTCTCGGGGCACTTCTCTGAAAGTTTTTGCCAACTGTTCGTTATTTTGATTGTAACAAATACTTTCATTGCTTTTTTTAAATATGTAATCTTATTGCAGTGTCTATTTGCTGGTAGTTTTGCTGTGGTGATAATGTTGGTTTGCAGTTTCCATGCTGTAATGCTGCAAGTGGTGTTTCAGAAATTGGATGGCGAGCTGAGGTGAGCCCCGCAGACCACCCCGTGTCTCAGTACGAGTTTGACGTGCTCATCGGTGCTGATGGCAAGAGGAACACTTTGGAAGGTGGGGATAGTGCTGCCATTTTGGATTTTATTGTTTAAGTTATTTAAACTTTTGTTTACTAGCTGTGCTAAAAGTTCTGTCTAATTAGCTAATTTTTAATTTATTGCATTAGGGCCAGAATTATATAACAAAAACCGGCCAGTCAGCTGTCTCTAATGTCAAAAAAATTAAGAAAAGTGATTTCTTCATTTTAAAATTAAATTCTTGATTAGAATTTTATTTTTAAATTTTGTGAATACTTCTGTGAATTTGAATAATTTGTGAAAAATTGAGTTATTACCTTTACATTACTAAAATAAGTTTGAATAGAAGAAATAGTTTATTTTGTTGAATCATTTGTACTGAAAAAGTCTTCTTTTCCTGCCCACTCGCTTCTGTATCAACACTGTTGTAAAAATGAATTGGTGTGTGAAAAGACAGTTTGATGCACCTTCAGCTCTTGATGGTCATCTTGGAGAAGTGATCCTTGGGTTAACTGGTGAAATTATGAGGATTGTTTCTAAAGTCCTTGGACTGGCAACGCTCTGCCGATTCTATGAAAGTTATTCTACGACTGTCTCTGGTGAAGCTAGTTTTTGGCATACTTTGTTTATGTGAGTACATCCAATGCACAATTGTCTTTAAAAGTTGGAACTGCTTTGTGTATTACAATGATGGATGGGAAGGATATATCGTTAGTAACAACATAATCAAAGCAGTCTAACATGTGGAAACAGTGTCTTGCCGCCTCCCAACAAATTTAGAGTTTTCAGTTCATTGAAGAAGTTATTGTTAATTTTGATTTTTTATATCCGATGAATAGTAGTGGAGCATTGAGTGTTATATTTTTGAGAAACAAACTGTTGATTGAGATTCTTATTGTAATGTTTTGCATGTTTATTTGAGGTGCACAACTTGTTAAAAATGACTGAATTGCTTTATGAAAAATCTTTTTGTCTCAGGTTGGTGCTAGGCTGTATGTGGCTTAAAGACTATGGGAGCTTAGAGAAAATTAGTTTGAAGTCTAAAGACCATCCTCCATTCAGCCCTAACCTCGCACGCTGCAATTTGCATTGAGAGAGAGGAAGTTTAGTACAGACCAGGCAGTGAGACCTGTCACATTACTGTTTTACACAGCTTACACAGACTCTCAGAACATGGTCTGCAACATGTGTATGAGTAGCTCATGCTTCACTGGAAAGATGTATGGTGTGTGAAGGTTGCTGTTTCAGGAGGGAAACTCGAACCAAACCTCCTCTTGACTCTGACCCCAAATAGCAATCCTACGGCACGTAATTCCCGAACAGCCGTCGTGGAGTGGATCAAACTGGGTAGTAGTTTCTACTGTGTTGGTTTCTGGAATTGCATGATGGTGATATTATTGGCTATGTGAACATTAAGTGTTGTATTTTATGTTTGAAGGTGGAGACCAAGGTAAAATTTGAACGCCAAAATTTACTTTTTACATTACATCCATCACTTTTCACACTGTTTCAAGATTGGCTTCTTGTAATGTATGTCAGCATCTCATTAGTTTTCATCTTTATAATTTATAGAAATTTTAGGACACCTCAGTCCATCCAAGAACAAATTTTGAAAGCGTTAATTGCAGTGAGATAGGATATAACAAATCTGTATTAATAAAGCAGAAATCATAATATAACACACATGTTACTTCATGAATTAAGTCTAGTGGAAAAATTAATTAACTTATCTTCCATGAATGTTTTACAGCCCTCATAAACAAAAACATTGTGTCTCACAACTAGTTTGTGAACCACTGTATTAGCAGAATGGATTTATATTGTAGTAATTTGTAAAGACCAAAATAATTACAGTGATTGACCACTTGCTGTAGGCCTACTTGTTTCAATTGGTTCTCTGATATTTTTATTTGTTAATAATTGCCATGCTGAAAAGGGAACTGTTTGCATTGAGGCACAGATAACCGAGATCCTTGAAATGATGACTCTGACACTGTTTTTGGCAGGCTTCAAGAGGAAGGAGTTCCGGGGTAAGCTGGCCATCGCCATCACTGCCAACTTCATCAACAGGCACTCGGAGGCGGAGGCGAGGGTGGAGGAGATCAGCGGGGTGGCGTTTATTTTCAACCAGAAGTTCTTCAAGGACCTGTATGCAGACACTGGCATCGACCTGGAGAACATAGTCTACTACAAAGACGAAACTCACTACTTCGTCATGACTGCCAAGAAGCACAGCCTCATCAATAAAGGCGTCATCATCCAGGTGAGAGGATGTAGCATGATTATGTTTGAAATACACTTAAATCTCATTAATAAAAACCTCTTTAATGCAAAGTTTTCATTAATGCAAAAGCTGTCTTCTTTCCCCTTGGAGTGAGATATAGATGTTACAGTGTAATGTTGGTAGTTCTCTGNTCATTTTCAACCAGAAGTTCTTCAAGGACCTGTATGCAGACACTGGCATCGACCTGGAGAACATAGTCTACTACAAAGACGAAACTCACTACTTCGTCATGACTGCCAAGAAGCACAGCCTCATCAATAAAGGCGTCATCATCCAGGTGAGAGGGTGCAGCATGATTATGTTTGAAATACACTTAAATCTCATTAATGCAAAAGCTGTCTTCTTTCCCCTTGGAGTGAGATATAGATGTTACAGTGTAATGTTGGTAGTTCTCTGCTAAAACAAAATGTGTTTGATAAGAATGTCTTATTTTATATTATACAGTATTACAGAGTTCACATTTTAATTTAAGTTTTTATTTAGAATTTTGTTCAACTATCGCAAACACCTGTTAATGTTTCTTGATGTTTATATTAAAGAGGTTTGAGTGTATTTGCACAGTGGGAAATGGACTGTGGGTGGCCCTGTGGCTAATGTGTCGGCCTCGCACCAGGCACACTGGGTTGGATTCACAGTGGGTCGACACTCAGGTTTTCGCACTTTGGGAAATGCCTTGGGCACCTTCATTGGCTTGTGACTTCAGTTTATACTGCACTATAACATTTTATCACTGCTACATTTTGTGTGCTCATTCCATGGCACCCTTGAGGGATGATAGTCTCATTTTGAAGGACTGTCACACGGAGAGTGTTGCACAAAGAGAGGGGCTATTTGCTATTCCAGGAGCACTCGGAGAAAACTCTTGAAATTATAATATCCCCTCCTCGAACACACTCACTTTCTCTGTTAATATCAAGTAAGAGATCATGAAAAAGCAACAGAAGTTTATTTTCAAGGCCAGGGCAGGCAATTCTCAAGGAACAGCCAACAGGATTTTTGCCTTTAGTTATTTTGTGGGCTCTTTCTTCTATTTGTTTTTATACTTAACCCAATTTTCACACTACAGATTATGATAACGTAAAATTAATTGTATGAAGACAAATTCGTTTTACATATTATTTAATCTGAAATGGTTGTTAAAAAATTATTCTTCCCATTTCAGCTAATATCAGAATTTCTGGCACAATTAAATTTACACTCATAAAATATTACCAAAATTTTCTTTTAAAAGAAGTGCTCAGAATACTAACACCCTAACACAGTATGTTTGCAGTCTGATTTAAAATATTGTTTGGAGGTACAACAGCAAGTAAAATTAAAATTGTCAGGTAACCACTACATAACATTTTTTTAAAATTCCTATTTTTCAGGAAAATTCATTATCTTTTCTGAAGAGCTGTTCTACACATGCTCATTATCATTCCAGTTAATTGACGTATTATTACAGTAGTTGCAGCGACAACTGACATTGAAAGTTTGTCATGAGAATAAATCATTATAATTTTTTGTTGTTGCTGCAGTTAAATGAGCACTTGTAAGAGTCATGATTGGAATGTACTTAGTCATTTTGTAGTCTTTTGTCACATGCAATATTAGGTGCATACCATCGCCATGTATGTGTTGATAAAATAATACTTTGAAATTGCAAACATAAGTTGATTATTAATATGCCAATTCTTACTCTTGTGTGCATAAATTAAAGAGAAGCCAAAGTAAATAATTCCAGTGTCTACAGAATTGAACATTACACTTTCAATACAACTTTAAGGGGAATTCCTAATAAAAAAATGGATAAATGCCTGAAGGTTGGTCTGGTTGTAAGGAAACATTATAACGGGCCCTCCCAACACTGCAGTTTGTGTTCCCAGGAAGCTGAATATGTGTTTCACAAATTACATCTGCAACAGTAGGATATTATTATATGTGATGTAAGCCACTGGATTATACTACAGATGCTACTTTGTATTGTTAACATTTCCCTTCAGGCAACTGCATAGAAAAGCCCTAAATATGGTATTATTAATTGTTTCCACTATTTTTTTAATTTTAGACTACCTGTATTTATAATAAGAAAAAAATTGTTTCTGTGGATAAACCTTTACTGGAAAAAAGTTTTATTCCCAGAACATTTATTTACTGATACACATATATACGTGAAACACTTGTTGCAGCTGTTATAGGCGGGAACTAGTAATTTCCGTTAAATTGGCACATGAATTAGACATCCCCAAAATGATAAAGAAATTTGTACTGCCAGACGTAAAAATGTTATAAAATAAAAAAAAAATTAAAAAATCTATAATAAATAATTTTTTAGTTGACTGCAAACCAGCTATTCTTTACTTTCATCACATTCGGTTACCGAAAGATTGGTGTATGTATATTTAAATGACACCAGAAAAAGAACACGCTATGATGAAATGTTTGTTTGACTACAAAAGTAAGTGTTGTTATGTTGGCATGATTATGATTGAACAAGATGCATTATTAAATCATCTCGTTTGTTTGAAATGTATTGCACAGACTTGAGACACCATCATATTACGGTAACATGATCATAAGTAATGGAGGCATACTGATTTACACACAAAGTGGTAGGTTTCCAGGTTGATTCGGAGCAGCAAGCTGTCTCAATATGTGTCTCTGTGTGGATGACTAGACACGTGTAACAGCAGCTTTGCCGGGTAGTAGACCTTCCAATGTAGAAGTTGACTGTCAGTTGAATACTTTTAAAATCAGCCTTTGAAAGTTTACTTGCCCAAACTGAATACTGACAGGAGTGTTTACAGTAATTTTAGTTGTGGAATTGTAAAAAATAATAGCATAAGTGATGTTAAGTGGTGGCTACTGAAATTTGTTTCTTGTCATTTTGTACACAGTGCGCAAGAAGGAGGAAATAGCAGTCCTTTTAAACAGGTCCAGTTAACCATAAATACATTAAACAGATTTTAAGTGGCTCTGTTAATTTTTACCTGAACGAAAAAAAAATTGGCCACATTATTTGAAAAGCCAAGAGATCTTGTATAGTTTATTAAGGAAAAAACTTTTAACCTAATGTAACTCAAAGTTAAAAGGGCTTCAGTTTTTGAAAACTGATAAATGTTGGCAGGACTATTCTGACACAGCCAAATTGATGGCTACCGAGAACGTGGACAAAGAAGCTTTGCAGCGATATGCACGCGAGGCAGCTGACTTCTCCACGAGTTACCTACTCCCAGATCCAGAGTTTGCCGTGAACCATTACGGCCAGCCGGACGTTGCCATGTTCGACTTCACCTCGATGTTTGCGGCTGAGAATGCCAGTCGTGTCGTTGAACGGCATGGACACAAGCTGTTGCAGATTCTTGTTGGCGACAGTTTGTTAGAGGTACTATTGTGTTTTTACCATGTGCTAACACTAGCACTGCAAAATAATACCTAATTTTATTCATTAATTGTTTTGTAACTACAGTAGAACCATTCTTTAATGTTTACATTCGTAAAGTTTTCCCATTTTTAATGCAGAACTTTTTCTGGTTTCAACTGATTCTCCCTAATCACAGTGTTAAACGTTCCCTGAAATAATGTTTTCACTTTTTCTTGAATAATGTGAATTGTCTCCCATTAAAATCCAATTTTTTGTCATGTTGGGGAATATTTAGAAGTGTTAAAAATCATGGCACTCTCTATGGAACATTTTGGTGAGTCGTAACTCTGAGTACCAAAAAATAGAACATGATTTTTACATAAAATGCAGGTATCTATGTTTGGCATAGACTGATAAACAAATTACGTTAGGCTTATCAATTGTTTGGCAATTTCATTTCACCATGGAAATAAAATGCAAATGGGGTATTTGTTGTAAAACAATAATGTTGCTATAGTTTTGTCAGGGTAGCATGATTTTACATTTGCCATATTGTATGATACATAATCATATAAAATAATATTTTTCAAGTATAAAATAGATTATAAAATTTTAAGTAAAGAATTGTATAATTAATTTACAACCAATACAGTGAGAGAGTGAAGATGAAATGACATTAAATGGGCCACCATAAGATACAGTAGTCGGAGGGACTGAGTTGTTGCTTCCCAATTCTGTGTGAAGCAGTCACTTTACCATTTAGTTGTTTGTTCATGTAAAGCAAAAATGCAACGAGGAGAATAACTACCATACAGGATTTCTTTCAAATAATACTTGTGTCTGTTTCTCAATTATTTTGTTTCTGAACTAGTATTACATGTTGGGTTTGCCATCTTGAATTTTTGTCTTTCCGTAGTATAATAATTTCCTCCTTATAGTGCTACTTTCTCATGGTCCCCTGAAGGACATTGTGATAGGGTTCTACTGTACTTTATCTTTAGTCATCAATTAAATTTTCCCATATAAACTGTATACGTATTCATTAAACCTTTGCAAATGGCATGACATGCCGTCATACTTTGCTTATGGTATATAATTAATTTTGTAATGACTGTAAGATTTAAATGTGTTATTTAAAAAAATACTTTTTAAACAGATGTAGTCTGCAGCAAACTAAAAACATATTTCATTTTGGTTGTGAAATCCTTTTCTTGTTTGACAATATCATTTTGTGTTAGTCAGAAATTACGTATGATACAAAATGTTAACAATCTCTGGATGTGAAAATTTGTTTTTTTAAAGTGACTTAATGTATTACAGTAACTTCTTTTTTGTGTGTTTGGATATTAGTGCACAAACCTGTATCAGCCTTTGGGCCTGCATAGCTGTGCCGTTTGCTCATCGGTCTTCGGCCACAGCCATCCAGGTTCAATCCCTGGAAGTGACACGTTTGGGAAACATAGCGGACGTTGTGAATGGTGGTTGGGTTTTCTTAGGTTGTTGCCATCTCTTCGCTGCATTGTCACTTCTCCACGCACCCACACATGTACGCACTCCTGAGGGGGCACTTGTACTGCACCCACACATGTACGCACTCCTAAGGGGGCACTTGCACTGCCGTATGTGCCTCGTGTAGAGTACACAGGCATGCTGGATATCTTCCCTTGCCTCTTCTTTACACCGCATCTGACTCTTGTAATATCTCAGCGCAGGTTCTTAAAATACATGTGGTTATAGTGGGTTCTGCCGATGCTTCGAGGAAAGCTTGTGTGAAAACAAAATACTTCGCCCAACTGAAAACTCTGAATGTTAATTAAAGGTTTTACACTGCCATTTTACTTTATACATAGGGCCTAGAAATTCTTGCAAGCAATGAAATAATACAAAATAATGCAATATGAAGAAATTGTGTTTATTCGTGAAATCCTGTAATAATTCTCGTATTCACAAAACAACAACGAAATTGCTTATTAAAATGTTTCCAAAACTAAAATTATGAGTTTCTTTTACCATAAAAACTTTTACAAACAGTTAGTTTTACAATTTCTATTGTATTACACAGCATTTTCTCTTATTTATTTTACACACACACACACACACTGATTATAGTTAAAACTATTTCCAGGAATAACGTTGGTGGTTCCAAAAACGTAAATAAAGTTTACTTTTGACAAAAACGATTCAGAAATTGATTGGAAGCTATGTTGAAAGATTATCGCTGTATGTACGATTCAATATATCGAGCCGAGTTGCTAAGCCCTCATTCATGAGCAGAATCTCGGCTAACTTATGCCTCTTATTATTTTTAAATTGGTAATTCTAACCATTACCCCTGATGAAATGTATTACTAATGTAAATACATATATAGAACACAGATTAATATTTTTTTAGGTCAATGAAATAATTTTGTACTATACATTCATGCCGTATTTGTTAACACTCTTGACGTTATTCATCTTCTTTTCTATGATTTGTCTTTATGTTCCATGATAACGAACTAGGATAGTAATTTTGATTGTCTGCTTATGTTGCAAAATCAGTTTAGAATGCCAAAAATAGTAACTATTTTTGATCGTGCTGAGGAGTACTTTTACGTGTTCGATAAACTGAAGAGAATGCAAATACTCCTATGTAAACATTTAGTGAACACGGAAAACACCGCCCTAAACACTGCCGTGCGGTCGTGCCGTGTGCACATTGCACAGAGAACATTGATAGTGTGGGACATAGAAACAAGAAGTTACTGATAGAACTAATGAGCATACTTTCAACATGGGTGCTATTAATTTTTAAATAATTTCTTAAAAGCTGAGTTGATAGGTAGGACTTGTTTCGTTGAAAGTAATGTCATCATAGATGAAACCAGAAGCATATCCAACAGTAGTGAGACAATTACAAAAACACACGTGACTTACCAAGGACTTAAACCCAAAAAATCTTGTACCATAAGCTAGCGTGCACTCAACTGCATTATGCAAGTCTGATTTGAGCATCAATTTCCAATTTTATCAGTCTAATGTTTTGAATGACAACACTTAAGTTTACATCGCCTACCATAGCGCTACGTGTGTGAAGGATTTGGTAAGAATGGGTTGATTGTGTCCCGAGATATGATATAAAAACTTTATTTATTCATGTGGCACCATCTTCGAAAATGGCAAGCAAAAGATGCTCCGTATAGACACAGTTGATAAATGTAATATCTACTACCATCATACTATGTTAAGTTGCGATTGATTACATGGTTTTGACTATATGACTTTCTCAGCAAAGATTACTATATGGTCGCCATTTTTAAAATGTCCTATATACATGAAACATATCATTTAACATCATCTGCCGCAGTACTACTTGTTTGCTTCCCAAATTTGGTAGGAATCAGTTAATTGTTTACAGAGATATGAGATACAAACTTAATTTATTCATGTGGTGCTATTTTGAAAAAAATAGCTGACAAAAGTAACTGTTTGTTGGCATATATGATGCTTGTAATTATACTTTCAGCATACAAAATTTGGTCAAATGGTATAGTAGATATACAGATATACCAAATAAACCTAAAATATTAGCATGGCCGCCATTTTGACAACAGTACCTAATCAAGTTCAATTATTACATTTATCTGATGTATTGTAGAATTACAGTTGACTGTCTATTCTAAGAACCCTAGAATAACGACCCTCTCAAAATAACAACCCTTTTCTGGGAAACCATAAAACACTTATCTATTAACGACCCTCTCGAAGTAACAACCCTTTTCCAGAGAACCCTGAAGGGTCGTAGAATCGAGAGTTGACTGTACTTACATGCCAAATTGTGTGAGAATTGCTTTGGTGGTTTTTGTGATAGAATGTAAAATCTTTATTTTTTAATTTGGTACTATCTTCCAAAATAACTAGCAATATCCATTTCGCTTACACGATGCTCTGCCAGCATACAAAATTTGGTTTGAACCGGTTGAATGGTTCTCAAGATATAACGTATCACCCAAATATAAAAAATGGCCACCATTTGGATAGTAAGTGCTCGGCGTGATCGAAAACTATACAAGTTAGGTGTCCTTACCAAGTACTATATATGTACAAAGTTTGGTGAAATTTGGTTGACGCGTTAAAAAATTAAAGGGATACGCACAGGTGCACACACACACGCATAGGCACACATGCGAGGTTTCTGCCATTTACCTTTATAAAAATTTCACAGTTCTGCAATTAGAAACATTGTGAAAACTTTTTTTGCTATGTAAGGAGTATTTTTATTTTANACTTTTTTTGCTATGTAAGGAGTATTTTTATTTTATCTATAATAAAATTTTACTTGTTTTTTGTGGTTAGGTTGTTAATTTGTGTTGGAGTAATATTTAACATTGAGCTGGCATTTTGTCAGTATATGCTTTTGTCTTAAAGTTACTTTAGTTTTATTTTCCTTTCAGTTATTGGTACTTGAGTCTATTTTATAAATGGAGGATGACTTCCTTGTGCGAAAACTCAAAGGGTGTCATGTTCCTAAAATACACAAAGTGTGGAACAAAAATTGAAATACTCTGCTGAAGGTCAAGATATGGCGTTTCTGCCTTCCCTCCCCCACATCTCACTCCCAGCTGACTTTGTGTACAATCATGATACATTTACAGTTCTTGTTACCATCTTAGTTCTATGGACAAATGTGATTTTTGCATTTCTCTACCGAAATCAAATACACGCGTACATGCACAATATTATTTGTTTAGTACTGTATGCAGTATATGTTATTGAAACAAAGTGTTATATTTTTTATGTTCACCACAATAGTCATTATGTGGTGCTTTTTATATTTATTGAGGCAATACAGCAGACTTGTGTAGTTGATGTAAACAATTAACACTAAACAAAATCACCTGGCAATGTTTATGTTGACTTGAGGTGGAAGGATACGTAAAGGGAAGAAAGAAAAAACAAGAAAGGGCTTTCGAAAGTGCTCATTTTACCATAAACAGTCTACATATAGGGCAACAAGTTGACTTCTCATTTTAACGAAATTGCAAGTCCATGTAAAGGGTGCGGGTCATCAATAATCATTTACAAAATCAAACCCAAAAACTACCAAATTGGAGTCCAAAAAACAAAGCATAATAAGTAATCAACAAACAGCAATTGCAAACCAAGAGAAATCCAAATCATAGTAAAACACGCAAAGTGAGAAGGCAAGCGAGTTAAAGCACAATGGCACGACAAACACGTGACTTAGTCACGTCGCTTGGGGTAACATTTGGCAGGGCTAGAAGGCGGGCAGAGTAAATAGCTAGGTATTGGCTAGCGTGGGCATCATGTAGGGGGTGGCATCCATTTTTACTGATGCGCTATGTCAGTACAGCATTCACCTACCAATAACCCAAAAAAGGTGCAACAAATTTATTTCCAGTAGATTTTCCTCGAATTTTTATCTTTCTTACCAAAATTTTNAATAACCCAAAAAAGGTGCAACAAATTTATTTCCAGTAGATTTTCCTCGAATTTTTATCTTTCTTACCAAAATTTTGTTATAGTTTCTCAAAAACGGTTATTATAGAAATACGGATAGTATAAACGGACTTGATATAGAGATTCTACTGTAGAAACAAAATAGGGCCACTGATAAAAGTGTAATTTGGTTCAAATTATTTTTTTTATAATTTTTTTTTTGGACTGGTCATAAACAAGTTTTAAAAAGATAAAAATTTAAGAAAGTCCTGTAAAATGGTAGGTACAAATCTGTACACACGTCGTTCTAGTGTCTGCCTCGGTTGCCTTCCATCCAGTTAAAACCACTTATGCAGATCACTGCAGTCTAATTCATGCTTGAAGGAAGGTTTAGTTATGCTCACTGCACTGTGGTGCCTGTTTGCTGGCAGCCTGCTCGACTCCAGTCCATCCAGTTTAGGTGGGTGACTGGTAACACCCTCTTGGTCACTCCTTACCAGTCAGTATTACACACACATCCTGGCCATGTAGAAGGGATGATCTCCTTTCGTTTCTCCAATGCCACCCTATGCTTGCTTACACTTGTGCCTTGGCAGCTCTAAAATGGCTGTGTACAGCCTTCTCTCTCTTGGCAATTTTTTGGGGGAGGATTTTATCTGTCTACTGACATTATAGATAGCTTAGACGGAGCGTTCTCCTATTATGTTACATTGCAACTATATTATACAGGTATATACAACTATAAGCCTTGTGCCTTGATCGTTTTGGCTGTAGGCCACCAGGCAAAGGGACTNGTTTTGGCTGTAGGCCACCAGGCAAAGGGACTCTGCCATGCAGACAACTTCTCTTTTGACCCAAAGTACCTGCTGGTCCAGGTACTACAGAAGGGTATCTGCTGTAGTGTGTCTCTTACCGTCCCTCTACTCCCACCAGCTGTAACGTAGCATGACTTTCTTCACCCTGCCAACCCCTCTCTACTGCAACCACCCATCAGCTTAACTTTGTCCGTTAGTCCCTCCAACAGCCAGCCATGCCCCAATGTGGGCCACCACCAAGCTTGCTCTCGAGCCTGTGCATCCGTGGGCATCTTGGAGGATAATAGAGATCCTCGGATGGCAATCTCACTGGGCAATCTTTGACTACCGTGATGACCACCGCAAGTAGTACCCTGTTTAGAGAGCTCCTGCTTCCCCATTGCTTTCTCAACCTCAGAGGAGGAGAATTAGATTTCCCCAGTCAGTTGAGGAGTTATATTGGTACTGAAAAGAAAAATTAAATACAGCTTCAGTGGATTAGAAACTTGACTGTGATATTGAAAATTATAGTACCATTCGGTACTCTGAAAATTCTGAACAAAGATAATTTTTGTAAAACTCAATGCAGTTGGTAATACATAGTGCACCACAAGTCAGAAACAATGAAAAAAAGAAATCGTACTTATTTGGCTCCCTGCTGCATATTTTTCTGACTGCAAAACAGATTAAATTAATTTTCAAAGATATTATTTTTCATAATAGTATGTTGTACAGCAGTGAAATAAGTAACTTAATGTAAAAACTTTTGAATATCACAAAATAACAAAACAAAAATTTTTAACTCTTAATTTCTTGGGAACCATGGTTGGCGTAGAGGCTGGAGTTCTCGTCTCGTACCAAGGTGAACGGTGTTCAATTTCCGGTGGAATCACTCTTGGATTTTCACACTTGTAGAATTGTGCCGGATGATGCCACTGGTCAGCAGGTTTCCTCTGGGATCTCCCGCTTCCCTGGCCCTTGTATTCTGGTGCTGCTTCATATTTACCTCATTTCACCCTCATTGGCTCTTGAAACCTCGTCAAGAGCTGCCAGAATATCTCCACTCCATTCCAGTTTCTAGATTGGCAAAAATGACGACAATCCTTGATTGAATTTTTGCAAGTAAAAATGGGTAAATCTCACACTAGGATAAATTTGTTATGTTTACGAGACTGTGGGTGTAGTGAGGTACTGGGTAATGTTGCAGCCTTTCTGGCCAACGGGGTCGGGCTGTGCACGCGGGTTCCTCAGCTCGCTGGACGCGTGCTGGGTGGTGAAGAGCTGGGGGTCGGACCAGGCCTCTGTGCTGGAGGTGCTCGCGGAGCGGGAGTCGATCTACCGCCTGCTGGCGCAGACGACCCCCGAGAACCTCCAGCGTGACACGGCGGGCTACACTCTGGACCCTGCCACTCGCTACACCAACCTCAACACACGCTGTGTTACCCCCATCCAGGTGCGCTGCAACTTCGACACCGATAACCCCGACTCCGTCTCACAGATACCTACCGCCATTGTCCACAACATGCCCAAGAAGAGGAGGAGGAAAGGTAATATAAAACTTTATTACAATCTGTTACATTCTGGGTTGCAAGTGAAACAGTGCTTTCTTCTTGATGGTTTAATTGTTATTTGATTTGTGCTTTGGCAGTGACTTTTCGAATTACAGAGCACATATACAAATACTTTGAAAATTGTGAATGTTTAAATACTTCAGTAAATTATTAAAAATTGTACATATGTAAAAATTATTTTGTGTTTAATACATTTATGCCTGTTTTAGGAACTTGAATGAAAATAATTTTTGTGCATAGGACTGCCGTAGCACACCTATATTATTGTTCTCTCATAAAATATATTAAAATATCTGTAATAATATACAATGGTTGAGGTATTACGTATTAATCATGGCATGGATCAAAATTTTGAAATACTGAAGGCATATGAAATGAACAAATGAACAGGAATTTAATGTATTTACTATGCAGAGTATGTGTAGGTTAGGGAGCATCCATAAACATCCATAAATGACATGATGCTACTCTTGTGCATTGTGATAGTTGTAGCATAATAATACACATACCCACCATAAAGGCACTTGGTTACTTATAACATCCCCAACATGCTGCCAACGATGTAGAAGGTGCCAAATACTATTTGTTGTTACACAAAATTCACAGTGTCCTGATGCATCCCAAACTGTTTACCATACAATGGATCATTTACTTTAAGAATGAGCTTTGTAATCAGATGGACAAAGGATCAAAGAGTATGGTTGTTGCTCCAATATTTCCCATCCCCATTGTTCAAGTAGCAGCTTGTACACACCCTGCTGGCAGCTTGTACACACACCCCCTGCTGGCAGCTTGTACACACACCCCCTGCTGGCAGCTTGTACACACACCCCCTGCTGGCAGCTTGTACACACACCCCCTGCTGGCAGCTTGTACACACACCCCCTGCTGGCAGCTTGTACACACACCCCCTGCTGGCAGCTTGTGTACACACCCCCTGCTGGCAGCTTGTGTACACACCCCCTGCTGGCAGCTTGTGTACACACCCTGCTGGCAGCTGTACNTACACACCCCCTGCTGGCAGCTTGTGTACACACCCCCTGCTGGCAGCTTGTGTACACACCCTGCTGGCAGCTGTACACACCCTCTGTATGCAGTCTTGCATTGACGTGGAGAACAATTGCACTGTTAAAATTAGAACTTTCCTCCCCAATGGCATGATGTACCTGTCTCAGGTAGGAAGTTACTTTAGTAGGCACTGTGAAGAGCGAAGTGAAATATAAGCGTTCCGCTCTCATCATATGTGATAATGTCTGTCAACTTAATAGAGGAAGGATTGCGATGGAACTTTTGCCTTCTTGATGATCCGCACGTTACCACACTGCTGATAAACATTTGAGCCCTGGTTCATAAGCCCTGGCTCAAAATTCTCAATTGAAAGTGGTTTTTCCCCTGCTGGTAGTATGCCAGGTGGTCTTAGCATGTTCCATGCCATGCCCTTAGACTTCATTGAGTGCACATGGCACCCACTTTGATACCACTTTATGCAGGTGAAGGTCATTTAGTAATCCTATGGATGATCCATTTCTTAGTGCCTTTTTCTGCCTGTAACTCAAACTCTGTTCATCTTCTCTTGGTGTCTGTGAAATGTTCAATTACTGCACATGACACATTGGTCTGCATAGTCACAAGTCCTGCCCATTGCCAGTCCCTGGTTGTTCTGCTTTCTCGCTGAAATGTTGCTACCTACCACGTGACAGTTCAGTTTAGAAGAATTTTACTGCCCACAGATTTCACTCGCCCCGTGTGGCATTCTCTCGTATTTCTTGCCCATTGAGTGATATTTTTGACTTACGAGCAATGTTGAAGTAGTCTGTACTGTGATCAACTTGCAAGTGAAGTAACGCAACTGTCTCTGCGATACAGTCCATCACACTGCCATCAAGTGATAAGTCACGTAATATGGATTCCAGGTTCACCAGGGACAAACATAATTTTTAGATTCATTTCATAATCCAACGAAAATTATTTTGTAGTAAATAAAACTGGTAGATGATGGTATAAAATATTTAATATTTCTGTGTATTATCATGGTGGATACAATCTCATTTCTGTGCAAAAGCTGTATTAAAAAAAAAAAAAAAAAAAGGTAAAGGATACTAAATGAATATTTTTTGCAAGTCAGCACTATTGGTATGTTAGCATTTCTTTAAAACAATAATGTTGACGCATGACGGTCAGGGGGTACTTGGCATGTCACCTAGTCTAAGGGGGTTCTAGTGAATTCGGGAAGAGAACCCTGGTTGGACTTACCTGCTGGTTCAATGCTTGTTCGCCCCTGCCCTTGAGGAGTCCTGTATATAGAGTCGGCCTGGTCGGCTGTTGGCAAGTTAGGTAGGCACTGGAGGTGGTTAGGATGGCAGTTGACTCTGGCTTACCCACCTGCAGGCCGGTATTAGGGCTGACTGATGGCGGGCTTCGGTGGGTGATGTTCGGAGCCCTGTCCGGGGGTGACTGGAATTGGCTGGACCTGGGGCTTGTTGGGCTCCTGGTGGCAGCAGCGGTCAGTGGGCGGCGTCGGCGATGCCTAGACCCACGGGCTGTCCAAGTCGGAGGCAAACTACGACTGGGAGTTGAGTTCTGCTGGTCTTCTGGGGTTGTTCGAACAAGTACTTAGAGGTGACTGTAGGGTGAGGCCCCTGTAGTCGGCGGGTAGCTTGTGCCTGTTCCCGAGCGGAGGGGTAGCTGAAGGCTGACTGGGAAGGGTCACCTAGTAACTGGTTGGCAGTAGGAGCCATAGCTGCCTTCTTGTGTACCCACTTGGTCAGTCGTGTTTGGATGACGGGCATGGGGTAGGTTCTAAGGGCCGTCGCAGCAAGCAGAGGGCAGGTGACAGAAATACCTAGTTAGAAGTATCCAGAGGCAATGGCATCATGCCGCCTCAGTCCTAGCGCTCCCAACGTGTGAATTTCACGTAGTGCATGGAGTGGGTTAGCTGACTTGGGGTGGTGCTACGGCTTCATCTTGAGCTGCTCAATTGCGACCGAGTCACACCTCGTCAGGCCTGGCACTCCAACTGGCGAATCTCGTGCAGTGGATGGAGTGGGTTAGCTGACTCGGGTGGTCCAGTCACTTCCTCGTGGAGTGCACCTAGTAGGGGGCTCTACCATACGTGGTCCCCAAGGGCCTTTTGCGCTCTTGGCCCACAGTATGGGTGGCCGGTGAATCGTGTGGTGTCTGCGACGTACGTGCTCCCTGGTCAAGGGAGCCAACAGTCCTGAGCCAAGATTGGAAACTGGTTGGCAAGACGTGGTTACGTGTCTCTCCCTTGCGGGATGGCGTTTACAAGGTAGTAGAGAGAGGTACAAATTGCTCTTGGAATCGGAATGCAGTGAATAGACGTGAGCGTATTTATTCTGATTAGAATAAACAAGGTGACCCGTACTAACTCCTGTGCTTTTGTGATTAGCAAGTAACCGGCGGAAGTTAAGTTTCAAATGGGTGAAGGGGACCTGTTAGGCAAAGAGCAATCTAGAGCAACGAAGTAAAGAAGTAGTGATAACGACCCTAACCCAACTGTTGTCTAGTGATGTCCTGAAGGGACAGGGGTAAGCACTCCCAAGTGGAGTGTGTGCCAGCGGTGTTGAAGCAAGCTTCACAGGTTGTAGATCTCAAAGAGACAGTGGGAGCAGAGAGTCCTAACACGGCACTGGTAGGGCGAGCTGCTGAGTGTTCAAGGCAGAGCTAGACAATGCAATGACAACCGGCCTTAAATACGGTCGACAGCCTCCCTTCGGATTCCTTCTGTGGTTCTGGCATCTTCGGCCTGTTGGCTCCTCCCTTCGTGGGTGGCACAGCCCTTGCTGCTCTCTCTCTCTCTTGGCATGGGATGGAAGCGGGTCATATCTAACGCTTGCTTAGTGGCAGGCTGGCTTCGCAGGCTAGGCAGGGGTGCATTACTGGCGTGCGTATTTAGCATAACTGGCAACGTGAGTTTATCTGTTGTTCTCTGGATGCAGTTGACTTGGGGTTTCGTTCCTCTGTTGGCTACCGTGACCTCACACGGGTTGAGTTGAAGTCGGAGAAACAAAAAATTAAATTGCCGAGCTACGCGTTATTCATCAATGTAAGTGATGTACAGTAAAAACATTACGAAGCCAATTGAAATAATACATTAACTTTAAGTTTGTAGTGTTTCAAGTTGAATTTTTTTGTCTAGTAAGAGACTGCTTTCAAGACAAACAAAATTAATGACAAGATCTTGTTCTTCAGCATCAGGCATAATTTTAAACAACCCAATAGACACATTGGCCTTTTCTATAGATTGTTTCGTTGCAGAACACCGCAACTTATTTAACATGAAGAAATAGTTTTATTTGTTCTGCCTATTGCTTAGTATAAGTGGAACACAATTCGGGTGAAGCTCTTTTGCTTTGGGTAAACTACCAGCACCTTGGATGTGAGACGTGAACCTTAGAGAGGGACTATTGAGTTTCTCCAGTCGAATATTTGCAGACATGAATGTTTTTGTCATGGCANAGACGTGAACCTTAGAGAGGGACTATTGAGTTTCTCCAGTCGAATATTTGCAGACATGAATGTTTTTGTCATGGCACAAATAAATGCCTTCCTATAAAGTTTTGCCATCTTAACAGCTGAACTAGAAGCACACTCGAGCACAGAAAACTCTTNCAAATAAATGCCTTCCTATAAAGTTTTGCCATCTTAACAGCTGAACTAGAAGCACACTCGAGCACAGAAAACTCTTGTTTACAACACTATACCAGAATCATTACTATTGCTGTATTTTTCTTGACTTTGTGTGTTATGCTGTTGGTACAATGTTTCATGCACGTGTGTCTGTGTTGCCTGTTAGTTCTCAACTCAAATTGCATTATTTACACATCATTATTTGCTTACCTGCATCAAACACACAGAATCCTTCCCTTTCAAATTATCATGCCTGTAGAATACGGACACAGTTTTAGTCATAATTAAAGGTTATACTGTAGTCTACCGCATTGGCACATTCATGGTGGATTATCTTGGTTTTTGTTTGGATGTTTTCTGTCTTTCTTTGTAGGTCATAGGAAGCTGCAGCACTGTGCGGTCTTAGCTGGTTTTCGTATTCTTTATGTATCGTCATTGTTTCATGCAGTTTTTGTAATAAAATGTGTAATTAGTGCAATGTTTATATTTTTAATGTTTGGTTTCATAGAATTTTGCATAAAAATATGTAAATGTTGTGAAACTTAAGAATTTGTTAGAAATTTTGCATATTAACAGTGTTAGAGGTCAGTTTTGTAGGTAATTTTTGCATTGCAAAATGATAGGTTCTCTACCTAAGATTAAACATTATTTTGATGTTACACTTTGAGTTTGTTGAAATTTTTCGTGATAAGCCTGTTTTTGTTCCAAAGGTTAGGATCTCATTTGCAGTTCCCAAATTTCAGATCTCTGTTCTTGTTAATGGTTCATTAGATTGTTCAGTTAATTGTTGAATGAAATTTAGTGGTTGGGGAAGCTGAAGGAGGGAAGAAGCATAGCGTACGTACAAATTTATTTTCGGGAAGCTTTCGTCTTTTTACTGTAGTCGTTAACTTTCCCTTCTTTCTTGCTTTCAAGAATTACGTTAACAATAACATTTNAGCTTTCGTCTTTTTACTGTAGTCGTTAACTTTCCCTTCTTTCTTGCTTTCAAGAATTACGTTAACAATAACATTTCAGTCCATTTTGGTAGGAATTGGTATTTTACATGAAAATGTTGTGGCAGCTGCCAAGTGGTAACACAGCAGTCCAAGGAGACTTCCAACTTTGCCTAGAAACCTGTTTTCCATCAGAGAAAACTAATTGTCATCACTATCAAATACACAAAACAAATATTTACACAGTTACCTAGATATGAATTTGACTGCGATACCAACGTTGGTCTCGGTGTGCTTCCTCTATATCTGCTGCAAGGACATTTTCAAAAAGCCTTAACTTCACGTAGGTTAATCCAGATGCCTGTAGCATAACAATCTGCTGGCTGTTAATGCAGAAGTTTTGCTTAGTATTAAATTTTCACTACCAGTGTGCCTTTTTTACGATTAAGGCAATTGCCGACCTGGCACTTGAACTGCATTGCAGCATGTTTTGAAATACACATTTGACGAAAGTATTAAACGTGTCCCCAGTATGTTTTCCTATGAAAGGAAAACGTGCCCTAGAGGAGGACAGAATTATACCTTCAAGATATCCCTCGATCTATAAACATTACTTTCAAGCTAGGCAACATCATTAATAACAGCTTTTTCAGACTGCTTTATGTTAAAACATACTACCTAGACGCGAGCAAATCTACGAAAGGAGCTTGTAATAAACTTTGTTACACACTTCCCATCAACAAAATTATAAGGTCACCACTGCAAGTCCCTTACATACACACAACTATGAGAACTGCATGCCAGTTTATAGCATTGTGCGTAGTGGCGATGTGACAGTTGGTGTACATGGCATTGTTGTCCTTACCATATTTACACGTCTGAGCCTCAGTCATATAAGTAGCTCTAGGTAGGCGACCTCCATAATGAAATGAACACACGTGTCACCACTGTGTTTCGGGAGCAAACATGAGATTCTAGCTGTTGGTATGAGAGACTTTTGGCCTGCCTGGTGTTACTACAAGCAAGAACATATAACAGGTGGCATAGATGCAAGTTGACATTATTTTTTATGTTAAGGAAAGCCATTGCTTCACAAGTTTATAGTTTTGTAAAAGGAATGCTCTGTTGTAGTTGTAATAATGATGTTATTTTTTCCATACCTGATTGATTCTGCTTGTATTCTGCTGGTGATCATAACAGTGAAGGGTGGGTAAGCTGTTTAATTACCTCCATGCAGCATGTTGTCTGTATGCACATGTTACTGCATGATGTGCACTTTGCTATTGGTTTTTATAAAATGTTCAATTTACAAAAATTTAGTCACGTTCATAACTATTATTGTAACGTACCTCAGACACAAAACTACAACATTTTCGCTTGTTAAGAATCTGTCTGAAACCACGATGGAAGGAGGTATGGTGACGTCACGCCTTCCTTCTGTGACGTCAGCATACAAGGTTGCACCAGTAACGAGACATGTTTCTCTCAAAGTAAAACATTTTTTGTCTTTTGATGTGTTGTATAAGTTAAATTTTTAAGATTTTGATCCTATGCCAAGCTCTGCAGAGTACGGGCACAACAATTACTCACAAAAATCTAAAATAAGTCATTTAAAGTAGTTTATTTTCTCTAAGGACGTTGCTAAAAAGTGGGAAGGGGCGTGCAAGAGAAACAATGAATTTAACTTCAGGACATGCAAGTTCTCTGGATTCAACTACTTTGATATAAATATTGTTATACCTTAACATGACTCATTAGTTTGTCTTATTGCAGAGAAAATGAACAGCTGTTGTGTAGAAAGAACAAACACATTTCACCAATTGTGAATTTGGCTGCTACCAAGGTTAAAAAGCAAGAATTAAATTCAACTTATAATACAGCAAGCCTCATCTGACTCAATATGAGGAACATGTTTTTATTCTTGCTATAGAGAATTCAAATGTTTTAAAAATGTGTGTGTGCGCATGTGCATGTGTTATCTTGATCAAAAGGCCTGCGGAATATACAGAATTTTAATTCAAGTGTTTGAGCAAAAATAGGATACCAGAACTCGTATAATAATAATTTTTTTTTGGGGCTGTTCAATTTAGTTCTTTATAATGGCTCAGGTGTCTTATGTTACTAAAATGAATTGTATTTTCTTACAACCACAACAATGTGTGTTTACAAAAAAAATTCTGTAAATTATCATACTTTGAGATGAAATAATTATGTGCACTTTGCATACCTGTCAGCTAATGTATTTTTTCTTTAGTTTTTATTTTCATATAAGTACGTATTAACTTAGTGGCTTCTCTATTTATGCAATTGTTTCATGATAATGTTACGTCAGAGCAAGGCAGTACAGCAGCGAGACAGTATGTCAAAGGTCAGTTTCTTTTGTATTAATAGTAGTAACATTGGAGATGCCATTAATCTGAGATGCGACAGCTCACCAATCAATGTACCACCTTATATCTTCTCAAACATATAAAGTCACGATCGTCATAACCCACGTAAGATTATAGAACTCTCTTAATTTTCCAAAATCACAGAGAAGTGGCAATCGTGCACTGTAGCCTTATTTAAGTGAGAGAATGTGCAACAAGTTTCATCCATGATTATAGTTTTACTGCTGTTGGATACTTAATGGAAATGTGATGCACGAGTGCTGAACTAAGATTTTCTGGGGGGGAGGGATACGAGACACTGTGTTTGCACGTACAACTAACAAGTTTATTGGCTCCGGAAATAAGTGTCGAAAGAGTTATTTTTGGTGAATATTATGATTAGAATTGAATGGTAGACTTTATAAAATAATATTGGCCTATTATATTTTTTATCAACACGTTTTGACACTTGACCTTGCGTGTAACGTGTCTGTTTTCCTTTGCGTGACACTCAATTGTATTACCCATTTAACACATTTATCTTTCTTGTTCCATTTGACGGTAAAATTGCCTTTTATTACTGTGTTAATACATTTGAGTTTTGTATAAAGAGTGAAACCGTAACCACAGAAAGTTTAAAGAAAATGTGAAGCGTCCCCCTATGCGGACTTCGTGCACAAAAGCAGTAGAGTTTTGGCAACAGGACGGTTTTCCCTTACTTCCTTTCATCATGGCCTCAAATTGATGCAGATAAACAAGTAAAATTTGTTTTCTCTGATAATGAGGAAGATATTGAAAAAAATAAAAACAAAATGTCTACATCCCATTCTGTTACAGGAACATAATACATGCAGAATGTTCTAAAGCAAATTATTGCAAACAGTTTTGAGGAGAAGTGAAGGTAGTTTGTTGGAAGGAGGGGCAAGTGTGATGACCCACTCTTATTTATTGCTTTCAGTTTTGGAAATTAGGGAATTTGTTTGATACAGATGGAGTTATTGTTTTGTTATAACCAATGTGCTGTGGGCATTGTGTTCAGCTTTTGTAATATGAACCAGTAGTAAACTTTAACTAGAGATGCTATTGTTTTGTGTTTCATAATTCATTGTCAGGGTAGACTGCATACAAGCTAGTTTCACAGGTGTCATTGGACCTTTACTCATGCGACGCTCTGCAGGCTTCAGAACCAATAGTGAACACTCATCACTATGGTAGTTTATTGTGTGGCTGGATCAAACAAGAGAGGTAGTTCGGTGTGCGTGAACAAGTGTCTTCTGATTGAGTATGTAGAGGACTGTGGATTGTAGTTTGGTGCCTTCTTATAATGCAAAATGTTAGGATCTCTACCTGCAGCTGTAGCGTGGCTTACGAATCAGCTTCACCCAGGGAAGAACATGGGCGCTAAGCCTCACAGTGTGGAGGATGGACAAAACAAATATTTACTGTGCATAATGTTCACAAATGAGTTAATAAGAAATATGTTTTTGATTCAGAATCATTTTAAAAGTTATGAAACATGTGAAAACTTACAGTGGAAATCCTCTACACACCGCCAATTCTTGTTAACAATCTCCATGAACTCCGCTGTTCTGTGCTGTAGGTCACGTGAGCAANAATGCACCCCACTGTTCTGTGCTGTAGGTCACGTGAGCAAATGCAGCTGACATTACCGACTTGTAAGGGGACTGTGCAGCACATTCTTTACATTTCACACATTTTTTGACTTGCTTGATTGACTTTTTTTCCCTTGCAAATACAAAATAGATTTCTGGCTGTTACCCTGTTAGATATAGCCACATAAGGAGTTTATGAATCATACTTAATATGCTGAGAATAAAAAACAGGGAAAAACTTAACTTCCCTCAGACTTCTGATGTGAGGGCATGCNCTTTACATTTCACACATTTTTTGACTTGCTTGATTGACTTTTTTTCCCTTGCAAATACAAAATAGATTTCTGGCTGTTACCCTGTTAGATATAGCCACATAAGGAGTTTATGAATCATACTTAATATGCTGAGAATAAAAAACAGGGAAAAACTTAACTTCCCTCAGACATCTGATGTGAGGGCATGCCATTGACATCACTTGCCAGAGATGGCAAGTGATGTCAATGGCATGCCCTTATATACATTTTAACAAATTTGCCTTAAACTTACACATAACATGAGGTATAAGTACTGTATTTACCTGCAGAAGGGTCTCCCTCATGGAAGGGCCAACTTAAATATAGTCTGTACTTTTTTCTCTGTAAAGGTTGCCCTCACATATGGGTTGCGCCAGTATTTGATATGGTAAATCTGTTTTCAACTACACTGGAAATATCTTTTACGGACTAATAAAAGCAGAAACCTGGTTCATTTTTAGGTCTTTCATCTTGCTAGCTAAATGTCCAGGCTGCAGGCAGCAGCTCAAGAGAAATTACTGTGAATCAGTGCAACTGCCATCTGCCACGACATTCGTTGTACACGTTATTGCGAGAGAAATGTTATGTAATGCTCTTGCAATGTTTCAGATATTAAAAGCCAACACATTCTAATTGTTTACACGCATACTGAACCACACAACAAAATAAAGTAATTTAATAATTTCAGCACTCTAACTGATAAGTCGCATCCCATTTTGTGACACTTAGAATTGGCATAAAATGTGCGACACGTACGTAAGTACATAACTAAATACTATACGTGTTTGCTACGAAACTCTGGAGACCAAAAGTTAAGCTTATTAAAATTTATTATTAAAAACATTGCCAAACATTTACGTTTATACGAATAACCAGAATATTTTGAGAATTGTATTTATGGAGTCTGGAAGGTGAGTGCTTTGAAGTGGAAAATGTCTCCTTTTCTTTCCCTTATTTGCCACGGGTATGTTTTTTATCACCATTGCAGTCCCTCTTTCTTTCCTCATTTGTGATATAGGATTGAGGCAATGCTGAGTAGGCAGGCACTTATAGTATGTGGTTGACATGTCTTAAATGGGCTAGTTGGTGCCTTATTTATTTCTAAATGTGGTAACTTTTCAAATTGCCAAACAAGGCACCACTGTGTTCACTAACCATAATTGAAGAAATTCACATGTTGGTGTACTGATATACCTTGAATGTGAAAAAATATACAAGAGAGCAAAGACAGAGAAGAGAAATGAGAAATAGTGGAGAGACAGGCAGTTAGTTGTGCTAATGGTTTTCAGTTTGCNAGAGCAAAGACAGAGAAGAGAAATGAGAAATAGTGGAGAGACAGGCAGTTAGTTGTGCTAATGGTTTTCAGTTTGCATGGTCACTGCTGAAAGTTATGGTTCTCAAGTACAGCACTGTCGTGAAATTGAAGTCTCTTCAATGAAAAGACAAATGGGGTGGAACAAAATGGAAAACAATAATTTGAAATATAATATGTACACAGGCCTGCCAGGGATCTTTACAAAATACCATATTTACTCACTTCTAAGATACATTTNATGAAATATAATATGTACACAGGCCTGCCAGGGATCTTTACAAAATACCATATTTACTCACTTCTAAGATACATTTTTTGCACTTTGTGAGTTCTTCGTGTGCGGTGTTCGAATTTTCTTAAGTGTTAAATGTTAAACTTGTGTGGCGGTGACCAATCAGAACAGAGCAGTCACTGTTGGGGGGGAAACCGTTATTTACAGTAATGTAAGCATTAAAAATACAGGCAGTCCTCTACTTTCATACACAATGTGTTCCTAAATTTGTGTATGAAAGTAGAACCCTTATTTTAATGTGATAAATGAGGTTCCGTTCCTAGATGGGGAAAAAAACTTACTAAACAAAAAAAAAAATATTCAAAACAATATATTTACACACAAAGAAACAAGATCATGCATCAAAGTTATTTAAAAGTGTTTAAATATATAGCTAATAGTTCAAACAATTGAAAAGACATATTTTACACACACAAACATTTGACTAATTTTAGTGGGTACATACATACATACAGATTCAGCTCTCTTTGGAATTGTACATAGCCGGTTTAACAATCACTGGGACCTGGTGTAGATAACTTATCAGCTTTGCAGAAAAAGTTATTTAGCGACAGTTGAACGCCACCCTTCTTCTTTTCATACAATTGTCTGTAGCACATTGTAGCTGCTTCAACAACTTGACGAACTCGAGAACTTCTCTCTTCATTTGGATCATTTTCTTCAATGATGTTTAAAAAATGTTCAAGGTTTTTTAAAGCATCGTTGATTTTTTTCCCTGTAAGGGTTTTTGTTGGTTGTCCTGGACAGCCATTATTTTGAGCAGCTGTGGATGCTGATGAATTT